>VWZT01008281.1:227274-309780 GCA_013397055.1 Pachycephala philippinensis | reverse complement strand
ACGGGGGGGGAGACAGAAAATTATGGGCTGCAGTTTTGCTCAAACTTCATATGGATGAGAGGAGATACAAATTACACCTTTACATGGTTATGAGAGATAACGATTCCAAATCCATAGAAAGCAAGTAAGGACTTGCATGCTCTGCATCAAATAAGGAGTGAGTGATACGAAAGCTTTAGCAGCTAAATGAAGCAGATGAGCAAGTGTACATTTGTGTTAGGCCTTCTGTGCTGATGTTTAGTAGTTCTACTACAGACAGAGGTAAGCAGCTGATTATTATCCCCCAAGAGCGAAAGGAAGCCAGTAAGCAATTATTCTGAACTGTGGTACGAGACACAATGCCTCCCAGAGCTGTTTGTAGGCTGATGCAATTTACATACCATTGTTTGCTCAAGCTTGTGCTTAAAAAACAATGTTTATCCAAGGTAATATTGTCATGCATGAGCGGTCAGGTCTGAAACCCAACAACCTTTCTTGTCTCATCATCTCTTTGCTTGCTTTCAGAGATATTCTGCAGCTTTACTGGTGGAAATGGAAAATCCTCTCCTTCAAACAAAAACATTGGCTGAAGGAGCAGTGTTGTTTCTGGAGTGTTGGTGGGAGACAAAAAGAGATGTGCATGCTGACTGTTACGGGACACTAGGAAGGGAAGAAACGGACCAAGTCTTCGTCTTCCATACATGGGGATGGGAATTAAGCAAAAAAGAAAATCTAATTGCATTTCTGAATAATAACTTCTAGTATTTTTAATATTTTTCTATTTTGAAATACCATAATATTCCCCTGTTGCTGCCAGGATGGAAGCTCCTCTGGGTTCCAGATTCCTCCCGAACTAACACACAGAAAGCGGTCTGGGCGAGCAAGCAAGCACAGATGTAAACAGGCAGCAGTTATCTCAAGTTTCCAATGGAAACCTCTTAGAGTTCAGTGGAAATCTCTCCAAACAGTCACATTCAATGATTCTTTTTCATTTTTGTTTTCAGAAAAGCTTTAACCAGCCTTCAAAAATCCAAATGTTAATGGCATCTGCTTAATAATAGCTGGCTCAAACAAAATCTGCAGTTGGAATGTGTTAATATAACTCTTTGAAATGGGTGCAATATGTGAAAAATTGTAGGTAGGAGAGTTTGTATATATAGAGGTATCTGTCTATATGTAAATAGATCAAAAGGTAAAGGTTGTAGCAAAGATGGCATATGAAGCTAACATGAAGATTCCTTTTATATAACTAATGTATATTTTCCTTTAGAAATAATTTAGACAAGAAGATTTTTTTTAATCTATCCTGTGGCATTGTCCTTTAAATTCTCATTTTCTTCTTTTCAATTTTTCACAAAAGAAAAGCAAAATATAACCATTATCAGACTATTTTCTCTGTTTAAAAAGCAGATCTCTTTCTGTAGCCTGATATACAAAATGTGAAAAGTCCAGACTTTGAACAAACATAATGGCATGTAAATTAACTTAGACCTAGAAGAAACAAGAATGTATTTCATGTAAATTATTTCATATTTATACATTTCATATAAATTATTGAATAATTTATACTGTGATACGAGTGTACAGTTTAGCAAACTATATAATTTTAGACCAAAACAGTTGTAAGCAAAACTGGAACGAAGGGAACAAGCTGAATTAAATTAGAGCAGGTAATCTGGGATGTACGTAGGGGCAACCTCACAAGGCATTCAAAGTGAGCCCAGGTGTTAGGCTCATTTCACTCTCACCAAAATGTCACATACTGCTCATGTCTTACTTTAAAGACAGCCCATATTTCTAACCCTGCAGAAGCTGGAGACTGAGTTGTCCCTGTCCTATGGCTAATCAGAATCAACATCTTGCTACTACAGCAAGGAAAAGGTCACCTTGATTTTAGCCCATCACTGTGGCAAATCTGTAGTAACCCCTTGAAATGTTAAGCAGTTAAGCATGCTTGGAACAACGTAAATGAGAGCAGAATTAAATCCCAGGAGACAGGTCCATGCCTAGCGTAAATATCACAACTTTGTCAAAGTCATTGTATGTATGCCAATACACAGTGAGTGAGAATTTGCTTTCATGGTGTTTCCTCCCCACCCCCCTGCCCCAATAATTGCACCATATATATATATATAACATTAGTCTCCACTCAAAAAAAACTCTATTAAAATAATCTGCTCTTTTAGTTAAATTTAGGACAGTAGAAGCTCTAAAAGGAAGTATGTGGAGGAGAAAAGGGTTAGAGGGGAAAGAAGACTCAGAAATTACCTCTCTTCATCATTGTTTCTCTTGTTCCTCATAGCTAAAACTATACTCCTCATCTGCTAAGACATAATTGTACTTTTGTAATTATTTCCTCCTGTCAGGAGACAACCTGAGAAAAGACCTCATTGTCTCTTCTTTGAAACATACAAAACTTCATTACTAAGGTTGCTTCCTTCAGTTTAACCTATCTAGTTAAATTAGGCTGCCTACACGGGTTCCTAGTCTGCCAGAAAATCATATTTTCCCTCTTCTGAGGCTCATGATGAATCTCGTGTGAACCATGCCTGTCTTAAAACCATGTCTTTTTGTTCATTTTTTGATTATTTTATTATCAGCATGTTTGATTTCCTTTGAATTCTATGGGTATTATTTGGAAATAATTTTGACAGTGCAGACCCTCAGCACAAGCTTTGCCAAGAGACTCACTATTGCAGCTCATTAAGATTAAAACTCAATTCGGTCTCCTCCCACTTTCTCAGGGTTGTTATCTTGTAGGCTGTCTTGAATGTTAAATCAAGAAAGTTCTATCTGAATAATGTCCTAAAACATCTACATTGTAAATAATAAATAACTGTTTCAAGCCAAGGGGATGTTCAAAATGTTTGTTTAAAACTAAGATCAACAACATCTACTCAGAGCAAATCATTCATATGCGAGAGCACTGTCTATTATACAAGCGCAGGATTGATTGGGTTGTCTCCCATAAAAGCCATTGAGCAATAGTTATTTACTGAAGTAATCTAAAAAGCAGCACTACTCTACAATCCTGAAAAATTTTAGCTAGACCATGAACCTTGGCAACAGAAAAAAGCTAAAATTTTTGTGTAAACTCTGTTCCTCAAACTCTTGAATAGAAGCACAGTATGTGCAGATAAACAATTATACAGAAGTTCAAAATGCTTGCCGTGACCCTGCTCCCCATAGCTGGATAGTAGAAGAGCCTAAAATAATCATAAAAATACAGGGCTGGTGTTTCAGAGATGGTCCATAATGATTTAACGTCTGGGGATGCATTCAAGCATCCTTTAGGTGCCTTAGCACATTCATTGTACATTTCTACAGGCAACTCTGAAACTTGAGTTCTTGTTCACTAGAAAACATACTATAGACAGAAAGTGAAGAGATTCCTTTGATTTAGATTGGATTTTCCATTTATAATAAAAAGATAATGACCTGAGGCTATTGGTCTCACTATTGACAGTGTGACACATTCAGCAGCTTTTTACTCTTTTATTCTGCCTTGAACTAGAGCTTAGAAAACCATCAGAAGTTTCTGTATTTGTGTTCTAAACCGTGCTCAATAAATAAGTGTTCGGTTTCAGCTATTTTCAAATCATGCAAGTTTTGGGGGTGGACTTGTCGGAGTCTCATTCAATATATCACTTATGTATCACATTTATGGACTATTTGATTGTGCTTTATTTGTGGTCTGTGCCCCTCCCCAATTCAAATAATCAGCCATGGCAGTTCTGAGATATTCTTGAGGGAATTGAACTTGGTTCCTGTGCAAAGAGACAGACGGAGCAGTTTCTGCATCATTAAATTTCAATTTAACCCTTCAAAGAAGGCTTGAGTAAGTACTGAAGAGACATACAAGCTTTGTGCTAACCTTCTTCAGAGGAATGTTCATTCTACTGCAATTATCCTTTACTGTGTATCTGTACAACTGTAACTCACTGACCAAGTAAATACCATTCTTAGCACAGTGTAGTAGACACTGCTGTTAAACATTTTATTTTTCCTTTTAATAATAATGTGATACAAGGGGTCATTTGTGCTGTTGTTTTTTTCAAAAAGGATTCTTACTTCTGTAACAAACTTTGTAATGAACTATCTTTTCCCATAACATTAACAGTTTAATTCAAAGTGCACCTTCCATGCATATGCATCAAAGCGCAAGTATAAAAGCACTTGACAACTAAAATTTTAACTAAAGTCTGCAGCAACACCATAACTTGACTAATTCTACTGACAAGCCACAAAAATACATGTCTTAAATGATTCCATTCAAAATACAAAACTAATACACCTTTTTGTTTTTTCAGGCTGAAGGAGACGGATTCTCCGTCTGGTTCAATTTTTACTTGTATTCAACTTTTTAATAGCAATTGAAAAATAGATTATGAATCATTAGCATCATAAGAAAAAATATCAAAGAATATTGCAAAATCCATAATTCTGTCTGACTGTAAAAGTATGTTAGCTTTTTCTCCCTCTGCTCCTTTCATTTTTCTTCCATTGACACATACTCTTTCATAGCATGATTAGAAAGAAACGCTAAACTGATGAAAGCATCATCACGATATATTGTATGTGTTCTGTGAAACAAGTATTTTTCACAGCCAGGATGGCACAGGCTTAAAAAAATGCTTTTGCTCTTCAAAGATACACGCTGAAAAACTACAAATGTCAAAATGTCAGTGTAATCAGATGGGACCAGAGAGAAAGCAGGCATATATCCCAGCTACTTGCCTAAGAAGCTGCAGCAGAGATGCTTATTACTATTTCAATTGTAGATGAAATGTATTTCCACGCAGACAAATTGTGGGAGTATGTACAAGGCACTTAAGTTCTGCTTTAGCATCCTAAGTGAGGCTTATTGCTAGAGCCTCTCCATTTAGGTTATTTTCACCATGAATGGGACATGCTTTATATAATTCAACATATGGCAGTACAGACATATCACAGAGGTTTACAGTGATGAGTCTGACAAGAAAATTATTTCTGAAACGAGCTTAAACACTTGAGTAAGGTACTCTGCGTTAAGAATTGCTATTACTATTCTAGTGGCATAAACATCCAATGCACACACAAAGGAAGAAAATGATTAGGAATCATTGAATCATTCTGCCAGAGCAGACCAGCAGCCATTCTTCCTATTCGCAAAACCTGCTTTGTTTTGCCAAGACTTGTCTCTCCTGCATGCAAACAACCTGCATGCTACCTACAAGATATACATATATAAATATACATATGCACGTATTGATCAATCACAGCTAAAAAAGCTATTTCGAAGTACTTTTATGTTTTAAAATAACTAGTCATATGCACTAGAAGGTGGCACAAACCAACACTGTGGTAAGAGCACACCTACAGTACTTTGCATAAATAAACTGTGCATTTTATACTTCAGCATCAAATTTTTAATATGATTTGCTAAGGAGATGTGTGTAATCACCATGTGCATAACCATGGTTTTGTGTCTGTCTCTTCTCCCCATTTCCTTGCACGGTCTATTTCAAATGCTTGTTGAAATACGAGACAGGAGCAGCGGTCTCAAAGATTCAAATATCTCAAAGATATTTCATGAAAATGAGGTAAAAGAGACATCTTAGCAGGAAAAGTCTATAAGAAGTCCGACATTGTAAAACACTGGGCAGAGATTACAGCACAGTGTACATCAGAGTTATTTAACTGGGAGACAACCCTGAAGAAAACCTGGCTCTTCCTTCCAGAGCTCATAATCTCCTTGCAATGCCTGGAGAAGGAGAAAGACGCAACTCAATGCATTTCAGCAGCTGTGCAGAGAAAGGCAAGACAGCTCATCTGGCTGACCTTGAAGGAGATTGTGCCTATGAAGTTGAGTTTGTTTCTTGATCTACACAAAACACGTCGTCCGTGAACTGAGACAAGCAGCATCGAACACAGGTGTTGAGGGAAGGATGCCAAAACAAGGGTCATGGCCAGGTTTATGCCAAAACAAGGGTCATGGCCAGGTTTATGAGTGAAAGCAGTGGCAGGCTCTGCCCATTTGAGAGATGGGTTCCACTCTCTGGAATTCTCTTTGAATAGAGGTGGGTGGTTTTTCATGTTTTACGTATTATGGAATGCCTCAGTTGTTCTAATGTATAATATATAAGTGATATTACAGTATCCCTATGGAAGAGGAACCTTTCTCCCACCTATAGGCCTGAAAGTGTTGAGAAAAAGGAGTCAACTAACACTTAACCTCTTAAATTAGTGCCAATGAAGCAGTGATCTGGTATAATACGGTGAAAGTTTATCATGTGAACTAATAAGAGCATATTAAGATCTGTTTAACTTCAACAATAGGGAAAAGCAACTGTTATATACAACAAATAGAGAAGATAAAGATATTTGTTCACTTCAATATCTCTGTTGGCTTGAATTTCACTAGCAGAAAGTCAACAGCACAGTTGTTGACATCAATGAATGGACAAAAATTTCACTTTCAACATGCTGAGTTTTACTGAAGGAAGTCGTAGAATCTGAAAAAATACTAAAATGCTTGAATTACATTCGACACTACTACTATTAAGTGATTCATACTGTGTATTATAATCAAAATAGGTACTGAATAATTATCTCTGAAAGATTATTAGAGAATTATGTGTTTATGTGAATACTAGCATATTGAAATATGCATATTAAAATGAAACAATGTAGCAACAGCAACAAATTGGAATGAAGACATAATGTTTGACTTACTAATAGCTATTTAAAAAGGGATTTAGCATATTCTAAATACTCTTTGGAAATTTTTTGTGTCTATTGAATCCATATTTTCTAGTAAATGGAAGGCGCTTTCTTTATGGATAACAGAATTGTTACTAAGAGCCACATTCACCACATTCAGGACTTTACCGCAAAATTGTAATGTTTACCCTTTTTCATGTTTTCCATAAAATCCTCAAAAGACAAAATTCTGTCATATGCTTATTCCACAAAGTGTTACACAGCAGCATGGAAAATAGTCTAAGGCAATCCTATACAAACCATCAGAATACATTACACACACATATCTCAGACTTGCTGATAAATGTACGTTTTCTTATATCAGACAGTATCTTTCTATTACAGATATTTAGTACTTAAAATATTGTAAAACTTGGTGACCATACCAAGAGCTTTCCAAACGGTAAAAAAGGAAATTATTGCAAAATACAGAAGATTCCATTTTGCGTCAGGCAGTTCAAGAAGGAGCTATAATATATATATATTTGTGTGTGTGTCTGTGTGCATGTGAATGTGCTAGTTATACAGTCTATTCTGGGGGAAAAAAAGTACACATAGCAATTCTTCTGCCCTAGGCTGCATGATTCAAAAGTTGGAATTAAAGGGGAAAACATGCCTTTGTGAAGGACATGCACCCTGTGAAGATCAATATCCTCGATATTCTGAGATGTACTTATCAACCCAGTAAAGCATCAGCCTTGTGACATGTGCTGGTGTTGGACACAGATGTGTTTAGAGCAAGAAATGTTCTAATAGTATTTCACTAAAACTCCCACAACAGTTCCTGAGTATCTGCTAAGATTACTAGCAGCGAGGAACACAGTGATTGTGAATACTGGAGTGTTTTTTTTTTAAGAGTACCACCTCCATGGTAAAAATGTTGTTATTTACCATAGCAGTGGATGGTATAGGAAAAGTACAACCACAACCACAACCAATCACAATGGTATTTAATTAGTTGATCAAAAGATGTATATACACAAACTCCTTTGAGTGTTGCCTAATGCAAGGTGTTGGGACCACCTCCTTCCACTGACCACTGTGGGGTACTAAGGCCTGGCATCCTTTAACACCAGTCTTAACACGCCTAAGCCACATGAGGGCAGATGTCACAGCAGACTGCGACAGGTGAGAAGAGGTCCCCTAAGTGTTAGGCTGCCAAATGTGTTTGACTTGGAGAACACATTTTTGCTCAGATATCACTGTCCTCCTTTCTGAAAATGCAACCCTTTAAATGACCCCCTTTTCTTGAATATATCTTCCTGTGTCTTCTCCTTCCTTTCTTCTACTCATTATTCTCCCCTCCTCTCCAGCCCTTTGCCCTTACCTTTCCCACATGCTGTTAAGCCTCATTTTTAAAGCAAAAAGTAGTCCTACTTAGTGCAGCTTAAGTTAGCAGAGAGAAGGGAACAATCCTTTTTCTACACTTTCTCTGCTCTTTAGACAATTAGTGTTGGAAAAGGTTGGTAGGGAGCAGGTGGCTGAGTCCCACCTGAGAGATTCATAAGGATTCGGTCAAAATGTTATGTGGAAAGCAATACTATATTAATATAATATAATATTAAAACATTACATTAATATAATAGCAAAACCAGCAAATGAGCAGGATCTTTCTTACTGGACAGAATGGAAATGCTTAAAGGCAGGTTTAAAGGATGACAGGCCTTTCTTTAAAGACCAGTGGAAGACTCCAAACAGAGTGTGTTTTCAGAACTGGTAGCTTCACTTGGAGAAAGACGGAAAAATCATTGTTCATCAAAGGAGTGCCCTCTGTGAACTTCCTACTGATGGCAAGGGCAGAAAAGTGAGAGCAGAACAGATTCTTTACAAGAAATTGAATTTAAATTAAAAAAGTAAAGATGCTTTTAAAAAATGCATAGCGACAACAGGGGTCAAAGTATCCACAATCCTGCTGTGAGTTTTCTTAAATTATACTACAAGTAGTCCAACTTTATTCATAATCTGTATCTACATAAAGTCATCCATGGAAATTGAACAAGCAGTTACTACTCTGTAGTGCCAATCTATATTCACACACTTAATACTACCAATCCCCAAAATCATGAATATCAGATCTGTCATCTATGAAAAATTGGTTTAGACATTAAAAGAATCTTTATTGCAATATTTACAACATTTAACAAAAAACCCAAAAAATAACCCTGGCAGTAACAGACACCAACAGCCACCAGCCAGTATCTCTCCAAATATGCTTTTTCACTCTCTCACCTTTTCCTTTCTTTGTGTCTGTCTTTTCTACAGGCTCCCTCACTGGAATTTACAATGGGCTGCCTCAATTCAGATGTCTACTGTCTCACAAATCTCACCAAGGAATGGCTTTTTATCTGCTGACACATTTGTACCATCCAGGAGATGAGCAGCAACAATTCGGCACCAGGAGCAACAAAGAAGTCCCAGTCTTGTCCCTGCGATGTCTTCCAGAAGTCCTTGCTCATAAAAATCAGAATAAAAGCAATTTCAGCTTTGTTCCTTCCACTAAGGGAGAATATAACTTCAGTGGAACCAGCAACATCATGTAAATTCACAAAACTGGTATACATAAAAAGATGTCTATAGGAAACTGAGCTAAAGCTGAATATATTAATACACATTAAAAAAGNCCAAAAAAAGTCTGTATTAGCATGAGGAAGGAGAAAAAGGAAATTCATTGCTATATACCTGTCTAGTAGAAAGGAAAGGACTTTGACTAATTCGACAGGAACCAACTAGGACTAGTGAGACCAAATACATTTTATCAACATTGCCATTGTCTTCATCCACAGGTTAACTGCACAAGTTTGTATACTGAGAACATAAACTTTGGAAACCAAGGAGCTCAAATTGACTCCAGTTGGTCCAGGATTTACTTGTCAGTGTAGCAATGTGATGTGTCACCTTTGCATAAGTGAGCACAAACTCCTCAGTGAAACTCACATCCAAGTTCTTGAGATTCGTTTGGGATTAGAGATCTCGTGCATACTTCTCTAAATTGGAGATAGGCATTGACCAGAAGTCTCACACCATCTTGCTCTCTTCTACCACAGAAATTTCAGGGAAGGCAATAAAGTGCAATGCATTTCTTTTTCGCATTTTCTTTCAACAACATAGTGAGGCCGCTCCAATTTTGAAGTAAAGTGGAAACGGAACTTTCATCTCTTTGCAAAAAAGTTAATTTCAAATGCCAGCAGAGCTCACAGGGTTTTCAGCACTGAGCATTCTTCAGTATGTCTAGCCTGCATGTCTTAGATGGCAAGCAAGACAAATATTCTAACTACACGTACTACACTACATGTATTTTTCGCACATTCAGAGTTGCCCAGGAGTTCAGAAAAAAAAAAAGGCAAAATAAATAAATAGTTTGAGTCAAGTAGTGGCATGAATGGCTACTGAACACATCTCTTCATGAGAAGCTTGCCTCCGTGTTTGTGTCTAGGCAAGCAAGTACAGAGAGAGAAAAAAGCACTGAAAAGAGTAAAAGACCATGTGGGTGGCTTCCCCAGGAAAGAAAGTCAACAGGAACACAAGAAAGGAGTAGAGAGAAGAACCAAAACATGGGAAGAGTAAAGCACTAGAAGGGCAGACACGGTATTTTCCATTTCCCATGAAACCCATGTACTGAGAGGTAAAGTAGCCTGAGGTTCACTTAATGGGAGAACAAGCTGTGAAGGAAGAATGAATTATTAGATTTCACAGTATATTTCTCTTGTACCTGAATTCAATAAAGGCTGATCTCAAACATGAGGTTTTCATTGTGAGTTATCCCCAGTGGTCTTCTCTACATTTCAGAAAATTATGAACTTCATTAATAACAAGAGTAAAAGAGTTACCACGTAAAATAGCTTCCCTTGCACATAAGTGGCACACAAACCAAATTCACACCACATTATCAGCTGGAAGTCACACAACCTAACCAACTTTTCAAGACCACCTCTCTGACACTGATGTTTATTGTAAAACCTTGGACACCCCAGTCAAAGGTCTACACCTTGCAGGAGAGGCACTTAGAATCACATCATGAGACAATGATTTCTGATGCAGAAAGCTTTTCCTTTTTCAGTCCCAGCACAGCACAATGGGATTTGCTGTATTAACCTTTGAAACAGAGGTTAGATTCACTCAGAAAAGAGTGGATCCAAAAATATCACTACAAAACTACTGCTTTGCTAGGGTAGTCAAGAAGGACAGACTCAAAGAAAGCAAAATGTTCCTTCTCTTCTGTATGGTGAGCAGGCAACCAGATCACAAAAGTAACAGCACACTGCACTCTGAGAGCAAAAGACTAGCTAGGTAAAGAGAGGGGAATTAAATTAATGTCAAAGTTCATGGAACAAAATATTTATTTACAGCATCCAGAGAATCAACATCTTTTCATTTACAGGCAGAGGAAGGTCTGAATATATAATGGATATAAAAGCACTTAGCTAGAAGGTCTGAGGTATTTTACAGGATCCCTGTGAAACCTAACAGTCAAATTTATTTAACTGATACTTTAGTGGGACATAAGAGGTCTCAGTCTCACATAATAAGTGCTCAAATACCAACAAACTTGTGCTTTGGCAGTTCTCCAATAAAGGTTGAGCATTTCCTGATACTTCCTGGGAGCATGTTATTTACATACTTACAATCTATCACAATTGAGCTTACCAATGATATCTGGAGAAGTTTTCTGCTTTGTCCTTTGAGGAGTTTTGTCATTGAACGTAATAGGCATCCTAGAGTAGGACTTTGAACACTTCTGCTCTTATATTTTGGTAGAAAGAGGCTTTCTGTGCAAAAACCACAGACAATAAATCATTGAAATACTAAACTATTTTGATAGCACATCTGTTTTAACAGTATGCATTGTCACACAGTGTGCTGCTGAATAAACTATGCCTCTGGAAGAGGCTTTCACATCTGTTAAAAGACCTTTGCATACATTCACATGAATTCACATTTCATGTTCCAATTTTTTTTCTGAAATTGTACCTGCACAAAAAGATTCAAAATCTTAGGAACAAGTATGGCTCGGATAGAGCAGAGCAAATTCAAAGAGTAAAGATACAGTTTTCTTTTTTCCTCTCCCTCTCAATAGTTGAAAACAGCAGGAAATCAGGGGAAAAACCCAATGATGAGAGTTTAAAAGGAGGGCATTATAAACCAGAAATGACATTACAGAAGATAGAGAGGGAAGAAGAGGGAACACAGAAAACACAGATACAAGTCAAGAGGAAAAAAGTATTGGCCCTATCAATGACATATTAAACCTGAATTCATAGAAACCTCTTGTTGATTCTGAGCTGTTGATACTATGTCCTTCCATAACCTTGATCATATAATTCTATCATTTTTCGTCTCAACTCTTGACACATTACATGGGGACTAACACTTTCCTAACTGCCCAACAGTGACACTGCCAGGATAATGGCAATAATGACTAGATATGTCTAGGCACTCAGAAGGACCCCACTCCCAAAGTCACAGTCGTGGGCAGAATACTAAAACCTAAGAGCGACACTAAGAACAAAAAAAAAGTAAAAAAAAAAAAAAAAGTAGAAAAATAGTACAGATCTAAGTAGAAGCCAGATCAAATAAATAAAACTTGCTTTATTCAATCAATCAATTGCTTTGCAAATATATTCCTTTGACAAATGCCCATTTTTTTCCTGAACTGAAATAACTAGACCAATGATATTCTACTTAGACAATATATTTTTTATTCCATTCGTAAGATGATTTTTTAGAACTCAAAAATCATTCTGAGTCACCCTTACTCAGACAAAGCGGTTGTTTTGTTAGGTTTTGGTGAGAAAGGTTCAGTTTTTCATGTGTAATCAGTCATTAATTTAACTCTCTAGAAGTCTCAATAACAAATCTAATCCCTACTAACCATGACAAAGAGCAACAGGACTGTCTTGTTACCTTCCCATTTTACACAATCACTAAACAAAAGAAGTGCAGACATATACAATGCATTCTGACTCACTGCATATCATCAGCTTGAAAGGGTTGGAGAAAGGGAATATGGAAAGGGAACAGGGAAAACTACCAGTACTGGCCTTGTTGTGCTAACAGTTTTAAAAGGAGGTTGGCCAGGAGTATTCCAGATGGCTGAGTTTTATATTAACTGTTCACAGAGTGAAATGGGCTGTTGCTGTGAGTGATGTCCCACATTAGTAAATGTTGTCTTTCTCATCACATAAATCATAAGTTATCTATCTTCCTGATGCTATCAGTCCTCTCAAGATGCCTCAACCATGACAAGAAATAATGAGAGATTAATTGAACTGTTAACCTGTTCTGTAGCACTAGCCATTGGGAGAGGGAAAAATGGTCCTTCATGGAGAAGCCTGTCACTACACCACACCTTGGAGAACAAATGCTCTGAATTAGCCCAGGACTCTACAGAATGTATAGAATTGGCAAGAATGACAATTTAGATAATTTTATAAAAGAGGATTTAGATTTAGGCTGCTGCGATTACCGCTCATGCATAAAATGATCCACCACTTTGAAGGGTACAAATGATGACAACTTTATCAAAGCTGAAAGCACCCCTTAGGCATCTGATAAATTTCCAGCCCATGCAATATTTTCCAGGAATAAACATATGCTGCAGCTGGCAGGGACACAAGTAAAACAACAAGGCAAAGCTACTTGAATATATCAAACACTCAAAAAATCACACACAACAGTATTGGCTGAGATCGGGAATAAGTGTTTTCTGTTCCTTGTAAAGAAGAATACTTAAATAAAATAATGTATCACCTTGTCCATTTGAACTTATTACTAGAACAAATAAGCTTGTGTGTGAAATAGAAGCAACACAGCAAACAGTGCTGTGTAGTAGAAGCAGGTGTAGCATGTGGGGGCCTACTTTGAACTAGTCTGGCATCATGGAATGAATGCTCCTGGTTTATTTTCATTTGAAGGAACACTAGTTCATGTACTCTGAGAGTGCTCCATGACAGAAAGCAAGTGCAGTCAGAGGAGACAATCAGGATATTCCCTCCAGAAGCGCTAATGCTAATATTGACACAAAGTTTGCTTTCAATGAAAAAGAAAAAAGCATAATACATAGTTAAGCAGTGCATTTTTGTTCCCGTAAGAATGAGTTAGATCCCCAAAAAGAAACCTCAAAATTTAGAGTTCAATACCACACACATGAAAATCCATATTTTTATGCACACAAGTCTGTACAGGTTGGCTTCAGTGGGACTATTACGTGTTGCCATTTCAGCAAAACAATCAGAATGTGTCTTCACAGTTACCAGCAGATACCTCCCTTCATGCTTTCAGTTGAGTTACCTGAGCACAAGGTCCTAAAGGCAGGTCTTACAAAGCAACAGAAATCACATGCTGATATGTCTACATGAATTTAGCACTACATATCGTTCATGTTTCTCCAGTTCACTATGCCAGCACTGTCTGCACTTGACTGGATAAACACGCCCTTCACTGTCAAAAGGGCAATGCTTGGCTAAATGGATGGTTTAAGATTCATACCTTAAACAGAGCTGAGCACTGTAAGCCAAACAAAATGTAGGGCAAACTATGGAACAAAGAGTACATCATAAATTGGTGACACAAAAAAAGTATTCCTTTAAAAACTTGATAGTATTAGATATAAATTTCACATATGTGAAATTACAATCACTTGCATTCATATATTTTCTCTGTTCAGCTGGAATTCAAAATTTGGTATAAAATCTTGACACAAATAGCTCCTTGCTATTTGCAGACGAGTAATTTGAGCCAGTTTCTGGAATCATGTAAAACTGATGCATTCAAATGAAGCAACATATGACAAAATTTAAAAAACTTCCTTACCAGAATACCCACTTTTCATAGGGCAGTAACTGTAGCAAGAGGAATGACTTAGGTTTTTTCCTATTTGAAAAAGACCCTGAATCTATGCCTTCTTAATTGTGAAATGTATTAAGAGCTTTCAGAAATGACATTATTCTCTAATGCTCTTGTCCATTAATGGAGCACATTCATTGTACTTATTAAGATGGTGAAGAATCATTAGACTGGTGGGAATGAGGGAAAGAAAATTGAAACATTCCCTGCTAAGAAATTAATTTAACAAAAATGACAGGAAGTCAGTGGAACCGAAAAGCAGGAGATGTTAGAATCAGGTCTACTCATTTGAGTCATGTTTGATGCCATCCACAAAGACTGCTTTGAAGAAAATCATCCCGGTCCATCCTGCTCTCTGTATTTTTCCACGGAGTACTCCCTATGCTTTCTACTGTCTTCTGACAGAAGGTCTGTGTCCCTACTATATCCTCTGAAGTGTTTTCTGAACAGGGACTGACCCCTTCAGCAGTGCTGGTGTTCCTACTGCACTGCCTCAGATGGCTTTAAAAGGCCAAAGCTACACCATGTCATATTCTGGATATATAAGTGAATTGCAATCCTTTCAGTTCACCAATGCATATGAGAGGTTGTGGATCTATCAGGGCCTGGGTTGCATACCTGAAAAGCACAGGTAGCAGGAACATATCCAGCAGTGTTAGGAGGGAAACACCCAATTTTTTTTTCTTTTTTTTAGATTTCAGAATGTTCCATATTGCTGCTGGAAAGACCTGTGCTCATCCTAGTATTTTGGAAAAACCCTGGGATGGTGAATGCTGTGCTAGTGATCATCTATCAGCCTGGGAATTAGCCTGGGATATGAAACCTGAACATGTATTTGGATTTGACCTGATTCAGACTCAAGAATTAGATCTCACTGTTCTGCATCCAGAGGAACTGTCCTAACACAGATGAAATACGTCTGTGGTCTGGCACAATTTTTAAGTGGAAAAGATAAGACATAAAGAGTATCCTAAGTTTTTAGTCTGGAGTGATGGGTTTCATACAGAATACGAGATACTGATATTTTTGCCTAGTCTGAGTTCCTAGTGCTGAACATCAGATCCCCACATCCTGGATGAACTTTTCAGGCTCCAGGTGTTTCTGGGGTCTTGGGTTTCTCTGCTTTTGAGAAAAAAAACCCATCTGCTTTTGAGAAAAAAAGCCCAAACAACTAAATTTTGGAATACAGTATGTTTTCTCTCAAAACAGAAAAGAGAAAGGAAAGCAGCTCCTACTGAAAGGGAAAGAAATCCATTATCATAAAATTCCTCACTAGCCATGGTTTGTGGTAAAACAGTAAACAGAGACAATTTCCAAAACAAAGTCTGCAGCAGTCTCAAGTCTTCTAAAGTGGTGAGGTGGTTGACTCGGTGTTTCATAGTTTTGCTGACCAAGTTGCTACTACAGAAGTGAACTGTAAGACTGACTGCACCTATGGGACAGTCCCCACCACAACACAAGGACACAATAAAAAGAATTATCTTTTTCACATCATAAGAGATAGTGGTGGCCCAAAAGTCAGTTCAACACTCCAATTTCCAAACTTTAGTTTGTAACTCAGAACCTTGGTGCTGCTTTGTCCTATTCCTAGGACATAAGATCTGAAGACATAAGATCTGAATCAAAACACAGCAGAACACAGAGCAAGAGAACTAATCTTCCATTCACTGGTTTGCTATTTTAAATCCAAGAATGACAGTAGCAGTAACTGTGGAGCTGGAGGTGTAGGGAATTGGCCCAGGGAGAACAGCATTAACATGGCTTTAGTGTGCAGGCTGCCGGGAGCAGAGGATTCAATATGTGGGTTTGAGCAACCAGGGCGTTTGGGGAAAGGAAATCAAGCAGGTGGTGAATAGGAAAGCTGGATCAGTAAGTGGAGAAAAGCTGTCGGGGGAATCATTAGGAGCAGTTGCCTGGCCAGGTCCCATTTAGAAGCAGCAGCTGTGCCAGCCTGATGAGGGGAGGGGAGGCTGCTCCACGCCAGATGTGCACAGCGTGAGCACGCCGTGGTGGCTGCCAGACGTGGGCAGGAATAAAGACGGAAGCCGTAGGGAGGGTGATATGGAGAACGAGGGAAGCAGCTGCCAGGTTACTCCAGGAGCCAGATGCTGTGCACAGAACAGCGTGTACCACTGTTGCAGCCCTGTGATCTCTGAGCCGTTCCTGCCTAGGAGTAAGGGGTTAAATAAATGTCCAGGGGAAAAAATATTTCAGAGGCTGTAGGTGCTGATTAGGCTGATTCCATGCCTTTGTGATCGCTTCCTGCAATCAAGATGAGCTGGTATTTTCTGCTTGAGCTACAGCTTAATTTTATCACTGTAGAATAACTAAGAATTATTTCTTGGACTAGGCACTGGTTTAAAACTGCAGTGAAGGATATTAGATTTTGTTCTGCCAACTACCTTATAAAGTCTGATTTTTCTCTTCATCAGCTCAACTGTAATTCATGAGTTCACTCAGAATAGACACGTCTGACTCCTTCTGAAGCTGAGCTGTGATGAACACCACAGAACCCAACAGACCAAACATCTCAAGACAGTGCCTTGGCACTACAACCATTTATTTCGACTTCCTCTCTCAGTGCTATGTGCTGCCTCTACTCTGCATTCTCATTTGTTTTTTCATCTTTTGCTGAAACTCTTGTAACATATGGTAGGGATTGTATTTCTGACCATATGGGGAGGTCTGAGCTTTAGCTGGAATAGTAGAATCCAACAAAATTGTTCTGTCTCTTCTCCTTCACTGCAAAATTTAATTATTTCATACTTAATTTCCTGCATTTTTCATTGAGTTCCTGTTTTGCCCCACTTTCAACTGCTGTATCAGTAAAATACTCCTTGTCTGTTTAGGGAGGCCTTAATTTTTTTAAATCATAATTTTTTATACCTAATTCTTTCAAGCAGAATTCTGACACCCCATTCCTCTATTGTTGCTCCTGGCATACAAAAGTACAAGCCTCTGAACTGAGTTAAGCTAAACCAGCATTTTCTGTACTTCTACTTACATTACAATTCATCAAAGGGAGCATATCTGGTTTATGGAGCTTCTTTCTGCCTGTTCAAAAGTCACAATATAAATAAATACCTATTTTTATTTCTCCCAAGAGATCTAAGTTAACTGCTATAATATATAAAGAAAGTAGGAGCATGTTTTATGCAACAGAATATTCTATCAGCAACATTGTACAATGAGAAGGATGAGACAAATAATTCAGAGTGATTATATTATTATAGAAGCTTAATCTGTCTATTGTCTAAGGCACCTATGCCAGGAGATTTCTAGTCTTTTAAATGTGTACAGTATTCAATGTTCATGCCAATTGTCTAAAGGGATAAAAACTGGCACATGCTAATATTTCCTAATTATTATTCATGAATTGAGTTATATTGTAGTTGATCAGAGAGGTCACAGAGCACACATTTTTGATCTAGACAGAAGTTTCATGGAACAACATTTTAAAGCAAAAAAGATGCATGTGCAAATGCAAAATATGTTCTGCTAAAATGGTACTTTGATAGATTTTCTTTTTATTCCAGTAAAAATATAAAAATAATATAAATAACATTAATAAGATTATTTTTTATTTTAAAACGGTTTAAAAACATGGATTAAAAAAACAAGCATTGTAGTAAATTTTATTTGGATATTTTTACCCACCTTTAAAGAAATATTATATTGTTAAAATACTATGGACTATTTGTATTTATGCAACTAACACTCTAGTGTTCCACACATTCAGATAAAAACAGGAAAAAATATGATTACCTGCTGTATTATTATGATTATTAATGATGTTGTTGTTGTTGTTGTTGTAGCAAACACCTCAGAAAAGTTCTATAGTCACCTTGTGCTCCAAACTCAGATGTTTAGTACAGCTTCAATTTTGTCTTCAATTTAAATAAAATCAGTTCTTGTGCTTATAGTCTGAATTGCTAGCATGAAACAGAAAAGACCAAACTGTGGTCCCAGCTCATGACACTTGAGTAAATAATACTTTGTGAGTCTGCAGTCTGAATTAACACCACCACTCACAAACTTCTCACTCTCACACGACTACGACGAAGTTGGTGAGAAAAGATGAAGGTGGACCATGGGCCACTAGTTAAAAAGAAGTCTGCTTTTCTAGCTGGTAAGTAATTTTTTAACTGCTTACTCCACTTCTGTGGGTTAAAACCCCCACAGAAAAGATCTTTTCTGTAGCACACCAACCCTCTCTGACTGATTTATTGCTTTCATTTCTCCCTCCTACTCCATACATAATTTGAAGTAGGCAATGAAACACTATAAAATGCTTGGTTGAAGCTGATGGGTGTAACACAGAGCCTGTCACCAAAACCAGAGGACAGGATTCCAAGCTGCAACATTAAGACAGCTCAAAGCAGCATCATTATTGAGTTCCTAATTAAAAGACGCTTTTGGAATTCCCAGAATTAGACAATATTTAAGAAGCATATCTTGTTTTTCACTGAAATCGGTATTTATATTTGTGATAACGGTTAGCATATGCTTTTACAGAACTTAGCCTCTACTTAAAAACTACTGTGACTAGTAAATATATCTATTTAACCATAAACGTATGATAGAGGGAAAGATGTCCAAAACATTTGGACAATCTAGCCCTGATATTGACAAGTATTTAATCAGATGCTTAATCACGTGTAAAGAGTACAAATGGACTCAAATTTTCTTCTTTGGCTTTATTTACATAAAGACTCGATCACACATACTGCAACTCACAAAGAATTTTGTTCACCAAGATATACACTGAGGTCAGCACAATGTACTTAACAACTATTTTCATGCTTAAAACATTGCTTCAGCTCTCACATGCACCACAGAAAGGGGAATTGCTGCTTGAAGTGGGGAACTGAGAGAAGCCACTAGACCAGAAACTGTAAAATGAAAGCGGTAGAAGTAGTGCAAACCTTTCTCTGCCTTTATTTACCAAGATGAGATGAAAATAGCCTTGTCTCAGAGAAATTTGCATAAAGTGTCTTTACCATTTCATTCCAGATCTAAGGAGGCTTAATATAAAACCTAACACACTTTGTAAGAATGCCTCCCACTAGAAAGAGGTAAAGGTGATACTATATTTTAATTGTCTTAGATCATTCTGCCAGTTATCATTTTTAAATAATGTTCTGTTTTGTTCTGAGAAGCTCATACTGCCTTAGTCAAACTGTTGTCAGTAACATTACTCTGATGGATTTCTCCCCCAAAACAGCAGATTTTTATCTATTTGACCACCATCACACAGACAGAAAGAGCTAACTGAGGAGTCTGTGTGAAAGATGGAAGGCAGAAACACAACACCTGTACTCCAGGCTACTTCATCCAGCACTTGAATTAACACACATCCTCAAAGTAGCTCAGTTTCCCATTTTACACATTGTTTGTGTCTTCTTTTCTGCAAATAATCAAAAACTTCAGTGGAATTAACCCCATGACACACTTAAGTCTGACTTGCCAGTCTGACTTTGCTTTTCTTCTGCATTCTGCCACAAGCCCTTACAAAAAGGAGTCAATCGGAGAAGTACCTGAAGCACAAAACTCAGAAATATTGGCAGCACACAGAATTCCCTTAGCTTTTATTATTCATCAGATTACAGTAGGCATTCCAAACCCATTTTCTGGAAGTAGCTCTTTATTATCCACCCTTAACAAGAAAGAATACTTCCCTTAGTCACAACACCCTCTGCCATAAAGACAGCCGCACAACTATCTACACCTTCTGAACTGATGATGTGTTTCACCTCAGTTAAATACAGTGAGATGGTAAATATTTGCTTCATCTATACATCTCTTTAAACTCAAAATCCTTTACACTGGCCCAACAGGAACTGCAGTGAAAGAGATCTTCTTTAAGCTACGCAAGCCATTGATAAATGCTTAGGGCTTTTTTTCAAAAGTTTCCTAAATAGACGTAAAAGCCTGGTTTGGAAAATTCTGCAGGAAATACAAAGATTCAGTTAGTTTTCCTTTTTCTTCTCATTCTCACCCTTTGCCTAAGAGGTGCCTTGGTAGTTCTCCTCGTTTGAACAGTAATTTAGTACATATGTTTATTCCCTCTTGTATACTTAGAGCGTTTTATAGTTCCTAATTTCCTAGTTATAAGATTATACCCTCTGATTTCCATGGCTCCCTGCCAAATATAACAGTTCATTCTGTATTATTGAAAACATATGCAGAAGCTTCAGCAAGCCTGATTTCCCTTCTTTTATTTCTTTCACAAATGCTCTTTCTGAACAGACCAATTGCCTCAGACCTTTTACATTTACTTCTTTTCTTCATGGGCTCACTGCAGTCACTAACTACCACCCCTTGCAATATTAACTGCTTCAGAAATTGCTCACCAGATATTTCCTAGTAAAGGAAACTTTGAGCAGAAGTCAATTGTGCAGATGGAGCTCCATGAGCGTTCAGCTGCCCTAGAGGTGTTGTGGGCTCACCTAAAGGAGGAGGCTTTGGACTCCAAGTTCCCCCAGCCTGTGAAGGGCACTGCAATATCTGAGGATTTGCATGTGGGGCAGACTGATGAAGCAGCTGTATCCAGCAAAAACAGCGTCCACGATTGTACCCCAACACTGCTCCACTTACACCCAGCACAAAAGCTGCTTGCATTGGGTTTTGTCTTGTGCATCACCCTTGCTAACAAATTTCTTTATCTGTTAACGCAGTGATAACACATCATCTAACTCATGTCTATCAGAAACATTTCAAAGATTTCATGCAGCTCACGAAAATCCTTTCTGAAATTGTTCCCACTAAAATCCTGCAGGGAACACTACAATTTTGACTCAAAGGACAGTTGAACATATCCTCTGTGCTTAGTGTCCTTAGCCTCTCCACAAAGCCTCTGCCTCCATCTGCATAAACATTTCCTAGTCTGCCTTTTTATTCTGCCCTCAGAGATCTGTAATAGTTCCCTGTGATTGCTCTTATGCCTTTCCTGTGCTTCACTTCAATCAAAGCTGTCTCTGCACTGGTAGCCAAACCACATGTCATTTCATCCTTCCATCAGAGTGTTCTCCTTTGTCTCCCATAGCGGTGCTGCAATCCATTTAAAAGTGTCTGCGACCCCGTTAGACTGCACAGGGGAAGAAAAAGGCACATAATGTGTAATCTTGGAGAGAAAAAAAAAAGATGAGACAGAGTGAGGAAAGGCCCAAGTTTGAGACTTTCTGCTTTACCTAGTGAGGCAAAACCCCCCACCACCTGCAGAGAAAACCTGCCCATGGAAGGAAGCTCGTGCCCCCTCAGGGCAATCGTCCACCTTCCCACTCCACTCTGCAGGTCACCACAAAGGCACAGGCATGCTTTTGAAACCTGATTCACACTAGAAGTAATACTAGGAAGAAAAACAGAGATAAAACTGTCCTGGGCCATGTAATTCAAATAAAAGCATCTCCTGGTTATTTTTTCCTTAAGCCAGAAGTAATGGGACATTTTACTGGGATGCCTTCACTCCCTTCAGCAGCTACAAGAGGGGTCAGAAGAAACATCTGCATTTTCACTGACCACACAGTGATTCGTCCATGTTTCCTTTCACAGCTCCTTGCCATGCTCCATTTGTATCTTAAATCTAGCTGGCTGAAAACTTCATAGACTATATTGTTTAACTAAGCAATACCCAGTTAAAACTCTAGGTAATTGATGATTATTTTGGGCAGAACTAACAATGTGAACTGGTTTGAGCTCCCCAGCTCACTGTCACACGCAGCTGCCTGCTAAGGCACCACACCCACAGCTGCCCTGCACCCACACCTACCCTGCACATCCAACGTGGCAATGGTGCCCCGACCTGAGCAGTACAAAAATGCCTCCTGGAAAGCAATTCACTCTTCTCCTAATGCAAAACATTCTTCCTATGCCATGCAGATAAAGTATAACAGCTAATGAGGTAACAGGGAATAAACATCACTTGTGGTCATTTATCAGTTTCTGGGGGTTTTATTATAACTGACTTTCATCTCTGATGTGAACAGGATGAGCTGAGTCTTGAGATGTACCCCACAAGGTCTCGACTGTGGCACTCCAGCTTCAGCAGCAAGTATCCTCAAAAACTACAACAAACATTTTAATTATGTTTTGAAGTAGAGACTGTGAATAAAAAGCATGTTTGCTATACTTTATGCAGGAATTTTGTTCAGAAAAGAGTCATGAATTGAGTAGGAGTGACTAAAATTAGAGTGTTAGGAAAGACTAGAGTTTGTTAGTTGAAGAACTTAATCTGCAAATACTGCAAAGTTATTTGAAATGGCTACTGTTTCTGAAAATTAATTTTCCATACTGTATTGCCTTTCTTGATCAAATTATGTATTATTTTTCTCAAAGAATGCTGAATTATAGTGAACATGGAAGCAATGAGGGGAAGTCATCCAGAGATAATTCTTAGACAAGGTGACCAAAATTACAAGAATGCCCACAGACTCTGAGTCTTTATTTCTGGATTGATTTTAATTTCATCAGAAGGCTACAATGACTGTTCTAAATAACAACAATAAAAAAAGGTTTACAGTTTTATTGGAAAATCTATTGGTCTGTCAAGCTAATTATCTGACACCACTGTTGCAGTACATTAAATTCTGCAGTAACAAGGCACTTGGCATCCTCATTAGTAGATACGTGACTCCTTGGGAGACTGAACATTTGCTAAACAGCAAGCTATGAGGGAACAGCACTTCTGAAATTCCTGCCTCCCAGGATCCATTTCCCTCCCAGTGTACATACACTATGCTTCTCCCTGTGCACACTATGCCCTGGGATTTCCTGTAAAGGAGAATAATCACGCTAAACCACCCCACGTTTGGGCCAGTATAATCCTCTTCTTTGACTAAATTAACGTTGGTTGTGTGTTGGTTTACAATTAGACACAGCCACTGCAAACATGACACTGTTCAAAGCCTTGTGCAACAGGCAGGACAAAACCACTCAGGGGGATTCACTGAAAGCTTGTTGGGTCTCCCCTTTGCACTCACAAGTGCAAGGAACAAGACTGATGAAAGAAGAAGTGTTGTCTAATACTTTTCTATTTCTCAAGTCTCACAACTACCAGAAGGAAGGCTACAGGGAAATTCTCTTCTGATTACTTGGGTTGGCTCTGGTGCTGCTTTGTGCCAGTGAAGAGTACTAAAGCCACCTTAAGTGTACTGTGGCACAGAGCTGGGAGCTTGGGGCTTCACAGATCTTGAGGTACCAGCTGCTGTAATATTCAGATATCTCCAAATATCTCAGTTTCAATATAAGCTGGCATTAAGAATCAATTTCATGTCAGAGGTGGGACAGGAGGAACTCTTTAAAATTTTATTTGGCAGTTTGTTTCTATAAAACCCTGTTTTATATTTTCAGTGTTTTCACCATGTTTTATAACCTTGCTAAGCTCAGGTAGAGGCAGAGATGATGAGCACATAGTCTGCATATAAAATGAATGAGCTTTTCTAATTTTTGCTGATAAAATAAAAACTTTCACCTAAATTAGGTTGAAATACGCATCTATTCTCCTGCATTTATGTGGCTTTATTAAAGTGCCTCTTTGTACTTCAGTGAACAATTACAAATCATTTTACCAATTTCTTCAGACACTCAGGCATGCCAAGAGCTAATTAACTAGTGTGACAATTGCAAGAAGAAGCAACATAATTCAGTTTTTTAAATGGCTGGAAGGTATTTAATTTGAATAAAGGAGCAATTAAATAGCAGGAGTAATAAATGGTATTGACAGGTAGGATGCACATATCAGAAAGGTCGCTAACAAAGTATTTGCAGGTACTTTCAAAAACTCCTCTTTGGAGTTGTGAAATTAGGATTAATTGGCTGGAGCTGTTTTATAGACTATTTCACACATTTAATACCTCACAATCTATCGAGGTAATCAGCCATGTGTAAAGAACAAGTTTTGAATCAATTCCCTGATTAAGTAAAATACAAGGTTCTTTGTATGCAAAATGTAGAATGTTAATGCAAGATTCATCTGGCACAGTGGAATACAAGTAGGAAAGACCTTTTCAGTATAGTAAATCCCAGAATTTATCGGAATTTGAACATTTGTTGGCACAACTTAGAAGTGACTCCTGCTTTTGATGTGGAAATTTGATAATAGTAATCAGCGACCACGTAGACTTTTATTTTGTAACAATCAGTATTATTCTACATAAACCTTTTTTTGCTTATTTAGTTTAAATAAGTTTTCACCGTGTCTTTTAAAATACCAAAACTGACTAATGGGAAAATATTCTCCCTTTCTCTTCTCAGGACAACAAAAAATATAAGAATTAGTAAATTCCACAAGAAGTTTGCAAAGCAGAGTACAGGTAATGAGCTACAAATGACATTGCTTGGAAATATCAGCCCTGTGGGAACTGGATTTTGCTTGACATTCTACCTCAGCTGTCACTGTCACGTTATGGACTCAAATTACTCTTTATCCAGGGCATTCCACAATTCCTGCCCCCAGTTTGTGAACACCCATTTGTGAGGCACTCGTCCTTGCCTCAAGTCAAGTGTATCTTGTAGAAGCAAAAACAGTTGGATAAAATACCTGATGGATCTGAAGGAAAGAATAATTCCCTAGCAGAGAAGGGTCATATAAGCTTAGGAAAACAGGATCAGTCAGATGTGGGGACCACCACCCCCACCGACATGTGCTATGGAACCCCAGACCCTCCCCAGACATCATGTAGTCTGGAGAAGATATTTAGTAAGCCTCTGCATAACCTGGTGACTTCTGGGCCTCTCCTCCTTTCATCTGTGGTCAAAACCGTGCAAGTGACAAATGAAAACAGCTACAGTGTAAAAAATCCTAACGAAGTCTCTGTCCATGTTATTTCCTCACTCAGTATCTGGTAGAGTGACCCACTGAGGACTCACAGACCAGAAAACAAAGATCAGTTTTTGCCTGAAGATGCTTAGGAAATGGGTAGTGGGGATGTCAGATCTGGTGGATGAGCCTAACTCTAGCCTAAAGGAACTGATGTCTTCTATGGTTCAACAAGACTTACATATTTTTTTACATGCAAAATTTTTTTTCCTAGCTGCTCACTTAAAAATGGTTAGAGGTTAGCAAAGGCAAGTGCAAATTCATCTGTGTATTAAATTAGATGAGAAGGATTCTTCTGTACTAGCTCTTGCCAGAAACAGATGGGCTTCATAACAGTATATTCTAGTTAGGCAAACACTTTGCACTCCTGTTCCTACATAAAGTATCAAATATTATTTAAATTCTATGTTGGGAATTTAAGCACAATATGTTGTTAAACCATTAGTAAAACAACAAGCTTTACATTTCACTGTGATACAAAAATCATACAAATTAACACTAGAGTCAGTTGAATTTTTGCTCAACTGTCCTTGATCGGGACTCCCTGCAACAAGATCAATATACACAGTAGTTCCTTATCTTTTGGGGAGATACTCATTCTCCACAAATCTCCTGTTCCCTAGTCTGGCTGTATACACATACCACACTCCTGGTATGTGTCTCCAGGAGAAAAGAGCATTAGCTTTGAACCAGTTAGTTTCTCAAGAGGATAAGCGATTCGCTAAGAATAAACTTGGAAACATTGTGTATGTTGGACTAGGCATCATGTGACCAACAGGAACATAATTTTCCATGGGGGGGTGTTGAAAAATATTTTTCTGGTTTGTTTGGATTATTACAGAACAAACTTACTAATAAATTCATCACATACTATTACATAATAACTGGGTTTGTTACTAAACACTTCCCTGTACTCTTCCTGCTGATAGCATGTTCTTTACAGCTTTTTACTCGTTAGCCATCATTTGATCTCTAAGCTACAGCTGTTTGTGTTACAAGCCAAAAAAAATGCTATTTACATCCTGCATGACCAAAATATACAACTTGAGATTGTCATCTATCATAGTTAACCCCATTTCAACTCAAGACTTCCCAAGAACAGTTCAACCTCCTCGTTAAAAATTAAGCAAACATGTTTCTTCAGAATAAAATTCAGACTCTGCTGGGAAGTCAAGACATTAAAAGTAATGAAGACTTTTTAATATTTTTTAAGAAAGTAAGCACTTTGGTAATTTTTTTTGGACAGTTGTCTTTCTCATAACTTAAGACAGATTTCTTGCTTTAGTTTCAAATCTGGAGTTCCACCTGCTGTTTTGCAGTTCCCATTCAGAAATGAGAGGCCGGAAATGACAATTTAATAATGGCACACAGGAGTCATTTAGGTCATTAGCTTTCTTTTGCTTCTTAGATGTTTGTTCATTTTTTTCTGTAGAAATGTTAAATGTTATGAGCCATTCTAACATATCCCTTTTTTCTTGCCATTTTCTTGTTCACACTACTGGAGTTCATCATTACTACCTTCTTGCTTTTTAAAGACTGTCTAAAAGTGTGAAAGAAAGACTTGTGTATCATGAGGAAATTCCCTCAGAATTAAAATACATGGATATATTCAACCCTGGTGGCAGTCTCCTAACACATACTGAATTTTGTCATGAGTTAACTTATTCAACTTTTGAGTGAAACGGACTGAAAGAAAAGCTGTTTAGGCCCAGGAAAAGTCTCTGTTATTTAGTCTTTTCATTTAGTCTGGAGTGGGACAAAACTACTAATATATGAGGGACTGAAAATGTGCAGTTAGAGGAGATTGAAAATAATTTTCTTGTAAAATTCTTCTTTTACTATGTCAGACATATATTTTGCTTCTGTAGAAACCAAATCTGCAAGAAGAGATCCTCTCAAACAATTTGAAAATAGAACTAGCAAGAAAAAAACCCAAACCAAACCAAACATTTAAATTTCAAGTGCTAAAATTCATAATGAAAATACTGTAGAGATAAGAAAAGCCACACAAGCTTTTCCATATTTTCATATTCTGTGACCTTGCTTAATCTCACAAAGCACTGCGCAGCAGCATGGAAAATCCCCCATAATTTCTCTAACGAGCTGACGTACACTTCATAGAATAGACAGTTGTTGACCTATTGTAGTAATTGTTTGGTTTCCAATTACACAGCTTGAAAAACATCAGGTCCTTGTGAGAGTATGTAAATATTATCAGTCAAATGCACCTCTTATTACTTCATTGTAGTCAAGCTATTCTAATAGAATTATATAATAAATTAATTTTGTCCAATGTATAATTTATCCAGTGTATTTTTTACAAAAGAAAATCAAAATATCAATTAGCTATTTTGAAGAGAAACAACAAATATTGCAAAGGGCATTCAGATTATTTTTTTTTTCACTTTGGATGCTAGCCAAATTCCAGAGCTCTCTAAAATGTTTGCATTTTGAGGAGACAATAATGGAGGGGTCTGGTGTGTTTAATGTGACCCTACAAAGACTATACAAAGACCTGTTACTCTGAATTCAGTAGGCAATACTTTGCTGACGGCTTCAGCACTGTTTAATTAAGTATTCAGCTCAAGAGCTGCCCCTCTAAGTTCCCTTCTTGTTTTCCTTCTCTGCCACTAAGTAATGAGGCAACCAAAGAAGATGGAGCCAAACTCTTCTCAGTGGTGTCCAATGGGAGGACAATATACAGTGGGAATAAAATAAAAAGTAAGAAATCTTATCTCAATCCTGAACAATTTCGTAGTGTGAGGGTGGTCAAACACTGGAATAGGATGTCTGGAGGAGTTGTGGAGTCTCCATCTTTGAAGTTATTAAAAAACTGACTGGACAGTGTCCCAAGAAGTCTGCTCTAGTTGATCCTGCTTGGAGCAAGGGGTGGAACGGGTGGTGGATTAAATGATCTACAGACATCCCCTCCAACCTCAACTGTATGATTCTATGATTTATATGTAATTTAAGGTTTTTTTCTGAATTTCTTGTTTATATTCATAACCAACAAGCAATTCCACTTTCTGAATATCCTTTAGCTTCTTCTCTCATCCACATTATGCTTACAGTTCTCATACCTGTCTCTGAGAAACACCTTTCTTCATTACACCAGCTTTCCTTAAGACTTTTCTCTGCTCCTTACCCTTCTCTTCATCAACTGCCCCTAATATTCCGATGTCTGGAGGAGTTGTGTCCCTACATACTGATAACTACATTCCAGCTCCAGAGAAATTCTTACTTCTTTAATATATGCCTGATTCGTATTAAATTATTAGGAAAACACTTCGGAGCAAAGTTTTCATCTGCATTTCTCTCTTCGCTATTTGCCTACCACCCTTGCTACAAGCTCTTCCATGAAAAATTCCACAAAAATGGAGGAGGCATCCTTCAGCAGCAAAGCTCTGGCCAACAATGAATTACAATACCCAGAAAGCATCAAACAGCACAAAACAGACTTGTTATTACAGGCGGACTGTTGACTCATTTCTCATTGTGACTACTTATCACACAACTACTAGGAAGAGTTCTTGTAACATTTTCAAGATGCAGATTTAGCCTACAACCATGAGAGACACCTTCATTCTGCTTCAGAGCCTTTTGAAACTTCTTTTGATATTTTGCAGCACCCTCAGCTCTCATCATCCTTCACTGAAATTATACTTTCTTACTTGGGGAGCAGTAAAAACTACTACTTACAGAGTAAAGAACTCTTCCACATGATTGGACTAAAAGACTCACTGGGCATTTGGTGAAATAAAAAAGTATTAACAAGAAAAGAAGAAATACCACACACAAACCTGAAAATAAGATACTTAAAAGAAGCTTTTCTTCTGTTGCAATTAAGTAATGTGAAACAGGGAACTTTCAACCTATTGTATCAAAGCATTTCTTTTCAGAATGCAATTAAGAAAGTGGGAAATTGCAAAGATACTTGTTCAAACATGCACACACAAATATACTCCCCAACATTTTCCTTAGTATTTTTAAGCCTTTTTCAAGAAACTTTTGTAAGTACTGAAAATGCAACATCGCTATTAATATGTTCAGATTCACTTTAAACAAGTTGAAATAAGTCATAATAACAAGATTAAAAATGTGATAAAGCTCTTGCATCAACACTTGCCTTTCTTCTATGTTGACCATCGCACTGTCAATTGATGATTGATGTAATTTTCCCAAGAAACATGGTTCACTAAGAACTATGGATGGAGGAAAAGTGATTCAGAGAGTAAATTCAAATCTGCATCAAACTTTTAAAAAACATTTGGACATGACAAAAGTGCACAAAAGGAAAAACCAACCACTAATAAGTCAGCAATTGTCTCAGATCAAGGTGCTGTGTGAAATGCACTTTTGTCCATTTTGACAAGGTGATCGTGGCTGGTGAAAAACCATACAAGGAGACATTACCAGAAAGCCGAGAACAGCAGGATAACTACGTATCTGTACATTGGCACATTACAAACACTATATCCACCAACTCCTTGACATTAGTACCCTCATATTTCTGTTTAGCCTTTTTCCTGTCTGAAATCTAAATTCAGTGAATGACATATAAAAATGAGACCAATGAAGAGCAAGAAAAAAAAAAAGAAAATGTGACTTTATATAGTCAGCTTTTAATGGACAGAAAATTAAAGTTTAATTATAACAGTCAAATTCGAGTGTAAAGACAGATCCATATACAATTACTGAAATTTTTTTACAACTGCACTGGCCTTAAATGGAGTTAAATAGATGTGGTTTATTTCTAGACTTCTCATAGAGATATAAACCAAACAAAAGGGATGGAAAATCACTACATGATCAATAGTGAAAATACTGCAGTTACTCAGGTGGGTTCTGGGCATTGGTTTAATACACAGAAATAACAAGGCACTAGTACACGCTATGCATGTGAGCAAAGGGCAAATTTTTATTCTATTAATGAAACAAATTATTTTGAAATATAAGGTAATCTGCTAGGTTTTAAATATTTCTTTGCCTTATGCAAACTGTGATTCCTTGGTGAAAAGCAGAATTGGTGACAAATTCTTCCTATGACCACTGTATGAAATACAGCTACAGTGAGGTGCAAAGACTTCTGAGTGAGGAGAATGCAATTTTTATGAAAAAGAACACACTTATGTAAGTATTTTATTTAGTCAGATGAAAGAAGTCTTGTAGTCCACCTTTACATATATATAGCTTTATCTTTAGCCAAAACCAGATCTGTTAAGTACGAATCTGAATAAGATAATAACCACATTGTTCCAAACGTTGAAGGATGCAGAGTATTTCAGTGAACAGTACATTTTCTTTAGTTATTTTTCAGGCAGAATAACTCTAAGTCACGGTGTGCTGGCAAACAAGACTTCCTAAACAAGCTGTTGGTGTAAAAACACTGTGATTCTGTCCTAATGACTCACTCCACCATTATTTTGTGTTGCGCTAAGCTCCTTTTCTCAAATAATATCTTAGTCATTTCAATAGGGTAAGATATTCCTCCAAACAGGGTTTCTTTTCACTAACATACAACTCAAACTGACAAACATTGAATAATCTATTCCAAAATAATTATCTCATATGGGGCTATTGATTACATGATGTTGAAATATGAAGGCATATTGTACTTCATACTCAGGTAAGTCTAAAGGTAATGGCTGTTAAATTACATGATCAAAATATGCCTCCTCTTCATATTTGAAACCAGGCCAAGAAATGTTGTAAAGTTAATAAAGTGCCATGCTCGTTCTTCTATGCCATATGAAAGAAACTCAAAAGAAAATTTCTTTGCAAGAAAATGTACAATTAAACAGGACAGAAAAATTAAAGCAAAAAAAAAGCTGAATCAGAGAAGCATCTAAACAACCTTTTCTTTTGTTTAAATATTCAGACATTTTTGTGTCAGAGATTAACAGCCAGTTCATACCCTCTGAAAAAAAAAAAAAAAAAGAAAATGCAGAAGAAAACAGCAGCTTTCTCCTTTTTTTCTGCTTGAACTGCACTATTCACTGGAGTGAATGAATGATTTAAATAGAAGTTCTCAAATACACACAATATGCTTTGATTTGTACCTTCAGTAATGTCACTGAAGCCAATTAACTCAACCAAGGTTTTGGCTTTTACCTGCAATGTACAAAAAAATATGAGATTCAAGTGATTATATAATGAATAAGGAGTACCTACTCAGAACAAAGCTGGCTAAAAACGCAGAATTGCTTTTTCACTAAACACTTATCTTTGTTCAGAATTTGTTTTTAACAAACTTTGAACCTTTTTTTCCTTCCAAATAATTTTCCAGTGAACTAGAAATTCTGAGAACAGCCCTTTTAAGCAACAAAAGGACTGACTGTGCCTTTTTTTCAGTTCTCACATATGATCAGTTCTTATCTCCTCAGGTAGTGATGAAATCAGAAGACAAGAGGCTCTTTAACAGTAGAAAGGGTCAAGATGTTAGAAACAGTCATCCCTCTCCACCCACCACATAGGACTAAATACCAATTTTAACAAGATACAAAATATTTGTTATCTTAATTTAATTTCAAATCAAATTCTACTACTGTTGGTAGAAAAGTTTGCTGATAGTGGTATTAACTCATACACTCCAATCTCAATTTTGGCAGGTCAGCAACTCATGACTGCAACAGAGTTTCTGAGGAAGTTCCCAATATCCCTAGTCAGGACCTTTGCTAAAGGAGCAGAACACATCCCTTTGTATCTTGCAGAATGACAAAGCAAGTTACTTTGTGGGACTGAAAGGAGGCACGCTACCTTGCAGCACAGTGGAGAAATGCTACAGCTGAGGCTCTGAGACAGCTCTGAGAACCACTTTAGTGCCATCAGCTCTCCGAAGTGATGGCCTGGATGTGCCAGCAGGAGGCTGCAGGTCCATCAGCCCTCTGCTGACCTCCACATGGCTGGTAAGGGTGCAAGAACCTCTGCTGGCACCTGTCATTCTACCTTCACGATATGACTGGAACAATATGGATTCACACCAGTTGAGTCTGGCCTAGCACTTGAACCTTCCATGAAATGGGTAGGAAGAACCTCACTCCTGCAAACCCCTGTGCTGAGACAGCCACAAGATCCTCTCCCATGTGTTACACCTCCATGTGTGCAATCTGGCAACTACAGCCAGGAGCTCCGCTCAATCCAGTTCTGGAAAGAAACGTGCTGGAACTTCCACTGTGGACTCACGGGAGATTGAGTCAAGTCAAATATTTATCCTTTGACCTTTTACATTAAAAAGGGTAATTGAAAAAACAACAGCAACAAAAACCTGAGTGTGCACATCCTTACAGTAGCTTCAATATATTACCTCATTAGAAATGCAGAATATTACCTAGGAAATACCAGGCCAACTGGCACCACAGTTATTAAGGAAAAAAAATCCCAATGGCTGCAAAGAGCCTTCTTTATTAACAATACTTTCTATTACAAAATCCCATCCTTCAAGCAGAGTGTTATTAGCAATGGCATAGGACACATATTTTGATTCATTGATTGAAGCCTTTGGTCTTCTGATTTATTAATAGGGGACTTCTCCAGGTTGTTGGGGCTTACTAAAATCCTGTTTAATTCTTCTTCATTTTTCATTATTAGGCCCTTACAGATTTTAAGCCACTGCTTTTTATGTTTTCTGAACTCCAGGCAACTTAGCCCAAAGAGCCAGCACAGGAAGAGATTGCAGATAAGGAAAATATAAAGCTACAAAATTCTAAATATGCTTTAACTGGACACTTACTGGGGGAAACTTAAAAGACAATTTTATTCAAATATCCTCCACTTTTTCCCTTGGGACAGTAATACTCTTTTTATTCTGCAGCTTATATACATACCCTCCCACACGTTTCTGCTAGTCAAAGCTTTCAGGCTAAGCTGATGACAGGTGGCAGTCCTAGCACGGAAGGACCACATGCTGTGGACATTAATGAATTTCCTTCAGGCCCAAATGAAAGTCTTGTAACCTTAGGTTGACTTACTCTCCTCTTCAGTTAAATAAAAACATTTCACCTCATACAAAGCTCAGCAAGATACAGAAACAGCAAGAGCCAAATGAGTGGAGGGATTTAGAGCTTTTCCAAGGTGTACTTCCAGTTCAACCATTTTCAGTCACTCATTACGGAATGCAGTAAATCTCTTATTCTGTTTTTTGGAATCCAACAATCCAACATGCATTATCCAAAAGCAGGTGAGAATGGAAGACTGGGACAGTAGAGTATATTCCAAAGTTTATTTTTACTTCTGTGAGGGACATCACTGAACTCTAACAAAACAGCTACTCTGACTATAGCTAAACTCATTGTAATGTCACACCTATGGAATAGAGCATTTTGGAGTTTGCAGTGCCTTATAGGCTTTGGATACTTTATGCCTTTCTAATTAGTTAATATTTCCGGTCTAAAATGTAAAGAAATCTGAATACAGCAAGTTGCCTAAAGCAGCAGATCATGAGGACAAAAACATTCTTAGAAAATTGAAAGTTTTAATTGTAGATTAAATGAACAGAGCTTTAGCTTTCCTTCATTTAGCTGGATTTTTGAAAAACTTCAAACCCATGAATTCAAACCTTAGATGGAAGAAAAGAAACATGATTTCTCCTCATAATAATCTTCTTTATACCGTGCCTGAGAAAGGAAAAGAACAAAGTCTATATAACAAAGCGTTTGGCTCTAAATGACCAGCAATAAGTACTGGGTATATAGTCTCTCTCATGGTACTAATAATTCACGTTTATTGATGACCTCTGCTCTCACAGTGACCGTGATAAAGATTATGATGTCAAAATCCAGGCATAAAAAAACATCTGGAAAAACAGAATGTGTATCAGAAAGGTAGCAGTATGATACTCCAAGAGTTTTAGCTCACTGCAGGACATCAGAGAGTAAAAAAGTCTTTACATCTATCCACTTTATCTTCCTGTTTTAAGTACCTCACGCTGGTTTTTATCATCAGGATAAAAAGAACCCCAGCAGTCTTCAGGTGACAACAGTAACCTGGACTGGGATTTAAATGAAGGACTTTGCGGTGAAAGATTCTCTTTTTCATTAGCAACCATGTGATTCATAACTCATTTATCTTGCCCTTAAAATAAACCACATTTCCAAAACTGTGCCTTGACATCTCTTCTCTTTTCCTTCAGTTATGACAAATGGAAAAAATTGTACAACATGTATTTCTTCTCTGACTGACAGCTTATACAAGTTATTCCTTTATGTCTTTGTAGTTTTACATTCAATATTTTAAACGTCTGAAATTGCATATAGGTATATTGAATTCCATTAGGATTCCTGAGTCTGTCAGAGTAATAATATATTTGAGTTTTTGAACTTCATACATACTTCATTTCATTTACAATGGTTATGTTAAGAAGTCTATTTTCTCCTTTTAAACCAGGTACCGAACAAATTCTAATCATTATCCCATGAGATTATGAAAAATTACTATTTTTCTATCCATATTTGAAATAGTCTTTCAGGGAAGGCTGCAACACATGTACTAAAATAATATGCACCCATCCAAAGGTCTTTCAATAACTTCCCTAGTTCCCATGACACATCCAGGATTACCTCTCAACTTTGAGAACACAGATGCCATTCAAATGGTCCCTTCAATTAAGCCACAGGAGATACTCCCTACTGCCCTAAGAAATAAGGAAAATTGGAACCTAAGGACTGCAGAAACAAGAGGAAACAAAATTGTACACTAATGTTTGATAATCTGCCTATCAACAATAGAACATTGTTTTACTCATGCTCCCAATGTTAAATACAGCTAGTTAACTAACAAATGCTGGAAAAGGTCATTCAGCCAATTTCCACCGGTTACTGGATGATTTTGCAGTAAATACTTATTCGGTCATTTAAAGCCTTCAAGGTCATACACTGCAATCAGTCTGAATGCTGAACTTTCATGCAGCAAGTGTGAGAATGCACTAGATACATTTAGTCAGGAGCTGGAAACCCTATTTTGTAATTGTATCCAGAGATGTTTGGCATACACGTTATGAACAATGTATATGCAGGCTTTGAGAGAAAGGGCTTTTTATAATAGGCCTAATACATGGACATAATATATAAACATAGCACGTACCAGGAGTAGATCAGAAATTAAAACTGCTATAAATCTGAATTCCTATCAGCAAGGAATAGAATATTTGAATTATGCATAATGTGGGGAAAAGGAAAACAGAGCAGTGCACACGCACAACACTAAATTACAGGATGAATATCAGAGGCCATCATATTTCATCCTCTACCTCCTCTTCGCTAATAAACCCTGCCAATGAAATAAGCCTCAACAAGTTTTTCTCCTGCTTTGTCAGTTCCTCTTGTTCATTGCACCTTACATATCATCCTGATTTACTGGTCTTTTCATAGCCTATCTCTCCTGAAGAATAGTTTTTCCACAATGCCCCAAAAAGCAACAAATAGCACATATTAAATTCCATGACAAATTCTTTGTCAGTCTTTGAAGTACATCCTGCCTTCCTGATTTCGAATATCACAGGTTACAGATTTCATTTGCCTGCTAACATATACAGTGACAATTAAGAAAGACTCAATCACAGTGATAATCAGCTCCTTAAGTCGGCAGCCACAGGCTATTGCTGAGGACAGGATATATTGCCCAATATCCACAAGGCTGTACAGAAAATTCACGTATGAACTCAACAGAAGACAAGACCAGTCTCAAAATTGTTTAGAGAGTAAAAAGCAAAGGCAGGCACCCGGCTGCACAGAGCACAACTGAGTCTCCACCACAGCAAAGCAGGTGCAGGGCACAGCCAGGGCAGGCAGAATGCTGGCCCTGGGCCTTGCATGCAGCTGAGGTTACCCCACAGGCAACTGTCCTCTCCTCCACTTTTAGCCAGATGTTTGTAAAAATCATTCTCATGAAGGTGAAGGTAAAAAGGTAGGAGAGACCAGGGCCAAGGGGAGAGAATATATCTTGCTACAGGAAGCTCGGATGTCCAAGGAGACAAACACATGAAATTCATCATTTTCCCTTCTGCCTTCCCCACCCACTCAACATAGCGAGTGGATTGCAAAGTCAGTGAAAGTATTTTTCACAGTTTAAGAGCTGTTATGCTCTGTATGGCACCTCCTCATTGCTCACATGGATCTCCTTTCAGCCATATGTCATCTGCAGGCAGAATCTGCCCAGACAAGGCAGCTCCAGACTCTCCCAGCATGGTCCAGTCTCTAGCACCAACAGCCTTGTTCACGTTTATCCATTTATGTCTAAATGTTTACAATGTTAAAATAAACCTGTTTGATTTTGAACACAAGCACCAACCAAATCACGACTGGTAGGTTTGGTTCATGTGGACATACAGTTGGGCACTATACCAACTGTCTCCTGGTGAAAAGAGATCTTTGTGTGTAAGAAATTTCTTTTATACTTTAGCTTTTTGGCTGTCCTCAGGGATTATGTCATTATCGATTAGATGTAAAATTAGATCACAACCTGACTAAATAAAATTTCCTTTCATATGACAGTTCTTTGGTCTCTGCTTCTCGTGTCACTTTATTACTCATCATGCAAATTATTAATTTTCCTTTTCATGTAAGAAGAAAAATCAAGATATCAAACTGCATCCAATTTACATCTATCATTCATAGTGATAGAATAAAAATAAACCTGTCTTCACATAACAAATGAGCATTGCTTCACGGTTTTGATTATAAACATAATGCAATCTCTTGCACAAAAAACCCTCTAAAACACGATTTCCCACTTCTCTAATTCTTCTCCAAGTCTACTTGTCACTATTTGGCAATTCCTGACACTTAAGTGGAAGCTGTAGATTGTCGCCAAGAAGAACCTTATCCCAGAACAGTATGGTGTTAGACATCTTGACTGTATTGTCTCCACAGTATCTGACTTTGCACATGGTCAGTAAAATAACAAATCCTAGCAGAAATAGATTTTCAATTACAACAACTCTCTTCTATATCACTTTTTATCCTTGTTTATCATGCTGACTGATACAAACATGTCAAGCATTGCATGGCAAAGACCGACAACACAAAAGATTTCAGGTCAGATATTCAATAATGTATTTGACATATCAAAACCATTTCCTATGAACAAAGCATCTTGAAGTCAGGTCTTAGCCAGCTAGCAAAGTCATGTTTAGCTGGAAAAGAAGGAACAGGCTAAGAGAACTTCAAAATATTTTTAACTCAAATTCTGAAGTTAAAATTTAGGTGAAATTTCCCACGATGCCATTGCACAGAGCCTTACAAGCTCTGCCTGTTAGCATCCAAGCAGTGTGAAACCCTGTGCCTGTTCTGAGAGGGAGTTTTGGGAGAAAAAAAAAACATAACAAATGGGAAGAAAATTTGGCCTCTGCCGTGATTTAAAGTCAGTTTTACAGGGGAGGTGGGTTTTAGTCATGAGCATGTCTACTGACGAGCATATCTGTGAAGCATAGGTATGGATGCTAAAAAGCCTTAGCAGAGAAGTTTTCAGCTCTCAGCAGCAGTTTGTGAGAGCCTTGTTCTTTCTCATGCGAAACTATGCAAAACATGATAAGGTTTTCTGTAAACAGACTTTGCTAATCTTGCACCTGCGTTTATAATTAAAATTGTTGTGATACTAACTAGAGAAATGAATGATGTGTGACTTGACCAATCACCCTGATAAGTAGTTAGTTAGAGGTCCAATACCTCTTGCCTTTTAGGAAAACACTAAAAGAACTAAACACATAAAAACTCGTCCTTTATTAAATAAATAATTCAATTCATTCCTTTCTGCTGACCACTCGCGTGTCTCTGAGTCCTTCATTGCCTCTTGGCACCGCCGACAGCGACACATAGGCTTGTCTTTTTTGACCATATTGTTCAGCTACAGATATGTTAAACAACTAAAGACCATGTTGATTTCTTCACCAATCCCACCTGAAAGCCGCAACAGCAACTAAGGTACAGAGGGATGAATATGCTTATTATTTTTATGTGACAGTGAAACCTGGAGAAAGAACAAAATAAAGTTAGGGCTTTAAGAAAAACCTAAAGTAAAACCTGAAGGAAGCAGAGAAATTATAAAATTGCAAACAGAGAATCAGAAACCACTCCACAGAGTAAGCCATCCTGATAATACAATGCGAGTCATACTTGAAAGGAGAAAGTATACCTTTGTACAGAAAAAGAACAGTCTATTCACTTTTTAAAATCCCATGATCAGAAACATGATGTCAAAACAGAAGGAGTTCAGATATTTCTGTGCCTCTGTTTCAGTTTTAATAGATGCCATATCCCCAAGAAACAGGAGAGAAAAAGGTCAGCTGAGCTAAACTGCGTGAGGGAAAGAGTAACTAATGGAGGGAAAAGGAGAGAAGTGATGAGGAGAGAGATGTACTGTAAAGGAAATACCTTGGGAGCAGAGAAACCTACTTTTTATTTCTCATGTTTTGTCCCTGGCCCATTGTACAAATATCAGCAAATCACTGAATCACTTTGCAAATCTGAGACAAGTTGTGCTCCTCGCAAACTGAAGAGAGGAAAGGTGCAGAGGCAGAACAAAATAGCTCCCATGGCATTGTTGTAATGAGATTTCTCATATCACCAGCAAATAGTCCCAGCAGAAAATACTTTTTACTATTGGGGCTGAATTGTTTATTTTGCAGGTGCATGTAAAAGCCACCATTGGGGCTTGCTTAGTTCTTTGGTATAATGTAAACCATAAATACCAAGGAAAGGTAACCACTGCCCCAAGGAGGTGACAATCCACCCGTAATGTGGGGAGTAGCAGACGGAGGCCTCCAAAAACCCATGGGGCAGCATAAGGTGAGCACAAAGCAATTATAGTTAATGTCACTTCTCACCACCTGCTAAATCTTCATTGAGTGTTCCTTAGTCAAAAATCCATCTACTATTATATGTTAGCCACAAACTTGACAGAGATGTAACTCCCTCTCCTTTGCCCTGGGGAGACTGCTACAAAACCCAGCTTTACCCTCCAGGGCAATTTCAATTCATGCAGGATACATACAAGTAAGTATCCAGGGCTTGCTTTCAGAAACATTTTCCAGAAGATATTCTTCCAGAAAGAAGCCAATCTGATGAAACTCTGCAAAAACATGAATTCCATTTTGCTGCAGTTTTTTTCCAGCTGTGTCCACAGCAGGATTAGAGACAAATTACCCTGTACAACCATTATGATAAAAATTAAAATACTCCCCCTGAACATGAAAATTTGTGCAACACAGGCTACAAACTGTTCAATTAGTCTTCAAGGCCCATGGGCATGCATTTACAGTCAAGTTAGTGGTCATTGTGGGTGGGGTGACCTGTTCCACCTTGTATGACTAATGAACTCTTCACTGGGCTGGGAATATGAGTCTGGTGTGCCTACATGCCTATTAATTGTGACCTCTGGACCAGGGTGCCTGTCTCACACGCTTTAATAGTAAAATGAAAATGTTTCAGCTAAAGACAGTGAGAAAGTGAGGTCTCCTACTGTCTTTGGGATGCTGGAATTCCCTGTCCTGGTTTCTAGCTTTAGTCAGTGTTTAATTATTGATACAAAAATAGATGGCTATAAATAGTATAAAATGAGGACTATTCACCCTTGCTCCTAGTTCAGTGGGTAAGTGGGTAGGAATTATTTGAGTCCTGTATTTCTGGTATGTGCTTTTGCAGCTACACTGCTAGTTCCAAGTGGAAAGGACATGCCTCTTTTCCTTAGGGGTATGCAAGACAGAAGAAACACTAAAAAAAGAAAAAGAAAAAATTTGATGATTTCTTAAAGAGTACTTAACACATTAAAAGCATCTTTTCATCCAACTCCAATTTTGGTACTAACACATGGTCTAATTTTCAGAAGTATTCACAAGTGTCATCTACCACCCCTGTCACCAAGAAGTGAATTTGAAGTGAAGATGAGGTCATGAGGCTTTAGGTTTTCTTCCAAATGCAGAAAAGTATAATGCTTAGCTTTGCTTTGCCTGGCTGCTAGGTTTGCAGGGGAGGCAGGAAATGGTGTTTGCTTTTGTTGAGGTTTTACTAATTACCTGAAGAATATTAAGTACTTTTAATCAGCTAGAAAGAGTCATAGAAATGTAAAATTTTGAACTGTTAATCTTCTGAGCCATGTTGGTGACCAGTAAAGAAGGATAACTAAGGATAACTAAGTTTTCCCAAATGAAGAAAAGCTTAGTCTTGTAAATGCTTAAGACCTTACACACCTTTAAGAAAAGGGGTTTCCACACTGCTCCCTGTTTTTCTACCCTTTAGAGATCTAACTCAACACTCAGCTCAGAGGCACGGAAATAAAAGAAGATTTTACTAGAGAACATATGAAGTTCAAAAGTTCATATGAAGAGAGCAACATAAATGTCAGTGAAAACAAAAATTTTTGTTTGCATTATTCACAAGCGAGTGTAAAATCTGGAGGCAACTACATCACTTGAATCTTTCACTGCAACAAGAGAAGAACAATTAGAGAATCTGGATTACTGTAAACATTTCAGAAAGTATTGAGTGACACTTCCTTTACGTAGTCGATTGTTAGGAGTCAAAACTTTTAGTATGAACAAAACACCTTCTATAAGCATGCAGTTTTTTAACAATATCTCCCTAAAATTTTTCCTCACTGTATCCATTTAACCCCATAATGCTCTTTTTTCTTTCTTTCTTTTTGTTTTTTGACAATCTTTTTCAAATTTGAGAATAGTAAAGAAGATTATTAAAAACTAAAAGTTATTGATTACATTCTTCTGTTTTTTTTCTTTTTCCAAAGAATATATATAAAAACATATACAATTTCAGAAATTATTTCTAACAATTTTAGAAATTATTTCTAATATTTTTTCTAAAACAAAATAGCTTAGTGTTCCATTTATGTGAAAATATTACAAATGCTTATGTAATATCATTAAATTTACATCTTAATCCTCTCAATGTTATTCACATTTGCTATTTTTGCTTTCGTGCTACTCATTAAAATAATAGTATTGCATCTCCTGACATGATGACAAATTGCAGTTCTTACATGTTCTAGCAGGGACACATTACTAGACAAGAAAAATAGTATTCACATATAAATGAGTGCTTCTTCATTTATGAAACATTCCCCATACTTTCATGTTAACTTAGTCAATGTTCATTAATATTTTAATAAATTCAAATGACTCTTCATCCATTCAAAAATTTATGAACAATGACTGAGTGAGGGATTTGAAAACTCATCAAATGGATTTCGCTGTTTCTATTTATAAAAATATTCATGGATAATATTCTGGATATAGTTACCATCTTCAGCTCTCACTGCGTAAAGGTAGGATTTGAAAAAGCATGCTCTTAGTGCAACATCTGCAGGCATAGATGAAAGTTAGGCTCCATTTCAGTCTGCTGGAATGGTATTGATGCCTTAGGTTTTAACTTTTATATTTTTCAAATTCTGTATTCCTAGTGTGTAACTCTGAAGTGTCCTGTAGCCTGTGAGCTGCTGTTCTCTCGTGCTAAGATAGACATAACAAAGCCTCTCCAGGCCTGCTCTTCAAGGACACCCAGACTGTCCTAGGTCCAAAATGTGTAAACCAAAAGCCTCTAAAAGGGGGGCAAGCTGAGGGGAAATTACATCATTAGCTAAAGTTTTAATTGGTGAATTTCTGCTGATATGCAAATGGACCAAACCTATAAAAGTGTGAAGAACTCGTGACTCGTCCATCTTGGGTGTAGCCTTTGGCCTGCCCAGGGTGTACCTCTGAAGGCCTTTCTAATAAATATCCACCTTTATTCCCTTACTCCTATCTAGTCTCTGTTTCTAGGTAGCCACTCAAGGCATCAGTATAAGTTACCGACATAAAGCAAGAGAGAATCCCAGCACCAAGGGTGAAAATTACAGACAAAAGAAAGGAGAAGCACAAAATCAGAAGAATCCTGGGACTGATTCTAAGGAGTTAGATGTGCTTTTCTTGTAACTAATTCTGTGCAGGCCTATAATAAAGGTTGTTGTTATCCTGTATGAATACAGAAGATGAAGTTATCTAATATCAGCCTGGGCAAGTTTCAAAACTCAAGGAAGGAAACAGTATTAGCAGTGGGATCAGTATCAAGACACTTACTGATAAGGATGACAGGCCTTATGAAACCTGGCACCGAAGAGCCGTGTCTCACCCACGCTCTTGGCACTCCCATCCTCTCACCCCTTAAGAAGCCTGAGAAGCCTGCCAGCTCTCCATTTTAGCATCTCTTCATTCCAATAATCCCAGAAACACGGTCTTCAAATTCTAAACAAATTTAATCAAAACCGGTGGTAACCTTTCATTGATTTGAGTAAGAACTGGTCAGGCCTTTCAACTGGGAGATGCGTGAGGCAAGAACTTAGCATTTCTTCGTGCACTAATTGTATAATAATTAATAAAAGTAAATTAGATCAAATATAACTTAGAGAAAACCACTCTCCTGAATTATGGCTGTTGAAACATAGCCAGAGAAGCATTTTCAGGAGCCTGCTTGGCTGTGCGGTGCTGATTTAATTAGGATGTTTAGACATGGTCTACTACAGAGATACCTGCTGTAGCTTGCAAGGTACACCAGAGCCCAGAGAGACGAGCTGATGTGTCACCGGGCAGCAAGACAGAAGTGCAGTACACCATTATGTGAGTGAATATGGCTTACCTTTTAGAGGTTTGTCTAAACTGTTCCTTTAGTTTGGACCCAAGAAAATTCAAACCAGTGATTTAAATCGTAAATTTAGGTTTCAGAGAAATTTTGTCAAAACACATCCTTGCACAGTTTTTCTGCATTAATACATTACTGGACACAATTTTGCAGATTCTCAGTGATTTGGACATAAAATCCATCAGTCCATCTTACTAACTCATCAAGTACTACAGTCTTTCATCCCTAAAATTTCTTCCAACATACATCTGTGGAGATATAGCAAACACCTATAGAATCTACTAATAAAAGTTCAGTGTTACAGTCTCATCATTTTAACAAAAGTACATAAAGATTGTGCACTGAAAAAAATCCACTAACCGCTAACTTTAATATACATTATATATTTTTCTGATCTCAGGAAATGTAATCTAAAAAGCAAAATAAATTTTCTTTCCTATTACTGATAAGGTGTTTTCTCTTTTTTTTTTTGCTGTCTTTTGGTTTTGTTTTTTTTTTTAAACTTACTAAGGAAAACAGGCAATCCTGTATTTTGTTTCATAGTGCTTCCCTAGGGGCAAAGATAAACTTCACTCTTATCTGTTCTTTTGTTGTTCCTAGAATGATTGCTCTGTTCATTATGTTGTTTGATGTTGCCATCTCAGCTTTCCAGTGCCTGATTTGTTCACTTCATTCTCAAAGTTATAAGGCTCTTCATTCCAAAAATAAGCTGATTTTCTCATTTAAAAACCAATGTCATCTTTGTGTATCATAGATTTACAGTTCACAATGTTAATAGATCATGGAAACAGTGACATAAAAGATTAAATTATGAAAATGTATTTCACTTGCATAAAAAGGAAACAAGTGATAATGCCACACAAGTGAATATAGATCATTACTGCACAAAGATCATCATCAGTAGGTACCCGTAAGGCACCTGAGTTACAACCCTCACAAGTTCACAGAATGCTAAGAAACAAAATCAGAACGTGTGGGTTATGAGACAGAGTGCTGGCCACACTCCACTCTCCCAGTGTGCACCCACCCAGCTGCACAACAAATTTACCTCTGAGGTGGGAATGGTCATGACTGTATCTCACCCACTACACCTGTGCATGTGGATTCTGGAGCACAATAGGAATTAGAATGGTGTTTCTACCATTTTGAGCGATCAGTCCTTTCCAAAAACAAGTACAGTTAAGACACCACTGCTTTTTTTTTTTTTTACAGTATTTTATGTATCCCAAACCAGCATTTCTCAGGAGGACTTTATATGTAACAACTGAGTAAAAATATGGCGACTCAGCTGTATTTTGACTTGAACTTTCAAAACTGTAAATTTTCTTCTTGAAAACACTCCTCCAGACATCCTCTGCAATGGTAAAAATAAACAAAAGTCCTTAAACTCTTTCATAAGATATTTTCTAAGTATAAAAGAGAATTACCAATAAAATAAATAAAGCTAACAATCCCAAACTAAAATCTCCAATCTGCTGTTATGTGTTAACATACTGGTTTTCTTATGTGTCTTCAAATAAAACCCACCAGAAATAACAAGGAACATTGGGATTGTCTTTTACAATGCAATCTTTATGTAATGGCTAAATTTCAATTTCATATGGAAGAACATACCACACAACAGCCTGAGAGAATGTCACCTAGCTTTGTCTTTTCAAATGCTCACCACAAATCCTACAAGATCATGAGTTCCCAAACACTAAGGCATTAGTAAAGGTTAGAGGCCAAGATCCACATTGCCTTCACAGGGTAAAGGAGCTTGAGCACTGCATGTGCTACTTGTTTCCACAGCTCCACATGCAAAAAGAAGGCCAGCACATAGTTATACAACATTTGGAATCCCAAAAAGTCAGTATCAAGAGGTTCTCCACCACCATTTCAACCTTCTTGTAAAGATACCACCATGAATCCTCCTGCCACTTGAATTAGCAAGCTGATAACTGCACACCTGCTGAGAGCTGCTGACTCCCAACTAATGCCACAGTCATCCTGACTATGAATATGGGCTGAGCACGCTGGCTTTAGGCTGTGGCTGTGCAGGTATCTAAGGCACACTCAGTCCTTTTCTTGTGTCCTTACTAGCTGAAGCTGCTCTGACATACTCTGAGCCTGTTCAGTTCAGTGAGCTGGCATCAAACTATGATGTTTTTCATTATGGGGAGTTAACTGTGCCTTATCAGTGAGCTGAACTTAGTTCCCGCTGCCAAATGAGAAGGACAATTCTGTGTTGCACCTACTAGAATTGGGCACCCTCTGTTCACCTTTGTTACCTCATCCATTTTATAGGTCTACAGTACAAAAGTGGAAAGAAAGGCACCTTCCAACCCAAACCATATGAGGATGTCAAGGTGGACAGGGGTAGGAAAATAAAGACAGCAACTGTAAATTGAATTAGAAGTCAATTCAAGAGCATGAAATTTGAGTCTCACTTTAGAACAATGTCATAAATGCTTGTTAAAGGAAAACGTGCAAGCAACAACCATCTTGTTTATCTGTGTCTCACTGAACATCTTAAACAGCAGGAACAGGTCAATCATCTGGAGCTGACATTTATTCAAATTCAGAATTATCCATTCTGTAATTTCAGCAACCAGAAGTATGCACTTTTACAGAAATGAAAGCAGTTTTGTCCTGGTCTGCAATACTCACGCTGCATACTTGCATTTCCTTTAAGGGTGCTATTCCCAGCCATGAACTCTGCTCTCCAGAAAGGATCAGAGACAGCATGAAAAGTATGAAGTCTGAAACTATTATGACAAGGTATCAAGTATCATGTTAATATGCAGTGTCTGTCACCGATTAATTTTAATGCACGAGCCCTTGGGTCACATCAACATCACAGAGTTTTCTGGGTCACTAAATTAAAAGGCATGGCATCATCTCCTTTTGACACAGAAGCAGTTCATTAAAAATATTTGCAGAGATATAGGAAAGTAATCTTGGTCAGGCATATGCTTTGAAAATTCTTCTTCAAGTTATGCTGGCTTGAGCAGAGACTTGAACAGAGACAAGGTCTTCTGGGAAGAAAAGTCAAACTTGAAAATTAAACTAGATTAAAGTCCTCAGCCGGACATTGTTCTCAGAGGTGAAGTATACTCTGAGAATGTATAAGTTCCTGGCATATCCTGTACAGACCATAAATGCTGATTTTTTGATGAGTTTCTGAACCTGCTGCACCTCTGATTTAATATGAGAATGATGTTGGTGGTCATTCAAGAATGATTAAATTTTCTCTCCAAATAGTGCTCTATTCTAGGTGTCAATTTTGATGAATAGTCTGTCAAGTCATGACACAAAGAGTTGAAATAAATCTATCATCTCATGGTGTTTGTCATTAAGAAAACAATTTGTACTTTCTTGAACATCACATTCATTTGCTTCTACTTGTGAGTAGAGCTACACAAAAGTATTGGAGTTTCTTCCATTACCTAAGCAAATTACTTGTCAACTATAATCAGAAAGGTTATAGTGTGCAGAAAACATTAATTCACTCTTTTTTATAAAAGTTGTTTCAAATATTTTCAAATGTTTAAAACAAGATAATTAGAGCTCTAAGCCACTGCTACTGTCAGTCTTCACAATAATTGCCAACAATATTTGCAGAAAATAAACGAGATTCTAGCGTCAAGTTACCTGAATACAAAAAATATTGTAGTGGATTAAAAAAAAAAAAAAAAGAAGAAGAAAAAACAATCAATATAACACAAGCAAATAGCGATTTCAAGTACAAGACTATGGAAAGGATAATCACAGACAATTAGATACCTTCCAAAATCTTTACTGGATCTGAATAGAAACTGTGTACTCGCACATTCAGCTGTTGCACTCTTGCCTCTTACATGTCAGCAATGGCAAACTCAAGGACTCAGTACGGAACTCCGCAGTTGACCAGAGTTTGCAAAGAAGCTTGCCTTGAATGTGTCTGACACATTGAAAAGATGACAGAAAATGTTATTAAAATGTTTATATAACTATAATGATGTTCTGAGAACATTAGTCAGTTTACACCAATCTCGTGTGGTTCTGCCATTCTGTTTTATTTTTCTACACTCTTTGCTTGTTCCTTTTATGTCAGTGTCCTTAAAACTGAAAACTGACCAAATATTTATACTAATCCATAAGTGTATTCATAGAATTTTAACTCTGGACACCTTTAAATGTGGGGGGCAAAAAAAAAAATGTAGGCACATCAGAAATTATAACTGCATACTTAAAATTAAAAAAAAAAAAAAACAACCTAAATGTCTTTCATTATCCATTCTTCAAGAGAGAGAGGTTGATATGGCATCTGATGTCACAGCTACTACACAAAAAGTCATTGTCAGCATGGGTTGTGTTGCCAGTACCTTCAAACTGAGAGACATTGTACATTCTTCTTGCACCCATTTCTGTTGTGCTCAGTTCCTAAGAAGAGTCCTGACAGCATTAAAGTTTGCACATGCACTTCATTTTGTGAAAGTACTAAGTACACCTCAAAGTCCTTGTTTGTCCTTTGACAAATATTACTTTCATTATTCTCATGATTAAGCTCCAGACACTTGTGGTGGTTTTGTTTGACTAGTTTCATTGTTCTTCCCTCATAGCTGACACCTATGAGTAGATAGAATAGTCTAGCAGTCACCTAGATAGGACTCATTAATTTTGCTGATGATAAACTACAGTTATCCACACCACATTTGTAATACATCACCTAATTAGTGATATGTAGGAGATCCCAAGGGATCAAGCATTTTCCTACATTCTTCACAGCTCTTCTCTGGCTAATGTTTGTCCTTCTCTCTCCCAGAAAATAAATCTGTTCTACCAGATGCTGACACAGCCCACACACCTTCAGAGAACACTACTACTCAATATTTCTGAGCTTGTATGACATGACAGTTTACTAGCACAATTATAGCACGATACTATTGCAGCATATTGCAGTCTCCTTGCAATGCTACTGCATAACCCCACACCTTAAATCTCCTTTTTAAATTTATTAAAATGAAAAAAAAATAATAAAAGTATTTTATCAACTATTTACTTACAAATCACTGGTGTCAGATCTGAAACAGAATTTTAATAAGTTTTCTTTTTACAGAAATGTAAAAAAATTCTGTTTAAACCCATCTATTTTTCAGTTTGTCCCCTAGAGCTTTTCTTTCTGTTGCATCTAGTTAAAAAGCTGTTGGGATTCTTGGACAGTTGGATACAATTCTTGGCTATGATCTCCATCTCACAAATCCCTCTCGCTGAGTGAGGACCATCTCCAAATGGATTTATAAGTGTATACCCATTTTCCCTTAGGAATTCTTTTTTGTAGTCATACTTTCCTGAAGATTAACCATGATTTACACATGTGATAATTAATTACAATATCACACTCCTCCTGATGCCTAAGGTTTTAATTTTTCTATTTTTCAAATCCTGTACTGCCTAATGTGTAACTCTGAAGTTTCTTGTGGCCTGTTAGCTGCTGTTCTCTCATGCTGGTTAGACATAACAAACCTCTCTAGGTTTCCGCCTCAAGGACACCAGGCCCCAAAATGTGTAAACTAAAAGCCTCTGAGGAGGGAAAACTTGGGGTGGTTAATCATTAACTGAGGTTATAATTGGACAATTAACCCTGATATGCAAATGAACCAAACCTATAAAAGTGTGAAGAACCCGTGACCCAGGGTCCATCTTGGGTGTAGCTTTTGGCGTGCCCGGGGTGTACCTTTGAAGGCCCTTCAAACAAATACCTACCTTTATTCTCTTATTCCTGTCTAGCCTCTGTTTTTTAGGTGGCCACCTCAGGCATCGCTCCCCCAAGGCAATCAGCTGACCCCTAGCTCACTGTAGAAACACAAATATCCATTGGGAATGGCTAGGCAGAGACATCTCCTAGCTGGACCACAAACAGAACATGCAGGTTTCAAACAGAACAGAACAGATTTCACCAGTGGGTAATTCAACTAATAAACATTTACCTGACTGCCTTGCAGGGCAGTGTTGAGATCTCAGCCTGTGATGCTGACAGACTGAGAATGATCCCATGCCAGCATACAAGTAAGAGGGAGAAACATCCAAGTTGCTCAATACTAGCTATGGAGAGAGAATCTTAGCTAGAGTTAGACCCGAAGTTTCAGGCAATAATGATCCTAGGATTAGTGGTGCATTGATATAAGACCTCTGCCACAATAGTGGATTGGAGGGAACAGACATCTGTTTTGAAAAAATTAGAAAATTAATCAAGCTTCTGCAAAATTGTGGATGAAAATATACAAGTATGAACTTAGAAATGGTTAGAAAAGGGTTGTGCTAGTTAGTTTTGCCATAGTATGTCTCTGCATCCATATAAATTCCTGCCTTGATCCTCTTCCAAACACAGGCGCAGTAACTGAAGTTTTCGAAACCGCATTTGTAATTTGTTTTCTGAAGTATTTGAGGTCAGTACCTCTAACCCTCGTCTTCATAATCCAACCAATATTTCCAACTAGGTTAGAGCAATATAATTATTTTGCAGCTAGAATGATTTGTCTTTGCTATTAATATGACAAACAGTGACACTGTCACAGTCAGTAAGACTGAGATACAAGAGTGCTATGTTCTTTTTGCTAGGAGCCAGCTTAAGGCTTCTGAGATAGATAACGTAAGCCTGCCAGGAAGGAGGATGCCTTATGACCTGGGTGAGGACTGGGCTATTCCTTTTAGGTAAATGGTTGTTGGGAAAGGAGAAGAGGACATTTGAATACAGCAGCCATTTGTTGTGATACAAAAGGATACCTGAAATAACCTCTGTGAAGATCTCTGTCCCTCCTTCAGCAGACGGTAACACCTCATTCACCCACAAATTGAAGGTAATTGTAACACTAGCTGACAATCTGACTTTTCAGGGTTCCTGATTAGATAAAGTGGTCTGTCTGCTTTGCTCCACCATAAGCAGTGTGCCTAATTTGACTCTATTTAAAGGCAGGCCTGTCCTTTATTATCTGATAAAGGAAATCATTCTGATTTCCAGAATTGCACTGTTGTCATATAGCAGAGCCTATGAATCCACCAACCAGAAATGATGCTCTACTGAAATGTAATTTGTGCAAATATGTGGGAACAGGATAAAGGTGTGTCATTAAACAGCCCTATCAGCACCACATGGCACCACCCAGTCATGCACTTTGCAATGAAATAATAACCTCAGATTACTTTGTGCATTGCAAATGTTACCTCTTAAGTCACAGGCAGTTCACTACTGCCAAGAGTCCAAAATTGTGCATACAGGTTTTTCACTTCATTTACTTGCTTCTAGCAAAACACTCTTGCAAAAGCACAAAGTATGCTGTGTTCAGTTATGATATGAATAATTTCAAATATTTAGCATGCTTCAGGATGGATTTAAGTAGTTATTTTTAGGTTCTCTAGTTTGGAAGCTCTGAGACTGGGATCTCTCACATTTTCCACAAATGTATGATTACAGCCTAAATATTTTTTTTCTAGAGAAAACCTTCTCTCCAAATTAGAAACTGTTTCAAGACTTTTAATAGATTATCCAAAACCCAATAATGAATTGTGCTTTATAAGTACACTTAACAGTCTGCCAGACAGGGTCTTGATAAAGAAATGTGGAGGAAGAGGATGGGATGTCAGAAAAAAGAAAAAAGAAAAAAAGAAGAAAGAGTACCAATGTACTGCATTCTTAGTTCTCCAAAGGTGAACAGAGATACAAAACTGATCAAACTGTCACAGAGAAAGTCCTTTCTTTTAAAGGCAACAAAAAGCATTATTTTCCCTTTTACATAACTGGTCTGTTGTTAGTTCTTCTGTCACCATGGAGACTACCATTGCTGCTGCTGCTGATTTTGTCTAACTGGTCAGCACATGTTTGTATCATCACCTAATATCAAGCTGACTCTCCAGTAGAGAAATTTATATTTATTACAAATTAACGTCAGTCTAGCAAAAGAAATTAATTTGATTTTCTTGTGTTGATTTTTCTATTGTTGCTTCCTTCATATCATTTACAAATTCCTATGAATTTACTTTCCTTAATCTCTTTCAAACACAAATTCCAGGGCTGATACAAGTATAATGAAGGGACTGCTGCTTTCACTGCAGGTGGTCCCACCTGTTTTTACTCTTCCATTTATCAAATAGTATAGGAAAAAAGTCAATGATTTAGTGTGGTCAGCTGAGAACATGATGTCTGAATCCCTTCCTCAAAGTAGTACAGACAAGATACTAAATCTCACTGAACCTGCATTCAGTTTCTTCCTGGTAAGACCAGAGAATGATACAATATCTGATGTTCTCTAACAAACACTGTCCAATGTACTTACAGATATATCTGAAAATCAGAAACAGATATTTATTTTCAGGTCATATATAAATGTATGTATTTCAATCAAATGTATAAATGTATTTCAATCATATACAAAAATGTAAGCATTATTTACACAGTGGTTTATAAAATACTACCAGAGTCTTAGAAGTATCCTTTCAACACCAGCAGCATGAGAGTTTCTGCTTTTCTTCTGGAACAACGTCAACATAGACAAAATGGTTTTAGTCAAAATTTATGGAGTATTTTAGATACGACATTCAGAAATGCAAAATAACTTTTGGAGCATTGCATTTCATTTTACTTGTTTCTTCACAAGAGGAAAACAGTACAGATCTTCTCTGAAGTGGTAATGAGAGCCTAAGCGATTTGGAAGTAGAGAAAGAAAAGTTTTAAAATTTCCTTTCTGAGACTCCCCCAAATGAAACTGCTATGGTCACGAGAAAGAACAGGCACCACATAGTCTCTTGGTTACCTTTTCGGATACCCAATCTTGCTTTCTTTCCTGAAACTCACTTTCCCTATAGTAGCAAATAATGTTTTTCACCTTTCCTAGAAACACAAATTGGCCACTGTAACATGGATGACTCCTGTCATGACTCATGTTGTTCACATTTTCATCATGTCTTGTCTGGACCACGGTAATGAGACACAGATGGACATGCCACCCTCAATGCTTAGCAATTGCCAACTAGTAAAGATCAGTACAACACATCTCCTCTGCAGAATATGTTACTATGAGATAATCAAGCTCTTTTCTTGTTGTCTGTTATTGATTTCCATGGAATTGCACATCATGTGCAAGATCTTGCCTTATCTCTTCAAGTTTAAGAACTTGTAACACTTCAAGATGACAATTGTGCTTAATGACAGCATCTGCGGTGGTACAAGAGAAGGTTGAGGAGACAAAATTGACCTAGACTGGGAATGTGGTTTGGAATTTGGGCAACAACTTCCTGAATAGCTATAAAAATTCACAGGTCTTGCTTTCTCTTCCTAGAACAGAGGTTACTGCTTTGATATCAACTTGCCTGACACATAGACAATGTTTCTTTAAAGGAACCTAATTAAAAAACAGAACTAGCAAGCTTCAGTCACCACAGACAGTGAAACGACTGAAATATACTGCTGACCCCTTGCTTCATTAGCTGAGGATAAAGCATCCACTGAGGAAATATATGACAAACATTAGCCATGTTGGCTACTGAAGAGTGCTCAGACACTGGTGATGAGCAAAAGTTACACAGAGTGCTGACCACTGAGCCGATCTTCAAAGAAAAATGCTTAATTTCTCCACCAAGAAAGCACAGAACAAAAAATGTCTATGAACACAGTGGAACAGAGGAAACAAAGTTTGCTCTTGCTTAACCAGGACTTTGAATAAGGAGACACATTTTACTACCTGTAGAATGTAACTTTTTCATGAACAGCAGCACAGAATACCAGCCATTATACTGCACAAATAATGATCTAACCCTGCGGCTTCTCACACCAGCAAAATTTTGTAGTGTGGACCAAAAAAATTGTGCTGATCAAAGCTACAAAAAACATCATCCCTCTCTCCAGGCTATTTCTGCTTTCAGCCTTAGTATACACATTCTGGGTCTACAATGCCAAATCTCCCTCTTCCTGGGCATGAATCACTGATTTATTTCATATCCAATGATACAGTACTTGCTACACAGTTATGCAGCTTAAACAGAAGGGCATTCCTCAGTCTTCCTGCTGTATCCCTTCAAAAAAACATTATCATCGGTCTAAACAACACCCTAGAACCTGCACTAGTTCAGTCACATCTGAAATGTGACTGAAACCTCCTCAGCCTGATAGGATTTATATCTGACCATTGAGCAGCCTAGCGTGACTTGTACAGATAGATTCTTCCTTACAGATAACACACAACAGTCTCAAAATAATGCATGTCCTTAATGTACACAGCTCTTCACCACACCTTCTAGAGATCCTTCATTGGCTCCTGCTGTCAGAAACATACTGGTGGACATAACTTGACATAAAACATTACCCAGAACAGAAAATACTGTTAAATTTACAAGCAGCACTGTGAACTCCCCGTTCTGTCCCTTCAAACTGACTCTTTCCCCAAAAGTATTCTAATCTGCAGGCAAGCACTGTGCCATGGTGAAATTGTAACAGTCCCTTTCCATGTAAAAGTGACACAGAGAATAGGCTGGACCTCCCAGCTGAAGTCAATAGCTAATTAAATGGGCATCCCTGACAAGATATATTTGTTGTTTTGCTCTAGACATTGTGTCTTACACGTGTAAAAAGTAAAACTAGTTTTGAAACCATTAACCTACTCAGTTAACCCATATTTCCACTACATAAGCTTAAGCATCCTTAAACACAGACTACCACATTAAAAACGTGCGGATCTCTCAGATGGATATTGCCTGCAACTTCTCACAGTCTTTGCTTACTCTTGGGCTCACTATTCTCACCTTCAGGCTTTCCATCAGGCCCTCTAGCTGGGGAAGAAAGAGGCAAATCTATTTACTATGCCAGTATTTTACAAAAAGCAAAAACTCAGAAATTTCTATGTTCACTTGAAGATGTACTTTAGATTAAAACTAAATATGTTGGATTTTGGTGATGACTTAGAGACAGAAACCTAATGAGTTGTATGTAGCATCTCAGTCTATAAAAACTGCAGCTCAAAGAATATTTCTGTCAGGTAGTCTGCATTTTTTTAACTGTATGTGCTTTCAGGAGAGTTATGTCCATTATCGAAGAACACTGTACAGACAAAAGCTGCACTCAGAAGAGAAGAAATTCTATATGTACAACCAGGGATAAGCTGTACACACCTTAGTTCTGTAATTAGAGACAGGCCAGGTCAGATACTTCCAGGCCTTTCAAGTAAGATTCAGTCAGTTCATGAATTATCATAAAGTTACCAACAAATATTCACCTATGTTTTCTTAGGGTTGAGTTTTTACTTTTCTGGAGCTGGAGTCATTAGCTACACAAGAAACAAAATCATCAACCCAGTGAAGAAAATACGAATTTCTTATCACGTTCAGCAATGGAGTATTCTTTCAGCCTAGAGTAATTAGTCTTAAATTTATGCTTCCAAGTGAAACAGTTCAAATTTCAAACTGAAATAATTCCAGTTATATCAAGACTCTAGACTAAGGGCAAGCTTTATGTTGGTTTCTGTTTGTAGACAAATACACTGTGCAGGTATCAGTCTCCCAGACCGAAGACATGTAACTGAGACCTCATCACACTTTTCAGCGTCTTTCAGCTCAGCTTTCTTTCATGCAAGTATTTCATAAAAATTGCAGAGGTTTTAACCTATGCTAAACACAATTTTTAACTTACGTACTGGATAAAGCCTTTTTTTCTACACTCTTAGTGCCATAACTATTTGAACTTCCTCCACAACATTTAAACTATATTAAAGATTAATATCACATTCTCCTCAACATCCCAAATCAAGTAAATAACCCATAACAGCTAGCTTATAATCATATTTAAAAGTCTTCTTCCCAGTGCTAATCTCATTCTAAAACATTAAACCTGATTTTTTTTTAATCTGATTTACTCCTCATGGCATACTACGTGTTTATTTTTTACACTTTGCTGGTTTAATCAAGATTTGTGCAATATACTTCTTAAGGTATTTATGTGGCTTAACTGACAATAATTATTTTTATTTCTCCTTTGCATCACTCCTGGCTCTTTACCTAATTCAGAAAGATTGAAATATCAACATTCTAACGTGAAATTATTGCTATAATCAGCATGAACATTTGAGACTATTCAGTTGTATGTGCATAACTAAGCAATATATATGAAGCTAAAGGAGACCCCTGGAACTGCTTTCATTTCTCTACAGATATTTCTGAATGTAGTAAGACAAGTCATTGAATACAGGAAGACATTTGCAACTCAAAGCTCAGGAATAAAAGAAGTTCTGTCCAACAGGTCTTTACAGACCATGCTGTTGGCAAAGTCAAATACTTCTACCAAAGCTGATCACTGAAAAGACAAGGAAGGCTTCATTTTAAAATGCAACAGAGAAATGTCAAAATAAAGGCAGCAATGAGAGTACCAGAGGGTTTTCCTAACAACTGTATGAGAAGTTTAAAGACCAGCTGGTTCCTTTCTGAAACTCGGTTCCAGCTGGCTGAGTGCAGAGCTTATCTTGACCCTCTTTCACCCACCTAATTTCCAGCCACCATTAGTGCTGTCTGGAGTCCTGTGACAGCTCCCAGAGAATGCAGGAAACCTTTACACCAGCACTGGTGTCTGCTTCATCCCTTACAAAGCTGGCACAGAAAACTGAGGTGTGTCTTCTCTCAGGAACACACCTGCAGGCTGAACAAAACTCAGTGCTAATGCCACCTTGGCAGTGGAAGCCTGATGCCATCCACACACAGTGCATCAGTAATTATATAGGTCTCATTCCTCTCAGGAACCAGTGCCATGACATACTCATGGAGCAAGGAGATTTTATAAAACCTGGGTTTATGGTACAGCAGCACAATCAGCTCCTTTATCTCAAGGACTGGATCCCAGAACTGCAGTACCACCATAACTGGGATTCTGGAGAGTGAGGCCAATGTTTCCTGTGTGGCGGAACAGAACGTTCTTATTAAAGGTCTGATCTTAAACCAACAGAAAGGCTCCAATGGACTTCAGTGCATTTTCCATCACACTTTTCATAATCCCACCAACTGTGCAATACGGTTTTGAGCAATACATGAAGTAAATATGCATTACATGTAGCATCTTTGAAAATTCATAACCTCTTTCTTGTTCAAAATAGTTCAGATGGCTTCTAGAACAGTCTCCCCCAGCTCTCAAGCGGAGAAATTTGGGAATGTACCTGCAGTCCAGAGCTGGCCTTCTCAAAACTGTAGTATTTGAAATTCCCACTGTCTTGGACAGAGAGAGAATTAAAACACTTATCCAGGCAATGGTGACAATTCAGTGACAGCTACACGTGACAGTCAGACTGAGAAAGTCTAAATGTGAAATCTGAACATAAAAAAAACCCAAAACCTGAACACAGATGCATAATTTCAATAGGCTAATTCTACATTTTGATTCACATTCCTGATATCTTATACATGCAGTGTGTCACTCAGAGGAAGGGAACTCAGGGAGAAACTAATAATTCATTCAGACTAAGAACACAGTTAGAGGGGGCTGGGAGGTGTACAAGAAAGAAGCCTGTCATGTCTTTCATTCACAGGTCTCCAGTATTTCATCTTCTCTGTTAGATTTTCTAGCACAGAATATCTTTGTATCATTCTTTTGCTTTTCTCTTTGCATAATGTGTATCATTAGATCAAAGGAAAACAGAAAAAAACCAGGCCAAATATCATATTCAGGCCAAACATATCTTTACAAGACTAGCAAGACTGAATAGGAATTGACCTGTCCTTATTAATTTCAATGTATTTCATATAAACAGCAACTCCGTAAAATTCATTTGAAGTATTACTTTATTAATTGTTGGCTTTGCATATTCCAGAGTGGATTCAGCACATTTTATATTTTAATTGTAGTTGAGATGAAGAGTGATTGGATTAGATACAATCTATGTGTAATTGAAATTAATGAATTTGCTAATGAAATATTTATAGGTGACCTTCCCCTGAATTAATAAAAAAACACTCCTGTTTTGTTTAAAATATCTTTGATATTTACAGTCTAAGGTTAGATTTAAATTATGTCTTTACATAAAAAAGGCTAAATAGACATCTGTTACTCCTGTAGATTGGCAAAAAAATCAGCCATATTGCAGTTTTCTCCTGCCAGACATACTTAGTATTTCTTGTCAGCTATACAAGTGCCATTCCCAAAAGTTAAAAGTCTTACATAAAATCATTAATGAACTTGTTTGTATGTGAATAATTTATTCTCATCGTGGTCCACCCACCAATTCTAGTGACATTTAGACATGATCTAGTCTCAGGCATGTTGCCATTAATATTAAAGCAATGTGAAACTAGGACACAGGCCTGTGCTGCATTAATGATATTCTTATCAAACTGAAGTATGTTACCATTGTCGGAATTAGCAATGCAGAAATGCTAATATGATCCTCCATGGGTTACAGCTGCATATTCCACTTTGGTAGAACTCTGGTGTTATGATGACTACTATGAAACCCTGGTTGCAAAATACTGACCCAGCAACTTTGTAAACTTTGAAATAACCAGCATACTTATCTCTACCTAGCCAGATGTGAAACTATATTAAATTAAAATCAGATAGGAAAATGCATTAAAACTCTCTCAATGTATTTTAAAATGGTGAGATGACATAAAATGATAGCATTTATTGAAGTCAGAATCCTGTATGTCTTACTCATGCGATTAGCCCGATGCTGTTTGATGGACCACTCGTCTGAGAAAGGTGAAAGACATTTGGCCTTCAAGAGCTCCTTTTTCCCCTCTCCTTCTGCTAACAGTTTGACCTCACCTGGAATGTATAAATGAGGATTAGCACCTGTGAGATCCGCAAAATTAATCAATCTCCTGCTCACCTGTGCATGGGCAAAATTTGTTCTGGAATGCTGCACAGTTTTGAGCATGGTAGTTCAGGAAAGATGTGGACATACCAAAAGGTATTAAGAAGCAACAGCAAGAATGATCAAATCTAGAAAATTTGATCAAAACAATGAGAAAAATCAAGACTCATCTCAGACTGAGGGGAGGCAGAATAACAATCTTCAAATATACAAGGGGCAGTCATAAAAAGAAAGGGGATGTTTTAATCTCCCTAGGTGCTCTGAATATGGAAAGAGAAGCAATGGCTTAAAAAGCATCAGGGGCCAAGCAGAAAAGACTTGAGGGGAAAACAAAACTTTCCAGTGACAAGAACAGTCAAATAATGATGCAGATTTTATGAAAGCTTTGTAGAATTACCAGCTTTGGATGTTTCCAGAGCACGCAAAGCAAATACCTGTCAAGAACAGAGCAAACATACTTGGTCCTGTATCATACCCAATAGACAGAGTGGATGGAGCCTTTCAATCCCTTCTTATTTATGATTCCACAGACTCACATGGGATTCTTTTTAAAATCCAAATCTCTATAGCAGTCATTTCAAAGGCCAACAGTTTGCTTTCCTACAAAGCAGGTGAAACTAGCAGTGACATTATCTCCAACACATAAACATCCCAGTTCACAGGGGGGCACATATTATACTCAGGATTAGAGCATTAGGGCATATTTAATACTCCCAAGGCTTTACTGAAGCAAGAAGTCCTCTACCATTAGTTTTATAACACTTACATTTCAGAGAACCCATGACAAACAGAAAGGCAAATAAAGAAGTGACAGCTTTGTGCGCAGAAGTAAAAACAATAAAGTCTGTACCCTGACAAATATGCTTTCTAGAGGACTTAATATTTACTAGTTTAGGGGGCTTAATCAGAGGGTTAGATGGATTGAACTCTTGGCAAAACATTCTATGACAACCATTTTGCCAGCTGTAAGTTATAAAAGTGCTAAGACATATGAATATGAAAGCAAGAAGAGCCATTTTAAGCCTTTAAGTATCCATTTATATACCTCCTGCAGTGTTTATCTCTTCATTTTCTTCTTTTATGCCTTTAATGTGCAGATAATCACTGGTGCAAATATCTCTAAATACAGTGCACTTTAAAACTTCACATTATAATAGGGGATCTCAGATAAACAATTCTTGGCTGGTCTCTAGAGATATAGAGCTCACTACAAAAGAGTGAAATCTAAAGCAGCAGAAGCAAAATAAGAAAGAAAACATTACAGTCACCATTTAGATTTACAGTAACCAACGTTATGCATTGCAGATTGACAAGTGCAGCCTTGTGTGAATAAATAAAATAAGGAAGACGTCAGCACATATCCTGCAATGAGTTGTTCCTTACACTTTGTGGCTGGGGCTTGCACTTTTACTTCAGCATGGGGAAACTCCAAATCCAAAGCTAGTAAATGGGAGCTTCTACCCTGCTTGGCCACTTCCTTGTTTTAGTTTTTTTAAGAGATTCCTTTCACAGTGATATGGGAGTTCCCCACACATAAAGATGCAGCTACTGCTCCGCTCGCTTCCTCCCCCCTCTCCCTTTCCCTCAGAGCAGATAGTGTAGAAGGCAGAACAAAGAAACCTGACTTAGGGGAAAATGGGAGATCTGCATGCAGAACCACGACAAAATGTATTCCGACACAAAACAGAAACTAGACTTTCTGAAACTCCTCAGAGGAGAAAACAAAATTATCCTATTCAAACCACAGTGTCTAACTGAGAAGGAAGACTGCCAGATTTTGCAGCACCCTGGACCAACTGTGTAGGAACACAGCAGGTCTGTGAGCTACGACCCCAGGCAGGATTACTGATACTTCTCAAGTCCTCCAGCTCCAGAGCTGCACCATCAGTAAGCTGGGAGCCCTGAGACACCTGTAACAGGGTTGGGGGTGGGATTTGGAGCCTCCTGCTCCAGAGCCAGAGTTGAATCTACAGAAGCCCTGTTTGGAGCTCAGGCTCTCCCAGATTCCCACCTACCCAGCTCAGGAAGCAAACTAGAGGCTTAAAATCACTGACTCGGAGGCAATGCATCTAGGACAGCTTTCTGGAAATTAGAAAACTCAGAAGGTTCATACTTGCATTGTACTGGAAGTTTGTAAATGTGTGTAAATATTTAGGCTTCAATAAACCCGTGTCTTTGAAGACTTAGACTTTGTCAAGGAGTTCCGGCCCATCTCTAAATGTGATTAACCGTCCCAGCAGGAAATAAGCGACCACTTGAAGACTTGGCCACTTGCTCACTATCAAAATACAAATGAAATCACCAACATAGCACTTTTTTAGACAATACTACTTTGTTTAGCTGCACAGACACACTGGAGCAGTCACAGGACAGACAGAATAGCAACTGCTAAGAAAATTAGGATATGGCAGAGTGTTTATTTCTAGATTTCAGCTGCTAATCAATAGTTTTTACTGCATCATTATTATGCTGAGACAATAGAATAACTGTATTAAAAAGCATTCCATCTGTATTCCATGTGTTTGAACAGATATTGACAGCCTGAATAATGCACAAGAGTCCTCTTTTCCCTTTCCTTTGTAAATCCATTGCTTGGAAATTCTGCATCCATCAGTGTTGCCATAGTGACAGCCCCATGAGTCCAGCCATGACCTCCCAAGACACTTGGCACCTACCCATAATTCTGCAAAACCCACATGAAAGAGAACTAAAACAAATTACCATACAGATTTGTAATTATTATTTTAGTAATTTAACAGATATTGGAAGATATATGTGGCCTAAGGGACTGAGCATAGACAAGAGGGTGAAGAGATTGAATTCTGCTCTTGGGTTGGCTGACTAGTTGGGCAAATTTGAGTTTCACAGGTGCTGAACACAGAGTTCACCATGACTTCATGTGGAACTCTAAATGCTCCACACTCCTAAAATGCTCCATACCCCTCTGTCCTTAACTTTCTAGTCTTTCAAAACATAGTCACTTTCACAAATAATTTTATGGTTTCTATTAAAAATGAACTACACAATTACACAGTATTATTTTTACCCTTAATAAAGCACAGATTGTATAGCAATATAATCCACGTTTTTATTATTTTTCGGAGAAGCATTATGTTTCCAGTCAGAAATTATTTTATTTTTTTACCAATACAAAATACACTTTAAAAAGAAAATGAGAAAGCTTGGACACTTCTTTTGCAAGGCACAGATAATCTCCTTCCTAATTACCATACCTCTGCCTAATGAATCCTTACTTCATTAAGTCTGTTCGGGGCTAATGCATATCTGAAAGGATAAACTCTGTTAGATTTTTGTGCCTATGTATAGTATTCTGGATTTCAGCTGAGCTAAACTGATAAAGTGATAGTATTGTACCTTCCTAGGTGATTTTTAAAGACAGGATTTACAAAGGTGGGGAATAAAACAGATATTGGAGATAAGTGAAAACATGCCTGAAAATAAGAGGCACACTCATTCAGCCAGGTTGTAGGTAAGCATTGGGTAAGCCCTTTCTGAGCTCCTTAAGAGTTGTTAAGGAACATTAGTATAAGCACCATTAACATAAGGATTGGATGTATGTAAATATATATAGATATGCCTGCATGAAGCAGCTGGATAATGAAGATTAAATATTCATTGAAGGCCACATTCTTCATTACCACATCCATGCCAAGTGTTTTAACAAAAGCAGGTTTATTGCTATGTCTATAAATTCATCCCGTCAAGATTACCTGAGTTAAGGCAGCTCCACAGCCACACTTAGGTCTTCCTGTTTCCTCAGAAGTTAAATACTCCAACCAATGAAAATGGTGAATTCCCTGAAACAAATTCGGTCTTCTTTCTCCTGCTCGGCTGCAGGGATTTGCAATGGTCCCTCACCAAGATGGCACACCACGCTGTGCGAAAGGTAAGGCCAGGTGCAGCTCTGTAAAGCTCTGCACCTCAAAACACCACACCCTCCCTCTTGCATGCCAGAAGACCAGTTCTGCAGTTATAAAAATCCCTCTAGGCCAAAGGGAAGACTTCAGCACTTGTGCCTCAAAAGATTCCTATCCACCTCCTACCTGTGCAACGTGGCATCTCAGGTTACAGAATGACAGAATCACAGGCTGGATAAGGGCCACAGTGGGTCCCAAGATGAATCTGAATGGTAAGATGAACCATTTTACAGGATCTGAATCCAATTACTTTCTTTAATAAAGACAGACTTGTAAGCTATTTCTACCACTGACTGTTGTTTAACATCACGGAGTTAATTAGGTCAAACCAATAATCAATCCACCACCATCCTCCCTGTTAACACCAACAGTCTGTGGTTTCCTGGGGAAGGCAATAGACATGATTTAAAACAAAGGAAGTTCATTGCAGTAGGAAGCAATATTGTGGTGACTCAAAAGGAGTTAAGGTGTAGTGCAGGTATGTTGAGAGGTTTCAACATGAGTTCAGTTAGTACTAACCACATCTCTAAACATCCTTGCCTAATTTCCTGGTAGTATTCCTGCTGTCACTCAAAGGGATCATGCACTTAGCATGAGCTGTCCAGCCTTAAGAACTGGTATAGCAAACGGCTCAGGTAAATTACTTTTAAATTTAAGGGAGAGGTGAAAGGATTTAAATTCAAAATCCATATTCAATTCTGCATTATGCTGGTATAAATCCACAATAACACCGTCAGAAAAGTTATTTCAGACTCATACTTGCTTAGCTGTGATAAGAATCCAGTCTTGTCATTTGAATGCAGTTAAAGCCAGATATGGAGCTCTGCGTCTTTTTTTTGTTACTAACGGATTGAACTATGTCAGGCTTTTTACAATTTATTGCCGTTTCAGATTGCCGACTTAGAACACGATATAAAACATTCAGCGTCTCTCCAGTGCTCTTTTATTTTAATTCAAAATATATATATTACTCATACCAAAAGTTTAATCAAAGTCCCTGGAATGCAAAAAGAAGTTACTGACATCACGTATGTAAGGCTTAGCCGCAACAAGATATAATAGAAATAGAAAAGCTGCCTACTGTAATAAATGAGAAAGGTAAGGGAGCTAGGACTCCAAAACACTCACCAGTTGGGATCAGAACCTGCAGCAAAGAATAATCACTTCACTGGGGGCCCAGCCTGCTCCCTGCTGTGCTGTAGGTGTTCATTAGCGTTGCACCAAAAGTGGGGGCCACTGGGACTCAGTAGCACAATGTGGTGCAATCCAACAGACATAGCTGCCATTTGTTCTGAAGCAAATGGGTTAAAAACTCTTCATACCCAGGATCTCCACTACTCTTCTCAGAAACAAAATATATAAATGAGGAAAGCAGCAATCCACCACATCCTATTGCCTGATATTACATATTTCTCATTTGCCAAAGCATTGGTCTATTCAGGTACAATTGGAAACTGTGGCCACACTATTCCATTTTGTTCGTTTCTACTGAGTGCAGCACACATTTGGCTGTTTCCTTTTCTTCTTCTGTATGTTTCCTTTGGCTCTACAACCTCTTCTATGGCTTTCAAGCTGGCAAACCTCCGTGTAGGTCTTTATTGCAAACATAACTTACCTATTATGCCTTACCTAGTACTTCAAGAAAATATTGCCACTGAATAAGAAATCAACATTTTTGGAAGAAAGATTACAATGAACCATAATAAAGGCCAAATAGGAAGACTGTTATAAAAAAAATTGGGCTACACCATTCACTTTGACAAACAGATGCAGCATTTTAACAGCAAGTCACCCTGGGCGTTTTCCTCTGTATCCACCCAAGTTTCATGCTGAGCTATTAATTTTAATCACTTGCTGGACTCCATTTAATGGTTCAATGAATATTATAAACTGGTGCTTTTCTTTGCATAATCAAGAGGTTCAATGAACAGCATAACTTTTTTACCTTAATATATTAAAATGTTTCTGCAAATGTTATAAATGTTTCAACTCTTTCTTTATTAATAAAACTTTATCTAAATTATTTTTAAACTAAGCTTCATGCCTTTCAACAGGCTTCTGAATATATTACCTGCTCCCAACCACGCCAGATCTCAATTCACTTTCACTGTTCAAGATGCATATCCTTAATAAGAATAAAGAGCCTAATCCTGTGAGATACTGAGAGACTAAGCTCTTCTTTTTCAACCTCTTACCAGCATACTCAAATTGCACTCTCTTTGGAGCCATTCATTCTTTTCAGGGATCAGGTTCTGTTTCCTGAAAGTCTGATGGGTTTAGGACTATAATTAATCCTACAGTACATTGAGTGCTAAAATCTACACTGCTTCATAACTCCCACTGCAAAGAAAAAAATAATTTACTTCAACCAACCAATTTCATGGGCTTCTAGAAAAAAAGTATATTTATAATGCATATTCTTAATTAATACTTTCTGTATTCAGACAGTTGATACATATTTTTCTTCCACCCGAACAACTACGATTCCTCTGCACATTCTCCTTTAGCTGGAAGTCAAAGAGAAATTATAAACTCATAGCAGAAAGATACAGAAATAAAACTATTACTGCACTTACAAGAGCCAAAGAAGAATAAAATTAAGTGAACTGAACTTTAACATCAAAATGATGGTAAAAAAGGCCATTTCTTGGCCACTTTAAAGTTCAGGTGATGAACAGGTAATTACAGTAAAGCTGCTCAGAACCAGATCCTCAGGTTTTCATCATGAAAACTACAAACCCAGAAATTTTAACTTATCTAGTTGATCAAGCCCTTCCTCTCTATTAAGATGGTCAAGCTTCCTCGAAATCTCTCTAGCTTTCCATGCTCTTAAATTCATGGTAGGTAAGCTGGAAATCGTAAATTTAAGTGGAGTTTCTTTGTGCCTCCAGCCTCCCTGTTCTGAAGCTTTGATTCAACTGGAATTTTGCTAAGAGCCAGGAGCCAGGATCCATCCAATGCACGAATACCCAGCTTTGCCAGCCTCAGCTCTCTGATCTCCCAGCAGCAGCCCCCAAGTAAGGGACTGAATGCTGAACACTCCATGAGGCAGCCCTGAGGATCCTAAACAATTAAAAGACCTCCATGACAGTGGGACCAGAGTGAAATTTAACTGAGATATCATTCCTGAATATTAAAAGCTAAAAGTTAAGTTTTTCCTGATTTGCAAAGGATTATAATTAGGTAACATTCAGCTTGTCAAGTTCCTTGACTGGTAATCTTGAAGACCAAGGAGCTCCTCACAGGAACAAAGTGGACAGAGAACAGAAATAGGGATGGGAACTGAAGCATGCAGCATCACTGACCTGTTTCCACATGTTAGAATCAGACTCTGAATTTCGTAGAAACTGGATGAAGACTGCTTTTAGCCAAGCTAATGTGGGCATTCATACACTGGCAGAGGACTTGGACTGACTCAGCCACTGAGCAGTCGTGAGATGATAACACATTTTAATCACTTTTACAGCAGCTGGACAAGAGCCAGCAATCTACAGATAAAAGGGCTACAAATGACTTAATGTACACATTAAATATGTCTTATTGTTAGCAGTACTGAAGATCAATGAGTAAAATGAAAGTGAAAAGATAACACTGGTAGGTGACAGTTTTACTTAATCAAAGAGTCTCTGGGGCCTGCAGAAGTACGTCAGGGTCATGGGGATTTATTTTCTTCCTCGTTTATTTAGACAGATCTATTTTGCAATGTTCATACAGACACTCCTTGTATTTACACTAAACAAAAGCTGTATTAGAAGACAAGGGCAAAGGTCTCATACTGATAGCACTAGCCCATGGCCGGCTGTCAGTCTCTGCTCTTTACAACCAAGCTGGTTTTGGATTACTGGCTGATGCAATTCAGGTATTAAGGATAGCTAAATCTAAGGGAAGACAATAATCTCCCTCTGCAATCAGTGGCAATAAAGAAGTACATAATATTAAGTTTAATTTGTATTTAGGCACCTCACACACTACATGTAATATGTTGTACTATATCTAGAACAACTAGATCTCTAATTGCAATGTAACAGTTCTAGATCCCTAATTACCCACTGACAGAAGAGTAAGATTCGAGTTTTGTTGCTGAAGAACCTCAGCTGGGTGCTAAAAGTAAGACTGGATGAAATTTAGGGTATAGCGCAGTGGATACAGAAGTGGATTACCAAGTGGAGATGCCAGCTCAGATCCCAGAGCAATGTAAATCCATTAGCTAAGAGTCTGGTACTTCACAGTCTGTGAAATGGGAATAACTGCACTTCCTTATTTCACAGTGCTATTAAACTGTGCATATGAAAAATTATTCAGATTTTCAGTCTGTGAACATAAGAAGCTTCAAATCACTGTACATTACAAAAGAATGTTACAGACAATATTCAGAATTTTAAAAGCACCTGAATTAAAGGATATTCTTGGAAGCAACTTAATCTAAATTTTTCAAGGTCATGACTTGAACTTTCTATGTTTGGTAGTCAGATGAAAAACTCACAAGCTGTATTTTATTTAAATAACAAGAAATTTCCAACAGAAGGAAATACCTATCCTGCAGGAAAAAAAATCGAAAATAACTCCTACTAAAGGTTTGTCAGAAGAAATCAGTTAATATTTGTAAGGCACTGAAAAGGCAGATAAGTGCTCTTGAGAATTTCCACAAGGAAATTAATAACCACATATTCAAAGGAACTGAGTACTACTTGCAAAAGGGCTTTATTAGCATGCTGCCCTCCATTACACAGTTGTTGACTATCTGCACATCTAGTGGATCCTTTGTCTCTTAGCTAAATTTAATCAGACACGAAGGACATGAGCCCATACTATGGGTCACTGCCTGAAATTCACCAAGCAACAAAGCAAAGCAAACTATTGAAAGTCAGTGGAATTAGATGCTACTTCCTGCTATTGGAAGGATGAGACTCTACAGAAAGAGAGATCAGATTCTGAGTCTTAGCAGAAACATCCACAAGGAATCAAAAATCCCTTACAAAGGAAACTGAAAAATCCCTTATAAAAGAAACTTTTTTTTTCTTCCGTATTCAAGCATATGCAATTTGATTTAACTAAAAACCCAGAATGGTTCCTTTGGCAAGATTATTCTATCTACTATGCAAGATTAAAAGCCTTTATGTTGATTCCAGAAGCAACAAGTAGATTGCTCAAATTGTTATAACAAAAATTACAATGATTATTCAAATTTACAAGTAAGCATTTAGCAAGTGCCCCTTTTTCCCTTTCTCTTAAAAAGATGGCATACATAAAAAAAGCATTATTCAAGTGTTTTCCACTAGGAACCTAGTATTTAGAGTATCTGCTTTTTGTGGAAAGAAAAGCATTCACAGCAAATTGAGAATATGCACTTACTAATTTGGAAAAATTGTACTCATTCATGCCCTAGCTCTATATTCTGAAGACATTTTTAAGTCATTCTAGGAACTAGTAGTTGAATAGCTTAAAATGAAACTTCTTAACTAGAGCATGTTACACCTGGGAAAAGTTCCTTGATGAACAAAGCTAGCTGTTAAATTGGGAGGAAAAATCACATTGATTATGGTCATCAGTCCAAGACAAGCTTAATTAAAATCAATGGAGAATTTTCAAGTGAAAGAAAAAAATAAGAGAGCAGCAAAGTGTTATCTCTTAATTACGTTATGGAAATTTTCTCTAATTGATACCTGTCCCACGTCACTATAACTAAAGCAACATACAGATCTCAGCATGTAAATATTATTTCACAGTATCAGCCCTTGAGCTTAAGTAAGAGGTGGTCCTTTATCCGTTCTCTACTCCTTCCACTGAATTTTGCCAGGACTGACAGCCCTGTTCGGCTTTTCTTTGGTGGCTTTTCCTCTTTTCCTGGAAACTACAGGCAGTAATCTAAGAGAGAAGGGAAAGCAGGGGCAGCAATTCTTTCTGTGGCTTTTTCCTTGACTTACATGATCTGCCTGGGCACGGCACTTCTATTTTTATTTTCCAGTACTGAAGTGTGTAAGACTATTCTTTAAATGTTCAAGACATTGCTCAGACAGAGTGCCAAACACTAGATATTTTTACTCACGTGATATCCAAATAGCTTCAACTAGGGTTAAAGAAGAATTAGAGTCTTACATTTTGTATTTCATCTGTGTTTTCTCCCAAGTAGATGCAAGGGCTCTCCAATGTTTAGCAAGCCAGTGTGACTAAAAGCTATCCAGCAGTTCTGGAGGGATCGCAAAGTACCAGAAGGAAATGCCAAAGCCACAGAAAAGAACAGGACTACCACAGGGATACTAACTGCTACTTAGTGCTCCTGTGTTGCAAGTGACATTACTCTCCTGAGTTACTCTCTGATACAAGAGTTCTTTGGCATTGATAGTACATGTACCTGCAGCTGCCATCTTCCCCACAGAGGTCCTACAGTCACAACTGCTGCTACTGAAATCCATCCACCACTTCTTTGAGACATCTCTGCTCATTTTGCTCTTCTCTGTACTTTCGCTGCTCAATTTTTTTTTAGTGTTTTTTCTTTTACCTTAATTCAGTTCAAAACACACTGGTAGAAATTAACTCTGATATCTCAGGTCAGGGTAAAAATGCACCTGCATTAAAAATTAGTGTCCAGGATTCAAAGCCTGTTGGTGTTCCTCATCCAGGGTCTAGCACAATCTGGATGATTAAGAAGGACATAGTCTAAATTTTTACTGGGACTTTTAATATGGTAGCACTGCTAAAATCAATTTTGAAATTATAAATACCCTTGCATTGGTCACTCTGTTCCTAAAGGAAGAACAGGCTATTAGGCACCAATGAAACAATCCCTGTGATTCTACTGGTCAACAAACTAAATCCTGCTATTCTCAGGACAGCTTCCTGGTTTTTACTTCCAACGCAAACTACTACTCACACACACAAGCAGTGATGCTGTGGTCAGGCTGGTGCTAATAATTTGGCAATCATGCCTGATACTGCACAGCTGATGAGAGGGTGGTCTTTAACAGGTTGACACTGGTGCTATAAAAAGCTCTAAATGGCAGTAAAGATGGTGCTTTGTCCTGTTAAAAATACTTTGCTCCACTTTAATTGACCGCTGCCCCAAGCAGGTATTCTTTTTTTTAAAACTCAAAAGGCCCAAATCTTAAGCTGACTTCAGAGAAATGTTCAGCCCAATGTACATGATAATAGCGAGGTTAGAATTTTTTCCATCTACACTCATTACATGTATGGTAACAGGCCACTAATTGAAACAGCAACTCATGCACAGCTACATTAATTACTCGGTCATATTCACAAAAGAGGGGTGAAATTCCCACATAGTCTTTTCTTCTTTTTCCCCTCTCAGGCTCTCTAAACTTGAATACCCCAAAAATAGAATGGAATAAAGTGTTAGATGTTTTGGTAATCTTAAAGGAAATACTAGAGGTAGCAATAATCTAACAGCAGAGCTACCTGAAAGCCTTTCTGCCCCAGCAAGAACATTGCCAAAAGCCATCCGTTCGTATACCAGGTGCTATAGAAGCTCTCATATCGTAAAGGCAGTTCCAAGTCTCTCAATGGACCTCTTATCCAGTGTTCTTATTTCTCCAAGTAAATAGCTACAAGGTGAAATCAAAGCTCATGGTAAGCTATAACAAATGTAACAAAAATGTTGAACTCTGCAGAATTCCCTCCTGCACAAAAACTTAGAATCAGGTAAAACTCAAATGTTTTACTGCTGACTGATTTAACTTAGATTGTACGTTCCAATGGTGCAATGAAACAAAGATTTATAGCACAAAAGAACTACACATTGCAAAGGAAAGCAAGAGTCCTTAGCACAAAGAAACCAGACAAAAAAAGGAGAAGTACAGGAATCCTTGTGACAGAGAATGCTGGTCTGCATTTGAAACAAACTTTTGAATGGAGAGCAAGTAAGATAGAGAGTGAGTGCCAATACATCCCCCGAAGGCCTTGAAAGCAAAGCAATACCAGGCTCTGTAAATGATTATATTTTTATGTTAAAGGATGAAAAATAAATTTAATTAGTTAGCAAAATGCAATTTTATTCCATTTGGAGTAATTTTCCAATACATTAACTTTTTCATTAGAATTCAGTTTTGTCTTGCTAAACAAAAGGAACCACTTCAACACCTGTGGCATGAAGAATCATCTAGAAGATGTGCTGTGCCCTAAATTATTGCAAAAAAAATTGAATGCAGCTTCTGCACAGTAATGCCAAACAGTGGTGCTCGGGGAGACCAGCCCAGCCTGACTGGGCAGGCAGCCAAGATAATTAGCAGCATCATTCACATGTCAACAAAAAAACCGCAAACAAAACAAAACAAAGCAAACCCCAAGCACACCCCTATTTGGAAGTAGTGACTAACTAGTAGGAAGCAAGCCCAAATTTCCACTACACTTTTTCTCCAGCCTCTCTTTTTTGCTCCTGTTCCATACTCTCCCGTGTGGTGGCTCATTCTCAGCAATCTTACACGGTGAAATTAAATGCAACACTCTGTTCTTGTAATTAATTTTGCAATTAAAAATACTTTGCTCCATCAGTGCAAAGAGTCATCTACACATCTACACATATGAAATGGCTACACAAGCAAAAAATTTCGTTCTATAGATGGTTTTGCACAACTTGTTTACAAGTCAGTTTATGTTACACTAATACAATCACAAGAGTTTGATGCTGTTTCTATTTAAATAGCCAGAATGTCAGGCCAGGGACTGTCTCAGTACAGCTCTGTTCAGTTTCTCATACAGCACTACCATGATTTACTGAAGCACTGTGGTACTTCTGGAGCAGAAACCTATCTGAAAGACCTGTGATTATGAAATATAGGGACAACTAGGCTAATCTAAATCTGTGTCAATAGGAGAAGCAAAAAGGGATGGGTTGTTTACTGATGTCACTGTTCTCAAATTCATGCTGTTTGCACTTCTTCAGCTAAGCAGACAGTTCAGTTAAGAGAACCAATAATTTTATTCAACGACAGATTTTAAAAAACTGTTCTCCCTGTTCTCTGCCCATAAAGAAATTAAAAAACACGCTCACAAAAAATGTTTGCTATCTCTAAAGACAGCAGCACTTGCTTGCATTGGCTGAGTTGCTATGCTGCTGATCAGTTATTAGAAACTTAACAATCTCATCAATACTCCATACACTGCTCAGAGAAAAAGGACTTTGTGCTTTTAAGCAAGTCACTACCTCTGATCTTGAGTTTTTACATGTCCATGAAATGAGTTACAGTGATCTAAAGTTATAATGTATAAAGAAAACAAGAAATCAAAGGAATACAACTGACATAATTATACCTAAACTTAAAAAAAAAAAAAAAAGACAAAGGGAGGTTTGGAAATGCCAGCTCCACTTCCAAGCCACAACAACCCTCAAGCTAAATACAATTTGGGAACAATTTCACTGAGTTTAACTTAATTATGTTAATCACTTAGATAACTGATTGCAAGAAGAGTATGGCTAGCATCTGTGAAGCAGAGCAAGGAGACAGATGAAAAGCTTGTTTGTCCCTGTGGGACAGGAAGAAAAGAGAGAGGCAATTACCGACTGCAACATGGGGCCACTGCAGCTGGGAGAAAGGCACTGGGAAATTGTATGTGTCCAAACTAATGTTTGTACTAGGTCCATGAATTTTAGACTTGTTTTTTGAAGGCGTTTTACAGATTTCCTAGCAAATGGAGTTTAAGGTGTCTGCCAGTAAGGTGGCTCTGTATTATTTAACTGACTCTGAAAGCAGTATAGCAATTATCTATCTGTTGAGAGGGCTGCTAATCCCCTCTTCCAGAACAAACTGTGAGGGCCCAGTGAATGTAGACATAGCATAACCTCTTCTGTTTTATCAGCCTGGCCTTTACTATGACAAGATGCTTTAAAAAAGGGAAAAAAATAATAACTGGTTCCTAGGTTTTATTCAAAACTAAGTCTCGCTGGAACAAATTTTCAGAAGTGCTGTCAACTTTAGTCTGTCATTAACTCTTCTTTCTTTTTGACTTAAAAAAATAATTAATTAAGTGTTCAGTTTCTGTCCAAGTAGTTCAGTAATTCCTCCAGAGGGAGGAAAATCTTAGTAAGATCTTCTGCTCTATGGCTGTGATTCATAGCTTCATATTTTGATTATTATTGTCCTTCAGTATTGAGGTGCTGTGAGGGAGCTTTTCAGTGCAGTGCCCCAGCACTATGACCTTTCTTTTATGTCTCTCTATTCCTTCAGTGCCCCTGATGAAAACAACAACTGGTGTTCACAGAACATTAGAACCACAAAATTACTTGGGTCGGAAGGGACCTTTAAGATCATCTATTCCAACCCACCTGCCATGAACAAGGACATCTTTTACTAGAGCAGGTTGCTCAAAGCCCCTTCCAACCTGGCCTTCATCCAGGGATGAAGAAGCCACTACGGCAAACTGTTCCAGTGTCTACCCACCCCTACTATGACAAATTTCATACTGTGTCTAATCTAAATGTACCCTCTTTCAGTGTAAAATCATTGTCACTGCAGGCCTTGGTAAAGGCCTCTCTCCATCTGCCCTAGAGAAACTTCTGACCAAAGCAAATTGCCCTGTATCATCTTTTTGTTTTTACTCCTCTGTTCATGATCCATTCTCTACTTTATAGTGCAACTCTCTTTGTTGCTTGGCTTTTGTACTTCATGAAGCAATTTAAAATACTTAGGATATTAGACTCTTCTAGAGATATTCTGTTCTGTTTTATTAAAAAAAAAAAAAGGTCACAAAAGTCTCAGATGTATTTTTTTCACCACTGGAAAACATTCAGCCATATAATCACTGCCAAAACAGTTTCCCTCAGAACTACATAGCAGAGAACTTCATGAACGAGACTGGTACATAATTCTATTCTATTTCTTTTTCTTTTTCTCCCTTCTGGATTGTAACCACACAAGAAGTTCAGAAAATGAAAAATGCCTATTTGTACAGAAGCAAATGTCAAAGAAAAATTGTATTTGTCCTTTAGGACTTGTGTGACGGCTAAAATCAACCACAGCACACAAACTCTGATTGCATTAGGATTCAGGTATTTTTCTACATGCACATGCGCAGCACAGTGAGAAATATGTGCATATCTCTCAAAAGTTTACTATAAGTAATTCTTCAGCTTTTAATTTTGCATCATCCTCTTGCTCCTTCTTGCTGAATTTCCATGGCTGCTTGCACCTTAAGTGACTTATATCTCACAGCTTTTTCTTTTCACAGGTTACTAATCTTCATGCTGGCTGAGAAGGCATTTTAACCTGCAATTTGGTATTGGCAGGTGCAGCAACTGCATGTGTAGTATTTCCAGGTGAAATTTCTTCCCATACAGTCAGTGCTAGGCCAGCTCTGAAGGCAGCAAGCACCAATCAAACTGCAGTGGGTAGGCAGGGGCTATTCTTTTAATCTGACAGAAGCAGCTTTTAGAAGAAACTTAGCAAGATTCTGGCCCAAATGTGTCCTGATTCCCACAAGTTTGCTTATTAGCTGCATAAGGGCAGTAACAATGTTGTATCTGCAGCATAATATATTCAAGTCTGTAATCCTTTATAACTTGCGAATAATCCTCATTTTATAGGTCAGAGTGCAAAATGACATTAGGAACTTTCAGGAAGCAGAAAGTTCTGCCTATTTTCTCATTTGACAGCAGAGATATTCTTTGGATTTGACCCTGGAGACTTCTCCAGAGGTGCAGAATAATGTAACAGCACTGTGGAGTCTGACCATGCCTTTCAGTTCAGCTCTCAGTTCAGTGAGGCAGGAGCAGTGCTACATAGCTAGAGCTAATTAATTTGATTCAGTCTTTTTGGAAGGCTCTTACCTTGCATATAAAACTGTATTGGAGGTGATTTTCAGGGATCGTATTTGCCTTAAAATGGTTCATTTTATAGCACCACATCTTCAAAACCTGATGACAAATACACTGCTAAACAAAGGCTGCATTTTCAAAATTTGAAAGGCTTTAGCCTTCAGGGCTATATTGACAACACATATCTTAGTACTGCCCCAAAAATATACTTAGTAAACAAACCCTTCATAGTACTGAGGATGAGAGCACAGGGGCTGATTTGAGTACAGATTAGAATTCCACCCTGCATACGATGGGGGAATCTGTGTGTTCTGAAGGACTGTTGTCATTGCTCTGTAGAGGACATCACTGTTTGGTTTTGTTATAAAACAGGGTGTTTGATTTAAATAAATATTGTGCGTGCTTAGTCTGTTAATGATGCAGCAGAAATGGAGTCAATTGGATTTTCTCCCATGAATACTGTGTCAGTGGTTTGTGGATTATTTGAGAAGAGGTTATATGTAAAAATCTGGAGAGTAGGCTAGACAAACCATTTCTAGCATGTGTTTTTCTTAGAAACTCACACATTATAGCTGTTGTGCCACACCATTGATCAGCTAAACTGCATAGACTGGAGAGAAAGTGTTATTTAAAGGACCAGTAAGGGGGGGAAAAAAATCTCCTCTAAATGTCTTCTAGGAGCAGAGAGAACAAACTCAAACCCCTCCTAGTATTTCAGAGCAGAGAACAACAGGACATAAAATGAGAGGCCATCTATAATGGAAACAAAACTTCACAGGTGACGCAAACAAGAGAAACAATCTTCAATATGTAAATAGCATAAAGGTCTCTTTAAAACAAGCCAAGTAACTGGGCAGACTAAGAAAGAGAGAGCATGCTCCAGTTCAAAAAGGTTAAAAGCAAGTAAAATATATTTGTTTTTCAAACCCTAAGAACCAGGAGTAAACAAAGGCTTCGGAACAACATCTAGGGTAGATGCAGAAGTAATAGAAGCATCTAGACCTGCTGTTATGTGCTCTAGATGACAGAACATCTCCAGCCCCAACTCAGGATTTCCCAAGCCAAACCTACCATGTGCAGAGTAAGACATAGGCAACTATCTGCCTCTTGCAACAATTATAAATATCTGCTTTTATAAATTCCCTCTGTTTTCAAATAAATAACTCCTGTGAGTAAAAAGAAAGTGAAAGTGAAAAATCATTAATTCTAATACTGCAAAGAGAATAAAAAAAATTTAAAAGGAGACAATTAAGTGTAAAAAAGGCAAATAACTCAATTTATTCTTTCTAAAATTCTTTCTTGGTCACAGAGCTCCATTAAAAAATATTATGAATGAGGAGGGAGAGGAGAAGGAAGTGGAAATTCAGCAAAATACTGACAAAACTGGGAAGAGTGAAGAAAGACAGATTAGAAAAGTCATAAGGAGACCCAGCCAAATGAAAGAAAAAAGAACAAATAAGTACAAGAGAAATAGCACATTCAAGCCCAAACCCATTCAAGGTAAGGGAATGGTCACCAACAAAGCACCATCATTCACGGTACTTTAGTGAGTACCTGACAGAAGCACCACCCATTTATCCCCAGCAGAAATCAGAAAGATATCATAAAAAAAGAGAAAGGGGACAGTAAAGAGTTACACTAGGCTCAGAGGCTGGAGAGTGCAATATACTGTGTCTCTGTAGGTGAGGGGTGCCAGTGAAAACCAATGGTGTGAGAAGTCACATTTTCCTCTGATCTCCTCCAGATGCTGTGCTACCAGAAGAATTGAAAATGAGGTATTAGCTGTACTCAGGCACCTGCCTGAAGCTTTATTAGAAAGCAATTCCACGGGAAAGGCTTAATCAAAAGCTCCACTGCCCATCCGACTTAGGCACAACTCAGATTCACTGCGGAGGCATCTGTGACTTTGCTGTTCCTGGCATACTCCCGACCTTGTTGCATCCCTATCTCTCCAACAACCATTCAATCGTAAAAACATTTTTTGAAACTTTTCTCTTCTTGGGGAGAATCCTTTAGGAAGCCTCCTTCTTTGTTTCAGGTGCCTGGGTAGCCAGACCAAGGGACCAGGGCAATTCCCCTGCATGCCCCTGCCAGCCCCCCTACCCACGGAGCAGCACGTGCTGCTGACAGACATCCCCCTCACACAGCATCTGGGCTGCAGGGGTAAAGGTGTCCTACTGCAGCTTTACAAAGAACAGCCGGCTGTGGGCAACCACCTGGTCAATAGTGATGAGCTTTAAATGTGGCCCATGATTTCATTCACCAGAGCTGAAAGGCAAAGGGAAGATGCTGAATGGCTTCATAGCAAAACAAACCATTTTGCTTTCGGGTCACTAGAGTGCAGCGACAAAAGACAGTAAAAGCCCAACCTACCTTCTACATGGTGGCTGTCTGATGATCTGTTACTGATGTAACAATGCCTGCTTTATTCTTGATAATGAAAGAAATCTAATTCGCACCTGGCAGCCCTGCTGGCAATCTCACTGGAGAGGGCAGAAATTAGATGGGTATACAAGGTCAAAACGGTGTTTTACCTTGCAAAAATGATCTTTCTGCACTGGAAAGCAGGGAGTGCAGTGAAAGTATATAACTACTGCAAACACCCATGCAGGTCCACTTATGTGGCATCAAATATTCAGGCTTGGTTATTCCACATTCTTCTATGACGAGGAGAAATGTATAAACAGAAAAAATTATGTCACACCAGAAATTCTGCTGGCATAAACTGGTATAGCTCCATTTAAAAGAAAAGGATTTTCCTCACTTACAGTAGCTAGCTGTTTACATTTTATCAACAGCCTCTGAGAACACTGTTTTCCTCTCATTCAAATAAGGTACTTTCAACATGTTTAAGACATGTTCAACTTTCTTACTTAAGAAAACAGCATTCTTCTGAAAGTCATTGAGAAATATAAACAGGAGAAAGGCCTGCCCAATGAGCTAAAATCTACCAGCATCATTACTAATTAAAGGTACAGCTTCTTCGGTGGTATATGGCTATAAACAGGATTAAGATCACAATGGGAAGCCACGGTAAGAACACAGTTCTAAATATAGTAATAATACTAAAATGCAGTAGGGCATGACATTTATGTGTGGGAAACTGGTGAAAAGATGGAGTCAAATGCAAAGCCTTAGCCCATGAAAATCTGACAAAAATTGCATCTGTTTAAGGAAAGGAAAAAGGTTTTTGAAAAATATTCATGAAATTGTGGGGGAGAGGGAAGATTTATTCTAACAAACACCTTTTTCTTCCTTCCATAAGAAAAATAAATAGTTCTGTGTTCAGGGCACTTGCCCAAGATGGAGAAGACCACAGCACAGCCTTCCATTCTGATTAATTCTAGACAAGGCTTTGACAGCACCTCCCACACCCCAAGAGACCACCTTATCACCCAATTAATTCCATGTGTACGGTCAAATTAGCCTCTCGCAAGCAGCTACTGCAGCTTGTACTTGCTGGAAGAAAACACAGTTTCAGCAACGCAATCTTCTTCTCATTCCAAAGTATCCACATTGTGAAATTCCTAATCAGCTTTAATTATTTACTTAAAGTAACAAAAATTAAAGAAAAGCTGCATGCAAACTGTATTAAAGTCTTTTGGATTAGGCCCGAGAGAGGGTGAAATCTTCCAGGCAGAGAGTGACTGGCCTGAACAATGACTGAGGTGACAAAGACTTCATGCATCATGAGTAGAATTTCTCCTAATCATAAATAATAATTTTAGATTTAAGGCTATAAAGTGATTAATTGCAGGAGCCAGAAATAAATTCTTCCATTCAAGTACTTGTTGATCTTAAAAACCCATCATCAAAATTACCTATATTACATAAAACACTGAATAACCTGAAGCACTTACACTGTACTTCATTTCTGAAGCAATTTTATTCATTGAGGAATGCAAAAAGTTAGTTCTGGGTTACCAAAGCCTATATCCTCTTTGAAAAACTGCATTTCAGATGCCAATGCCAAAGAACAACTAAGGATCACAAGGGTCGACTGCAGACACAAAAAGCAGTTTCATGCCCCTCAGATGATTTGTAAATTGTTTCTCTTCCCTCTTCTGGGCCAAGACTCACAGGCCAGAAAGCCTCTGGGGTCAGCAAGCCTTAAAACGACCCCCTCCTCAGGACACATTCTATCCATTAGATTCTGATTCAGAGGCAGTGAAGGAATTACACAACTTTCAGTACTGTTCTGCACTCCAGTCCCTCACAGTATGCACTGATAATGCAACAACATATAAAGTCAATTTTATAATATCCTTACCAGATACGATTTGATCTTTTTCATATAGGCTAACATGGTACAGCTACCTGCTGCTTCTACTAATAGTTCAGATATTGTGGTGTTTACAACAGAAAGGACTGAAGTTGCCAAGTGCCTGGCAATAATTAAGTATATTTCAATAGGCACTGCTGTTGCTATTCATAATTTTGTACAGGTGACATTTTAATTATTCCTACTGTTTCTGGAGCAGTTTTCTTCAGACTTTAGCCATGTACACTCTGCTGAAGGTTGCATAATGGATAACTGTCAAGTAAACCCCTCTCTGTCTCTTTCCATTTCCTTATATTTCAAGCCATGAGGTTTGTGACAGGATTTTGTATAACTCTGCCTTCATAGTTTAGCTAAAGTCAGAGTGGAAGGAAATTCAAGATAGAGCACTTAACTGAATCTGATTTATCAGACAGGACTATTGAAACACCTCTTGGAAGACAGCAGCTCTTGGCTCAGTCCTCATGTATTTTACAGGAATATCAGTATAACAAATTGACTTACTGAGTTTCCTGATATGACAACTCATTCAATCAAATCCTTCAGACAAAGACATCTGCAAAGACAAGCATACTACATCAAATTGTGCGTTCCACAAACCACAGACAGTAATGCCTGCAAATAGGTTTACAAGTGCGCAACTCTACAGCCTCATGCTGCCACAGGGGGGAAGATGTTAAAAAATACCAAATATTAAATAAATAAATATGCCCAGCTAGTGTCTTGCAATCAAAATCTTTCTCTTAGTCAGGCAGATTTCCTGTACAGGTCGAAGAGATATAGTAACCATACATTACTGGCTTCAAGTCTCACACTCAGGAAGCACTTTGCTTGTCAAGCGAGGTAATACATTTTTAATTTGCAACCTCATTTACAAAGGAAAGGCAACATAATATATATTCTGAAAATTATTATCAGTATCAAAAGAAATATATCAGTTTTGTAACAGACTCTTTACAGTCCTCCCTTTAAACACACACATTTGCTACCACTATAACTGATTTTTCTCTTGTTACTGGAGCTTGGACAGAAGCAGTATCAGTAAGTGCCTCTAAATTTTAAACCCAGTAAGATACAAATCAAAGTTTACTGTTGATTTGCTTTCAATTTGTTGAGCTCTATGTTTCATCGTTTCTACATGAATCCTTTAGGCTTTAAGCTTCCTCAAGCAGAGACTGTTTCTTTATCTTTCTGTACAACCTCCACCATAAACTGGAATTGCAATAAACATTAATGCTGAATGGACAAGATATTAGCAAAAGTTTTGACCAATTCATTTTTCTGTGCATCCATTACACAGTAAATATTTGTTAAAATTATTCTGTACAACGGAAAGAAGCTACAGTTTTTTAGTTAAGTGCATTCTTAATCAGGCAGGCTGCCTTTAGGACTTGAATTTATACATAAAGAACAAAATTTTCACTGAACACCAAAAGCCTGCATTAGAACAGCACCAACACAGAATTCTGAATAAAACTTGCATGCACCCTGGTATGAGGAACAAAGGTCTTCATACATACACATGAACAAAGCACCACAGACTAATCCCTTTTCTTTACAGATCCTAAAATGTATTTTAAGAAATGTGCTTTGATTTAGAAAAAAATACTGGACTTAAAAATGGAACTTAATCATGGAAATCCCCTGGCTTCTGTACGCAGGACATTCTGTGGCTAGGACATCACAACATTTAAAATTATGAGTATTTGAGAAAGCAAGAAGACAACTCAGATTGAAAAATACACTGCTGACTCAGGTACAGTTTCACCTGAGATCGTATTAAATACCACAGGACAAAGTTAAAATAATGAATCCTCTGTCTAGTCTTTTACCCAGATGGACTTTTCATAAATACAGTTGTAAGTCAGGCAGAGTCTCAGATGTACAGCTGTGGTGAGGGATGACCACACACCATGGTCAGGGCCTGAGCCTGCACCTGGGACCATCTTTGTACATGTCCCCAGACAATACATTGCCTCTCTCAAAGGAAACAGTGCTCACTCACAGAGTTAAGAATGTAAGATGGTAAATTTTAAGGTCACATTCTAGAAGACACTAGGCCACCCTGATATTTCAGAAAACAGACTTTATACACATCCAAAAGATAGTTAAAATCATACTAGTGTGGTTCATGTGTAAGCTCAGTATGTTATATATGTTCAGACAAAACCTGCCAGATTGCTCAGATTACATTTAATTCAAGCTCCCAGGCAGCAATTTTCTTTGGAACTATGGTATGAGTCATATTTAATACAAAATGTCAACACACCAATAAGGAAGGCACTGCTAGTGGCATGACTTCAGGCTTGCTAGGTGGATTGCCAGACCTCTGGCACCTTACAGACACTCAGCAGTAAGTGATGGTGAGCATCTGCACTTTCCTCACAAACACTGAAGGGAAGAGCCTGACTGTCATGGTCCCTGGGAGAACTGGCATCTTATCACCTGTGTAGTCTGCTATCTCTGAATTCGGAGCCCTCAGTCTCATTCTGGAGCCAGAAATGCTTTGTCTTTAGCACAAGGTAAGAAAAAGGAGGTAATTCCTAGTACCCAAAGGCAAGAGGTAAATTTTGCACCTAGTGATGGGGTACTCCTCTTGGTCTATCCTTCTGGAATCACCTTCCCTGCATAAAGTTTATCAGCTTTAGTGAGGACGGGCACACATAAGCCTTCAGAAAGCAGTAACGAAGGAAGAGATCTTTAAGGCATATATAATAAAATGTACTTGCCATGGTTGTTTGCCTGTATACTCTGATAATGATTTGAAGACCAGGAAGGATTTTTTTTTTTTCACATTTTGTTTTTTATTAAAAACTCTCACATTTCACCTTTAAGGCATTATTGCGAATTTTATCTTGTTAATTGACTGCTCATATGGCAATAATTTTACACCACATTAAGCAATGTTCTAATTTGTTTTAATGCCCTCACTTGATGGGGAAAAATGCTACGTACATAGAAATAAATTCTTTTACATATCCAGTATATATACTTGTCATCTGGTTTTAGCTAAGAAGTGCATGTATATGGGAGACAGAAATACAGGAGGAATATATGTGCAGGAAAGAATATGAAAGGCAACATAATAAACTGTCACATTGAGAAGAATGGTGAGAGACCAATCCATCAGGCATCAATTCCAGATTTTTATGTACCTGATGAATGCTTTCTGCTGCTTCAATTGGGCTGAAAAACAGCAAGATAGAAGTAAGAACCTGATTAAGCACATGAATGAATATACAAGCAATGACAGATTCAATGAATATGTTTCTTTCTATTTAGACACAGGAAGCATCTTTAGTTTGTGTGTAGGACTAGTAAAGAATCAGAAACAGTGGAAAATAAACTGAGCTACAACCCATGCAGCAAAGTGACTCCCTCCATGGCCCCAGCTTATCCATGAATTCCATGAAGCACCGAAGCAGAGGGCATTCTCTCTCTGACACATTTCTTCTGATTACGTAGGGATCTGACTTCCTGCTTGGCTCCATTATAGTTCATTAAACTGTAAGTTAAGAGTAAAAAAGCAGTAAAGGACCCATGTCACGAGTACCCCATGTTTTCTGTGAAATCTTAGGTTTGGAAGTTTTTTGTATCCATTTCAAAAAAAACCCCATCAGCTCAGGCATTTATATATAATATTCCCCTATAAAAACCATAATAACAAGAATATTTGTCCTACTTATGTACACTAAACTATATTAATGACTGGAAATTAAATGGCATAAATTGAACTCCCAGCTGTTTGTATTCTTCTTGGTGGCTCTCAGTATTCCCAGAGGTACCATTTGGAGACTTTCCTGTCACTCACTACTCTCCTCCAGATGGTCCAATGAACTGCGCAGGTCAGCTTTCTGTTCTTCAATTAGAAAGAAGATCTAACATCTTCTCATGACCTGATCTGACTTTTATTGCTGTACCAATGTAGCTACACACTTTAGGATACTGTACTTTGAGAGAATTGTCTACATCACTGAGGACACAAAAATACTGTGGAAGGACTGAGATAAACTATAGAGATAAAAAAAGCTAAATGATATTTATATATTTTTTTTTTCTAAATCTGCTGACTTAGATATGTGTACACATAAAGATTAAAAACTTTACAAGCAATAGTACTAATAGCACTAGGATATTCTTATCATTTTTTCAATTAACCCAACAATAAAATATCGATACAGTCATCTCCCTAATTATCTTGATGCAAAGATTTTGAAAACTTTAAATCAGATAACTAACACAAAAATTCCCATAGTTATTTTAAATCAGATACATTGAGACTGGCCAAAATTCAAGACTTCTAGGTCCCACGAATTTCCATTGGACTCCCCATACACAAGACTGACTACCAGCATAACTGGACAGGTCAAGTGCTGTATCATAACTTACTGACCAATAGCAAACAGAACCTGTACTTTTGATTTGAAGTTTTCTGGTCAAAGTGGCAGTACTTATTGACATATATAATCCTAGATATGTGAATACGTACATATAGAAATTCACAAGCACTACCAAATTTCTGCAATGTTCACACAAGATATTTTCCCTTCAGCTGCCCCTACACATTATTGAGCAAATATTTTCAACAACAAATATCTCGAGGAGAAGATTTTTTAAAAATCACAGATAAGGAATTATTTTTTCCCATGGACTTTAAATCACTCAATGCAAATATAACCATGATGCTTTGAAGCATTTTTTTTCATTTACCAAAAAAAAAAAAAAAAA
>VWZT01008281.1:169950-227216 GCA_013397055.1 Pachycephala philippinensis | reverse complement strand
AAAAAAATCTAAATGTAAATGCTCTTCCAAATTTTTTCTTGCCTTTAGTAGAAGTTGTATTGATAGGTGTAAGACTAACACACTGAAATCTAGAATTTGTGTTTGCATGGCATTGATCTGGCACTTGTTGGTTTTAAATAAGACATCAACCTCTCAAACCACACCAGCTTTCAGCTCCTGAAGATAAGCCTTTTCTGCTCCAATCTTTTGAGCATAGAGTTTTCCTCTTTCCCTAGCTTGGGACAACTACATGGATCCCACAGTCTTTTCCCAGAGTATCTATATTTTTGGATACCTCCAGTCATTTCTCATCACTACTTAGCAATTCCTGACCACCACATCTCCACTGGAGATACTCAAGAACTGCCTGGATGCAATCCTGTGCCATGTGCTCTAGGAATGACCCTGCTTGAGCAGGGAGATTGGATCAGATGACCCACTGTGGTCCCTTCCAACCTGACCCATTCTGTGAACTTGACCCTGAATATACAAATCCCATAAGTCTTTTACTCTAGGTTCAAATATCACTTAACTTTTTTGTTAAGTGCCCTCTATAAGTGTAAAAGATACTCAGGTCAGGACCAGATTTCATTCCCTTTGTCTCATACTTGTCACTAGCCAGTAGAAGCTTCTCCTCATAACATGCACCAAAGAGGTCCTAGGAGGAATGTATTCTGCTCAAGCACAGTCTACACCTGATCTAATTCCCTAGCAAGGAGAGGTTCCCATGCAGCAATTTAAATTAAAAACCTACCCAAAGGGCACCTGCTTCTAAGTATTGTACAATTTGATACTGGAAACAATTTTTCTTTTCTTCTGTATCATGATATCCCGAGGGCTGGAGCTCTCCCTTTTCTCAGCAAGCTACTGCTTTCAGAACAGGTCAGCATCAGTTTTCCTTTCTCCTCAAAAATGGCAAAAATGCCATTGCAACAATTGAGAATTTGTTATCTTTTCCCCTCCCTTTAGTGACTTGCAACATAGCCCTTTCAGAAAAATAAGTATGTTTCTAAGCACTGGGGACAAGGTAATACTATGAAAAATTTGCTAGAAACAATATTTAGGTGGAGTAGTTGGAGATGCTGGCAGAAAAATCCTTTCCCCACATTCTCCAAAATATCAAGTTATCCTTACTGCTTTCATTTATAAAGATTTCTTTTACCTGAGATACTGAAAATGTTTCATTGGCAGAGCACGAGTGTCCAAAATTTAAAAAACTTGTCTGGAACAGACAGCACACAAATTATTCTGAAATTTTTGTTGCTATATTTTAAAATTTCTGTAATTTTGGTGGTACCGTTACTGCAGAGCATCCCATAGCCTATATTTGACATCAGACTGTATTAAAGCACTTCTTGACAAAAACCTCGGGCAGAGCTGAATGCCTTTTGGCAGCAGAGGAAGATGGAACAGAAAGCAAGCAGCAGAACACGAAGGCAGTTCAATTTAAACTTATAAAAATTAAAAAGCTGGGATTTCTGGAAAGCAATTCAACATAGTATAGCATTGCTAAAAACTGCATTTCTTTTTCACCCCAGCACAAAGTACAAAATGACAGCTCATTCCTGAAAAGCCTAACACACCTAGTCATGAGGAGATGCTGCTATCAGCAGTAGTCAGTTACTTGTTGTAGCATCTTATGGAGAGTTTCAGTCTCCTTTAACTGGAGTAGAAAATGTAACTCTATTTATGCCTACAGATTTAACGTATAATGGAAAAGAGCCTCTCTGTCCAGCTAACTTTGCACTTTATCAGCTACCACTAAAATGCTTTAAATAGCTCAAATAATGGTGCCCACTTAACCCACATAGCACCTCAGCATTTCTAATTATCTCCAATTTGTATCTAAATACAAAACACAGCCTAATTATCAAACTACTAACTTGAGGTCTTTGGAGTATTAAAAAAAAAGCAGCACATTAATTAGTTCCAACAATGCACTTTATGAACTTCAGAAAGTTCAGCATGATATTAACATCTGAGCATGTGTTATGGTTTATCTAAGTTTGAAAGTTATTTTGCACTGCAATCTTCCATTTAGACTAATTGGGAAGGGCTATACTGCACATTGTGCATCCACACAGTTTTGCTACAGCTGTCTCATGCATTTATCTTCTGTTGCACCCACACAAATCTCTAATTTTCCCAAGTAAATATAACCTGTTTTGGGGGAGGTGCTAACAGCAAACCTCTGCACAGCCACCGCAAATTATGGAGCTTCTATTATTGAGGTAGTTCTTGGTGTATCTTCTCTCAGCCTTTAAGATTTTGATCAGATTCACACAACCTTTACCCATGTTATGCCTTTACCCATCAGAAGTCAGTGTCACCATCATTTTTATACTCCTGTTGAGCAGTATGGTCCAAGCACTGGACGCTCTACCCCTGACGGACTTTAATACAAGTGACACAACAGTGACAGACCCTGGTGGCTTTTGGTGCTTCACAAGGATCTCAGGGGCCACAGAGTGGACACTGCAGCCCATGAGGGGTGCTGTCCCCAGCATTTTCACAACTCTCATCCAATTCCTTCACTTTCTTGTAGAGTAGAGCTATGCCAAAATGATGCTTGATCACCTATTTGGCACCCCATTGACTCTCCACAGCTGGAACAAAACACAGCAAGAAAGTCCTAGACTTCAGCATAAGCCAAGTTAAAACAATGGCTATTTTGCAGCTGATATGAGATGATGTCAAGCACATGGGTCTTGCAAAGCTAGAACTGCAAAAAATAATTACCATAAAGAAGAGGTAAAATCAGTGAAGCACGTCTGGTTAAGCAGTTAATAAATAAAATAATAGTAGAACCAAAAGCAAGACAGTTTTTTAGTGGGTTTGTATCTACATCTAGCTTACAGAACAATTTCTTCCAAATCTGAAAATTTGTTTCAAGTGTAAAATTACAATGTAAATAAAAGAAGACAATATAAACAAGCAATTCACATTCAACGGTCCTGCAACTTCCACTTATTTTTCCCAGTTACTTGGCAACTTAACCTGCCTTGCTCTTAAGTATTTATGCCTCAGACAAGTCTTAATAAAAAAATTCCTACAACCACTTTCAGATGTGAATGAGTGACAAAAAAAAAGAAACTTCCTTTTTTTTAGTAAGTCAGAATTTTTTACTGGCCATAAAGTTGGAACAGAATACCTTCTCTAACAAATCAACTAGTGAAGCTTATGTGAAGACATCTCCTACTACTTTAGAACACACTCCAGGCTGCACTTGGCTTTGGGAAGGTAGCACTGCAGAATAAAGATGAAAAATGAGTCATACAACTTTTCTTATATCTGTAATTTGAGTAAACTATGTCCATCCTAAACTGACTGGCCCATCTGTGTTTGAAAGTGATACAGATAAAAAGCTAGAAAGAGTTGACAAAATCACTAGCTTTCTCAAATATAACATCTAAATATCATTTCAACATGAGGGCAGAAAGGAAAACAGCATAAACTGCAGAAAGGGGTATATTTACAGCAGAAAGAGCCTCATTTGGGAGTGCGAATTACATTTGCTTTTTCTCAAATGCAATGGACTGGGTTTGTGATTGAAGTGAGTGAGTAAGGGTGGCAGTGAAAGGATGGAAATTTAGTAAACTTCATAGATACATAAATGTCACCTTATTGAACACTCAGCAGTTCTCTCATCCACACTCAGAGCTTTGAGGGAGACACAGATAAGCAAATGGGACAGATAAAATTAAGTGATTGCTCAGATAGCACCATTCGGTTTAATTACTGAATTTATCAGATATGCCAATCAGGGAATATACAAGAGTTACCTAAAAAGTCCTCGGAACAGCCCTGGTGCTCAGGCAATTAATCAAATAACAATGGGAAATCACCAAACACACCATTCATAAGCGGCACTCCATGCAAATACAAACAAACATTTTGTGCTCATGTGAGAGAAGAATGCTGACTACAGCATCTACCCAACAGCCAGAAGTGTTGTATACCTTGCTCTTCCTCAGGCCAGGGAGGCATTTTAAATCTAGGGTTATGGGAATAGCTCAGTCCCCAAATGTGTCAAGCATGTCCTCATGCTAAGCATCTTCACCACCAAAAATCAATGGCTGTTGATAACAAAGTCGGTGAAAGTTCTTAGAAACTGGGAAGGGAAAATCACACCAGGTGCTCTACAGCAAGTGGAAGAAATGTACTGTCATCAAAGGCAGAAGTCTGTACTTTTATATTTACATTCTATTTACTGCTGAAGAACTGTTCATTAAAAAGAAAAACTCTACATAAAACCATCCATACCAAATAATTTAGCCCTCTCCTGGATAAATATATTTTTGATTTCCATCACCAAGGTTGCACTGAAATAATTTGGGTCAAACTGCTGCCAAGTTCCTGGTACTAAAATCTATTTTATAATTCATCTAACAGAGGTTTATAGTGATTCCTAGACAGTTTGTAACCCCTTTTTTAAAAAGTCATCTTAAATGTCACAGAAAAGCCATTTTTGGCACTAACAGTATAGAAATTTAGGTGGGAAAAAATACAAGAGACCAAGATTTGCAACAATTCAAAGTGGAAAACAAAACAAAACCAAAAAAACACTAAGAGGATCCTCCTTTTCAAACCTGTTCTGCCATTTGACCAGGCTGAGATAGCTATTTAATGTCTCCACTCACTCTGTCTTCTGATTTTGGATGACCTCCATTACTGGACTGCACTGAAAATCTGTGTAAATTCCAGAGGGATTTTCTTACTTGCAAAAAAAATCAGAATTAATCAGAGAATCACATCTCAATATACCTAAAATTAAGCAAGACTGCTCGTGACAGACCACAGGAAAGATATATGCTCTTGCAACCTCATTTTTTGATATCTCAACTAAAAGTAATATCAAATGAATCTGGAGTGCAAACCTAAAAAATATCCACATAGATGATAATTAGGTCTCCTTAAGGGAGAAAAAGTAGGTTTATACACTTAAATTAGTATAGGTGATTGTGGGAAAGGTAATTACATTACTAATATCTACCAAGCTCACAATAATGCTAACCCAAAGACTGGCTTTCTCTATGCTTGCAAAGAATGACTGTAAATCTCCTTTGGTCATTTCTGTGTCCCATAGGAGTAAATTCCTTAAAAGGCCCACGACAACTCACACTAAGACCTCATATAGTAAACAGCTTGTGAAATGCCTTCAGGGGAGTTATTACTGGGAGAGCAGCTGTGTCATTTCAGTAAAAAGTATGTGATGGGAAAGGAAACAATTGCAGAAGTTAAACTTACAGAGATTTTTGAAAAGATTAAATACTCTTGGACAGGTGTATCCTATTTCACAACAGCACATGATCCGTGGGGTAAGTTTATTCGATTTTCAGAAAGGTGCAAATCAAGCTCTGCTGTCTCACTCAGCTCATTGATGAATCCTAAGTGAGGTCTCCAGTCTGTTTTCTAATATGGCTTGTGGTTTCTCTTGTTTCATTCTTGTGGTTTCACAGGAATGTTCCTTGTGAATAAAGCCCGGGGGGACAGAGGGAAGGTGACTCTCCAGCCTCACTCTCTCCAAACAGGCTGCTGAAGGACTCACTGGCAATACAAGACAACTGTTGACTCTGGTAATAGATTCTTTTCGGGCTTTGTCACGAAGGATGTAAGCGGACAGTGCCACGTAGGCTGCGGCTGGTGAGATAACCCGTCTTTGGTTGAGAAACCTAGTTCATCAAAGAAAGAGGAGCTGAATAACTCATGAAAATGAAAAGCTCTTGGAATTTCTTTGTTCAGCAGCCTCTCCACTCTAGCATCAGTGAGCAGCCAAGAGCCTGCTGCTATGCAAGGGAGGGGGTTCAAACCCCTTCCATGAATGCAGAGTTCAAAAGAATGAAAAGCTCTGTTACAAAGGAAAAGCACAAGGATTGCATGGATAGCTCAGCCCTCAGGGGAGGTTTTGTCACCTCTGCAATGGATCTTATTAACTGCATAGTATGTTGGGCCTCAGCAGCAGAGCTTGATTGCATGACTGCTTTCCTTAGAACAGCAAGAACGAAGCTAATACTATATTTACTATATTTACAGGTAAAACTCCCTTATTGCCAGAGAGATTTGTCTTCTTATTAATGGTTCAAAGAATAAGGTGAGCCATCATCTCTTCCTACAACTAAAAAGCCAAATATAACTAAGTGTTTCACTGCTCATTTGCCCAGCAAATATGAGAGATGTTACTCAACTGCAGAGAAACTGGTTTCCCTAGTTTTCTCCTGAACGGCAACTTCTGCTTGCTTATTCACTGGACAGAACAAGGTTGGTCATTCTGCATTTATTTATCTACAGGAGAATGGTGGTAAGGCATGAATTGGACCTTGTGCCCTGCAGGAGGCAAAGTGTTCTCCAATGAGACTGCCAGATGAATTTCATAAGAAGAATTCCCTGAATTGAAAATGGTTTGGTGGACTGGGGTTTGTTTAACCATCTTCAAACTTACATGAAGTCCTAGTCAAAAGAATTATCAGTGATTTCAGTCAGGAATATCAGACATTCAGTGTTTCCATTTAATAATTACATTAAGGCATTTGTTGCTCCTCAGCAAAGACAGAGCAGGTCCCTCTGCAGTGAGGTTTTTCCAACTTCTCAAAAATGGTGTAATTCCACAGAGAGAATTCAGTTTTTAACTGCATAATTCCACAGAAATTAGGTGAGCTGTCCTCATTTATATCAGTATTGGTTTACATTTCTAGAAAGACTTTTTAAAATAATTTTATTCTGATTTTTTCAGAAATTGAGGCAGTGCACTGCTGCTTCCTCAAATTTCTGAAAGGAAAATTGCCTCCATAGTCCAGAAACATTTTGCTGCTTTCTTGTTTTGCTTATGACTGTTTTAAACATTTAAGCTTCTTTAGAAATAAAGGAAAACATTGTCTGAAACGATGGGTTCATTAAGCAAACAGACAAAAACTGTACACAGCTCAGAAGATATTAAACTATCCCACCTGTCACTGGATTTGAGAATAACCTGGAAGATAATATTGAGCTTAGCAAAATGTAATTCAAAAACTCCATTAGTATAATAACAGGTTTGTCTGCTGGATCTGTTTCCCAGCTATAGTGCATTAAATGTCATTTAACTGTTCCAATAAATTCAGACTCGTGGGTGCAACTGGTAAGCAGGAGAATGGAATAAACTGGTATAATAGATGGATCAATAGACAACACAAAGATGTAATGAGCAGTTTATGCATTGAGGATGGATCCAATATGAAGAATCATTAAGTTAATTGTTTTGAAATTCTAACATTTAAAAAATGATCTTCTGAATTAATAGTTAATTTATAGTATGCTGCTACAGGTCTCCTGTTCAATTTCACATGAGTTATAGCTACAACTTATTTAGCAAGAGGAATGGAACATTTGCAAACACAAAGTTGTTGCTGTCAGATATAAACTTGTAACAAGATCATTAGTGCTGTGCATTAAAGAGAAACAGAATATTTCCTGGGATTTTCTGGTTCCCCTGAAAGAAAAGAGCACAGCAAGAAACTGCCTTGTGTACCATCAACATCAATACAGCAGGGAGAGTTTATCCAGAGATTTATATTTTCACAGCTCACTTGCCTACAAATAAAAATTTCCAAATTAAATGTTTTTCATTGTGTAGTCCAATTTGTTTTCAGAACAGCTAAGCCCATTAAAAGAAGAAGTACCCTCAGCCATGGTGCGTTTAGGTGCCTCAGCACACAAACACTGTCCAACACCCTTAGAGCCACAGCTGCCAGAGCTGCTGTGCTGGATGGTGCAGCCTTCAACAGCAGGGCACTGCCACACATCGCACTGTTCAGCTGCACGGCTCCTGCTGCTGAGGGAACAGGCACTGCATGATGGTTTTAAACCTGCTCTGCTACGCTGCTGCCTAGTCTATGATTTTAAGCCTCCTTACAGGCTTCCCCAACCAAGTTAGAATTACCTGCTGTTCTTTAGATGAGGGAAAAATCAAACCTTAGAGGAATTTATTAAAAGTCGCAAAAACACCCAGCTGCCTTCATCAGAACATGGCACGGATCTCCTCACTGCAGAGACACTGCTCTATGAGATAGATGCTCTTACTCAGAAATCAAATCACACACCCCACAGGGCAGGTATCAAACAGGCACATGGGCATACTGGGAAACCTGCCCATTTATTTCTGTTTTATTTCTGACAGACAGTACAGCAAGAAGGGAGATGAGAATGATAAGAAACTGAGAGTGAACAATGGTCCCAAGTACCAAGTCCTTAGGCTTGGATTGGAGGGGAACACTGTTTCAGGCAGCAGTGCCTTCTTTCTACAGCTGAGGCAAGATGTTGCTGTTACGTCTCCCATAATGGGACAACAATTATTTTTTCTGAAAATCATTGTGCAAGGGGTTTCTTATGTCCTACAGTGACAACCGTAAAGCCAAGAATCTGCCTGTTTCCCACTTTTTTTGCAGATCTTTTTCACTGGCATATAACTGGGAATGCAACCTTGCTGCAGAGACTGCTTTGCTTCCCTCCCAGCAGATGGACAGGCTTGGCCATGACCTGGCCCACAGCTTGCCCAGCTACAATAGAAACGTTACTACTTCTGATCACTCTGTCTTCATTGTCAGTGAGGGAATCACTAAGGCCATGAATAATCCTCTTCACATACCTTTAGCCCTTCACAAATCACACAATTCTGCTGTAAATTTGAAAGAGAGAACTGAACTATGCTTCCAAAAAAAAAAAATCTGAAAAACTATGGAAACTTTGTGTATTCCAAAATTAGGGAAAACAGTCTAAATAAAGCACCACAAGCACAGATACAGGCTGGGCAGAGAATGGATTGAGAACAGCCCTGAGGAGAAGGACTTGGTATGTGAGTGGATGAGAAGCTAAACATGATCTGGCACTGTGCACTTGCGGTCCAGAAGGCCAACTGCACTCTGGGCTGCATCACAAGAAGCATGGCCAGCAGGTCAGGGGAGTGGATTCTCCCTCTCTACTCCACTCTCACGAGATCCCACCTGGAATGTTGCATCCAGCTCTGGGGCCCTAAAATAAGAAGAACATGGACCTGATGGAGCAAGTCCAGAGGAGGGCCACAAAGATGATCAAAGAGCTGGAACACCTCTGCTCTGAAGACAGGCTGAGATTTGGAGGTTGTTCAGCCTGTAGAAGAGAGGGTTCCAGGGAAACCTTATTGCAGCCTGTCAGTACTAAATGGCTGGAGAGGGACATTTTACAAGAGCATGTAATTATAGGACAAGGAGAAATGGCCTTAGACTGTAAGAGGGTGAGTTTAAATTAGATATCACGAAGAAATTCTTTACCCAGCAGGTGGTGAAGCACTGGAACAGGTTGCCAGAAGTTGTGGATGCCCCGTCCCCGGAAGTGTTCAAGGCTAGGATGGATGGGGATTTGAACAACCTGGTCTTGTGGAACGTAACCCTGTTCATGGCAGGAGGATCAGAACTAGATGATCTTAAAGGTCCCTTCCAAGCCAGGCCATTCTATGATTTTATAACTTTTAATTCTTTTTTTTTTTTTTTCCCAAATACAACTCAGCTGCTCCTTAATTTGCTGGACGTATAATGTAAGCCCTGTAAAGAGCCAGTTTCTTCATTATTTTGCACTTAGCAAAGTGGAATCCTGATTTTTACAAGTTCCTAAATATCACTACAAAAATTAAAATAATACCAATAGTAATAATACACCTTCTCACAGACATCAGCTTTTGAGCTTAACTCTTCACTTTGGGAAATCTACACTAGGAAAATGGTAACAAAAATGGCCTGGCATCTCCATTATAGCTAAGTACTTTTCTCAGTCAGAACTATGATCTGTGAACTAGATAATTATTCCAGGAAGATCTTTTTTTTTCCACACATTTGTTCAGTGAGTGAACAGTGTTGAAATAAGTAGGCTTGAGATTAATTATTTTTCTCAGGAGCCCCAGCAGGATACAGTGGGAGGCCTGTTGCAGTGATTTTATTAACTGCTTTGAGGATTTTTTGATCTGAATTTACTATTTAATTATACCAAAATTGTGCAATATAGGCGACCTTCCACTGGTTTTAAACCAAACAAAGGGAATATGTGCAAATTTGGAACAAAAGAAGGGAAAGACATACAACTGAGAAGTGTTTCCCTGGATTTTTCTTTTGTTGAGGCAGTGGCAAATGAAGTGCCCCCTCTCTGAAATTCACACAGTCACTACCTGCATTGAGGGGTTTTTATGAGTGTTTCTCTATTCTTTCCAACACAGGAGAGAAAGTCAAACATGGAAACAGCAGGGAAATAGCAGGCACATATGGATGGCTTCACTCCTATGCTCCAATGTAAGCGTGATAGCAGGTGCAGCTTCTCATTTCCACTGGTGGGCACGTACAATGTCTGTCTTGCCCTTCTTGTAAAAATTAGCATATGAAACACCTAATGATTTTCAAAACATAACCAGATGCACCGAGGGGCCCAGTCATAGAGCCAAAGTTGATTCCCATTTCTTCCATGCGTGGTCTGGCTAGTTCTGTGACACCAGGTTTGAATCCTGGTTCTGCTATACTTCTTCTAGGAGCCTTGTTGGAATTTATCTTCTGTCTTAGGAAAAATTACAGAAAGCAGCACAGCAGCAGCTACCAGAATTCATCTAAATTAATTCAGTTTTGTGATTGCAGTTTTCTCAGTTTCTCCTATCTGACTGGAATATCCTCTTCTTTAACTACCCACAGTGATCCGTTTACCCTTTCTTGAAGCATCATCCCCACAATTTAACATGTTGCTCCACTTTTCCATTCTTTTAACAGAAAGATAAAAATTAACATCCAAAAAATTAAACATCAGCTGATAAAGAAAGTATCTTTCTGCTTGGAAATACCAGCTAAAGCACAGAATGCTATACAACCCATGAGAGTCATGCTAGAAATGCATCTGAGAACATGAGCAAAGTGATAACACGGAATGGCAATAAAATAAGGTGTAATTATATAAGAAAGAGGTTAATTTAGCATAAAGGGAATATTTACAAAGTTTCTGCCAGGCTTTTACATTGGTCTTAGGAAATGCACACTTTTGTGCTACTGAGGTCCAACAATGCCTCATAAGTCTTTTTACATAAATCACATGCAACAGACATGACTTAATTTTTCATTCAGGTACAGCATATAAAATTTAGGTTCCAGGTGCACTTCTCTAAGCTACCTTAAAAAAATAAGACCCAGAAACTTAAGTTTTTAACAGGTCTGAAGCTACTGATTCTGTACTTTCTCAAAACCTAGTCAAATATGTCCACAGAGACCAAAGCTTTTGATATAGAACACGGGACAGAAAGACTGCAGTTCATATACCCTTGTAGAAAGTCTTACCAGCAGCTGTTGTTTTCTGGTTTTTTACTTCAAGAAGAAAAAGCAAGCAGAAAACATCTCCTTTTTTAGTGAACACAGCTCTTCCTATCTACGAGATTCCCACTGGTGAGATCTAATTTTTCACCCTTGAGCTGTTAATAATTAATAATCATTCTCATTAAATTTCTGATATACATGTCCTTGGGCACTCACTTTCCTAAGCAGATACAAACTCTTGTCTTACAACACAATTATGAATAAACCCGCCACAGTGCTAGCTAAGTGTCATTTGTGTTTCAATAACAATATAGCTGAACAACAGATTTTTTTTTTCTGAACTTTTCACAAGGCAAGTAAAGCTCTATGTTAAATAAAGATTATTATTCATTTATAAATCTCCAATTTGACTTCAATAAAATGACTTGTCAGAGTGATTTACTATATCACTCACACAATGTAAAAATTTTTGTTCAGAAAGCAGAAGTTGACTAATGACTCATTTTACAAAGAAATTTTCTCATCAGCAACCTATACAGACATGGGTAGACCTCAGGATACGTCTTTACGTTTCTGCTCTAGGTTCCAAAATAAATACATGTAATAGATATTTTGCCATTAGTTGGAGCCTTCAGTCATGCAAAAAGTTCCTCAATATTTTCTGATGGAACAGCCAATGCTCTCAAACATAGTGAAGTTAATTCAAGGGATGTTCTTAAAACAGTAAAAGTTGTTTAAGTTTCTCTGAGTAGTGAAGCAGAACTTGTATTTTTATTCAGTGTGATGGACCAAGGTCAGAGTTTCTTGATGTACAGTTTGTCTTCTACATATGTTTGATTGCTATTTAAAGTCCATTAAAAGGAAAACAGTGTATGTTTCCTGAGCAAATTACAAATTCCACCCCAGGACAGCAGAAAGAATATGCTGATGTGCTAGATTTTTCATGGTAAAAGTGTGTGAGGAAAAGCTATTATGAACTAACATAGAAGAAGATTCTACTTTATTAAATACCAACAGTTTCTAGAGTGTTGCAAACTGCAAAGATGACCATTGAATAGATCATTTCACAGATACTACAGAACATGCTGCTCACTATTTAAAATGAAGTGATATAAAACTGCATCATTTAAACAGCATAATGACACAATAACCCATTGATAATGACAAAAATACTTCATTTTCAAAGTAGAACACAATATACTGAAAAGGAAACTTGTCAAAAGTATCATTGCTTTACTACATTACATTAAAAAAAAATACTGTTTTGTAGCTGCTTAAGAAAAAAATGTTTATACAGTATACATTAAAGACAAAATTATACCACTCACCAAGTTCTTAAAAAGGATGTCCCTTCAAATTGTCAGTGGAAGAGAAAATGCATCTCTAGCTACAGATATCTCTATAGGATTTACTCCCAGGTACACACAAAATTCAAAAAGAAGTACAAGCAATGCCTTTGGGAGTGTGTGGGGGTGTTTACTCATCCTCACTATGTGCTTGATACAATAAGGCTCCTGAACTTTGTTCCACCTGAACCTGCAGTAAATCCACTTTCAGTAGAAGTTCCTGTGGTATGCAGGCATCCCATCACAGCTGAGTAAAGAGAACATAAAAAACTCTGTTGGTGGCACAAGAAATTGCTGGACAGCAACAAGAGTGAGAAAATGACAGAAGCTACAGATAGTGCCAAGAAGGATGGTTGAATAGCATGGTTAGGTAAGGGGAAGCTATGTGAGAAATGGCCAAACTTTGATGAGAAGCAGGGAGGAGTAATGGCACCTCTGAAGTGAGTCTTGCAAGGCCAAGAGCACTTAGGTGGCCATAGTAGTGATACCATTTAAGGCTGAGAAGACCGAGGTAACACTGTTGGTAACATCAAATTTGGTTATGGATGTGGTGAAACTGAGATTAGCAGGGGAAAATAATTAGGGACAGGTTTTTTATTTGGGAGGGAGACAAGCATGTGGGGGGAAGGAACAAGCATGGAAAAATGGAGAGAAGGGGAGGTAAAGGAGCCCAACCAAGTATAACCAAGGCTGCCAGGCAGTACAGCTGTCTGGCCAAGCCCAGCACCTCATCAGCACCTTACCTTGTCTTACTAAACTCTACACCTGTTTTCTCTGTAACTGTGCTTAACTGTGCCTTCTGTTCTGTGTGTGAGACATTAGCAAACTTCATGTTGGATTGGCCAACATGAAGTAGGGTAAAAGGGTAAAAGGAATACCCTAGGAATAGGGTAAAAGGTCTGGCAGCCAGCTACCCAAAAAAGCATGGTCTGGAGAGCCTGAGAGTGGGCCCTCCTCAGGAACCACAGCTCTGGAGACATCTGAGAGTGTGTGGGCCTGTGAGTACGGATGCAGGAGTGTGCGACGTATCAGTGTGCTTGGAGCCCCATCAGCCAAATGCAAGGAACAGGATCCAGATCTGTGCACAGATACACCTGCACACGAGGTGCCAGACCCAGCACTGATCTCCTCTGTGTGCAGCTTTGGTGGCCAGCTCTGTGTGTGTGCATGGAGAGCACACACTCAGCCTTTCTGCTGCTGGGACCGAGGAGCACGGGACTGCAGCAATCTGGATCTACTGGATCGAACTGGAAAAATCCAACAACTCCCAAAGTCCATCAAATTGAGCTTCCCCAGGCAACTCCAAGTTACAGCACACAAATTACTTCAAGGATTACTCTACAGCAAATTATTACAGGATGCTTTACTAGAAACAACAGGCAAATAAACTGTGCCTAAATATTTCCTGTATTACATTAACTTTTAGCCAAGAACAGGATGGGAGGCCTTTTGTGATAAATGGCTAAACATCAGACCTATGTTGCATTTTTGCTCCCCGAAATTTCAAAAAGAAAACTACATTCAATAGCCAAAGATGAGATATATCTTCCTCAACACATCCCAGCTTACCACCATTTTTTTTTTTCATTTTCTTCCCACTTCTCAACACCCACCTCTAAAAACACCAGAAATGTGTAAGCCAAATACCTACCTTACTCTGTGAGACAAAATTATGTATCTCCCATTTCTAGCCTACCTCTGGATCTAAAGGAGAAAGGTTGTCTTATTTTCAAGACCATATTCCTGTAATGTAGAACTTCTTGCTGACCTTCTGCTCTGATCACTTTGATCTCACACTCAGCCACTCCCTCTTCTCATGGTGCTGCACTCACCCCTTCTGGTGTCCCTCATACTTCTCCAGTTGGCAAGGTCATGCTTTTGTTTTCTCTTTGTCCTTTGTCTGTATTCAATCCTCTCCTCCCTTCTCAGACACAAAGGCAATTTATCTCCTTAAATCACACCTTAAAACCTTGTTTTGTCCCTGTTGTTTAATAGTAACTTCCTTCTGAACCATTTTGCGATACTTTGTATGAATGCCACTATTTGATATAAATTATCTTGTTTTCATTTGCTGGAGCTCCGTAATAAGTTAAGAGATCCAAATAATCATGCAAACATGTGCACCATTAAACTCTTCCCTTAAAAAAATCATTTAATTAGAATATTCTCTTCCTCAAAATTGCAGCATTGAATGCACAGTTGTAACTGAGACAGAATGCAAAATTAAAGCATTTCAATCAATACTGAAACATAAACACTAAGCTCCAGGCAAAAGGGTAGCCTACCATATTCTATGTATTATTACAAAGTCAGAGAGTTTTTATTTTCCTGTTTTATGTAACTTTCCCTGAAGCTTGATGTCTCTCAATTACAAACTGCAGTCTTCTCCAAGTCAGCCATAAAACTGTATGCACAATTTGTAGCATGCAAGTACATGAAGGAGAAAAGAATTATTCATTTGAATGTCATCAGCTGATAACTCTCTATTCAGAAACACAGAATTAAGCGAGAAGAAATAAAGAATGAACTGTAAGTGCCAATATCCCATCAAGCACTACATGCTGGTTTACTCAAAATACTGCTTGTAAAAGTACATACACAATATTGAAGACATCAGTTATTCAACAAATATTGCTATATTCACCTTTTTTCTGCAAACAGTAATGCACTTTTGTCAAGCCAGCAGTTGATACAGGAACAATGAAAGGAACTTTATGGGTCATCACACCCAGCCTGTTGCTAGTGCACTTTTTCCTAACTGCTTATAGACATTTTTTAGCAAATGATAAAGTAATGGCTTTCTCTTCCTCAGCTATTTGCAACAAAGTGGCTCTACATTAAGAGCAGTAAATCCCAATACCAGTCCCTAAATACAAGGTCTTGCACTTTGCACTGTTGACTTTCAGCTGATTTCTCTCCATTCAGTCACCCCGGCTTTGATTTGACAATGCCTCCTGGCTTCATTGATCACCAGATTTTACAAGTGGTACTTCTTGTGCGAGGTCATCAACATAGATGCTAAAACTGGCTCCAAAAACACCCTTCAAGGCACTAGACCAGTATCTCCGTGATGCCTGGGGTGGCCACCTAAAAACAGAGACTAGGCAAGAATAAAGGAGTAAAGGTAGGTATTTATTTGAAGGGCCTTCAAAGGTACACCCTGGGCAGGCCAAAGGCTACACCCAAGATGGATCCCGAGTCACAAGTTCTTCACATTTTTATAAGTTTGGTTCATTTGCATATCAGGGTTAATTCTCCAGTTAAAACTTCAGTTAATGATGTAATTTCCCCAAGTTTACTCCCCTTCTTAAGATGTTAGTTTACACATTTTGGGCCTAGGACAGTCCGGGTGTCCTTGGAGAACAAAGCCTGGAGAGGCTTTGTTATGTCTAATCAGCATGAGACAACAGCAGCTCACAGGCCACAAGAAACTTCAGAGTAGTTTCTAGGCAGTACAGGATTTGAAAAATATAAAAGTTAAAACCTAAGGCATCATTCACTCTAAATCAACAAACACACAATATTTAGACCTTAAAAAAAAAAAAAAAACAAACCAACAAACATTTCCTATGCAGAATCTTTGGGGCTTTAACTGTAGGATGATTTCCAAATTCTTTAAAAGAGTAACACCCTACCCAAACTCACAGCTGATATTATATGCTTTGGTACCAATTTTTCTTAATTCTGTCTAGTGAATATCCAAGCCTGAAGCAGCATAATGCACACAGGTAGATTATACCCACATAACCTGAAGCAGAATTGAGACTTGAAAACTGGACATAAAGTTTATGGTTTTTTTCACTCTACCAAATATTCCAATCAGAACCCAATTAAAATTACACTATCAACACACTTTTCTGTAATTTTTTTATCTTTCTTGTAAATAGTTATTATATTTATATGTCAATAATGAAGAAGCACCTAAAACAACAGGGTAGGTATTACTGAAACTATCAGCAATGACAAAGTACTTGCTCCAACAAGTTTACTAAGATGATGTACAATATCTATATATACATGTATAAATAACCAGTGAGAAAGGGAAGGTGTGAAAATAAATACTGAAGTCTTGAACACAGCTAGAAGTCAGTGAAAACAACGTAGATTTTAAATCACCTGCTTTTACAATGTATATGGAATATATGAAACAGCACTGCATTTGTTTAGTTCCCAAGCAGAGTAGAGTGAATTAGTAACACATGAAAGCAAAAGCCATCCATTTGGTTTTACTCAGTTAGGGACCCAACCCTGTTGAACACATTAAACTGCAAATCCTGAAAAAGAGCCACAGTTTTGCAGCAATGTTATCTGCAATTTAATTGCAAGATCCCTGCAAAAAGCTCACTTGGGTATTTTGAAATACAGTGAGTTCCTTCCAAATACCTAATTTATTTTTTTGTACAAACCATATTAAAAAAACATGATGTAGGGGTTGAGTTAGCTGGAAATTAGACCTGCACAAATAGCCTATATTTCAAGACTCTTGTGATAACCTTAGCAAATTAGAAGGGAAAAGATCTACTCACATTGGTAAGCATGATATGGCCAGTTTTATTGCGCTGAGACAGAGATAATTCAGCACTTCTACACATTTCATTTTAATCGTCACAGAATTAGTCATCAAAGATTACAGCTGCTTTCAAAGGAAATGTTAAATCAACAACTGGAAAAAATGTATTTGAATACATTTTCCCAACAAATGTTAATTCACTTTTATTATCAAGTTTTAGCCTGTGGCATCCTTAATATGCATCAAAACTATGACCACATAGAAATTAATCTACTCCAAGTCCTGATTTCTAGTTTATAACCTTGCTGGGAGGCTTTCTCTATGTCACTTTCTGTGTCCTTCCTTTCATCTGTCCCTGAAAGACCCATCAGCAACTGATGGTGCCTGTCCTTGTACCAAGCACAGTGTTGTCCTAGTAGAATAACCAAGACCACCAACCCAGGGCTATTGCTTTTCTGGTGACTCTAACTCACTGAAGGTTGGGGAAGGGAAAAGTTCAAGAAGAAAGTGTGAGAGTACTACAGAACAGAGAGGTCTGACTTCAACCATGAGCTGGGTAGGGGAGCACAGTCTGCTAAAGTCACTGACATCCCCAAACATGCTGTCAGGAAGTCAGACAAGGAAGATTTTGTGGTAGACACCTATGATTTTTCAGTGCCTCTTGTGCTGTATGCATCATAGAGTGCATATGGCTTAGACTGCCATAAGACCCTTCAAGGTGAAATAATAATGCAGAATGCCCACATGCACAGAGCTCTGGAGGGGTATTCATACCCTCCATAAAGAGAAACTGACTTCTCACCATTGATCTTTGATCATACAGCAACCAGTCAGAGCTCCACACCACACGGAAGTGTGGTATTCCATAGACATAAGGACAGGTTCTGAATATTCCTCAGATTCACTCATCTTGATATACAGCCCTACACACAGCCTGGTGAGCATCCACAAGTAGAAAACAAGCAGAGACATGACTGCAACAAAGATTTTATAGCAGTCTTATGTAAATAACCCGATTTCAAATTCAAACAGTTCTCTGAGAAAGTAAAATGCAGTGTAAGATTGACAGGTTGCAATGTACTCTTAAAAACTGAAGTACTACATGGCACCAGAGCAGAAATTAAAGTAAGACTATTACAAGTAAGACACATAATAAACACAGGAAGAACAAAAGCAGCTTGACATATCTATCACCCTCTTTTACTTTATAGGTTTCTGTTCTAACAGACACTGTGTATGCCATCCCTCCGAATAGAGCCCATAAATACTGCCATAATCTCTGACCTTGTCCATGTTCACATGAAAAGCTCCATTAACTTCAAAAAACCCCAATAAGTAAAGTCAACTCCTCTGTGCTTCCTTGTTGAATGGAACTACCCCAGGACTGAAGATCATAGAAGACTCCTGTCAAGGAGCAAGTTACTAAATCCGTCTCCTCAGTTTCTGCTGTTATAGGTACACAAAGACTGGGAGCTTTCGACCCCCTGCAGGTAGCTGTCTTCTGTGCAGCAGTGAAATGCTACGGTCATGCCACGAGTGCTCCTGTGTCATTCTCCTGGCACACGCTGTGGGCCACATGACTGGAACTGAAACTGTGATACAGAAAGCCAAGGCACTATCAAAACCTCTTTAGGGACAGACACCCACATGGACAATGATGAGTTCCAAAACATCAGACTTAGGCAAGCAAAGGAAATAAATATAGAATGAGCTAAGCATAAACCGTAAATGAATGATACTCGAGTTTGTCAGTCGACACCTGTGTCTTCATTAAAGTTATGTTTTTATTTTTCCTAATTTCTAAAAGCTCCTATTCTTTGTGAAAAGAATGCAAGTGAAAACTTGAAATAAGTTTTTAAAAAGTGTCTCAGTTACTCTGCAGCATTTTTTCTCTCTTTTAGAAGCAAAGTTTCTATCAGAAAATGTGACTGTTGTCTTAACTATGTGCTAATAGGTACATTTGCAGGGGCAGAAAAAGAACTTCAACCAAAGTAAAAGAATTCCAGGAGATCTTACATAACCTTGGAGGAAAAGAACTGACTTTCTTGTTTAACTCACAATGGTATATACATTTCAGGGAAATACCAGTGCTGGAGTACCAAATCACTATCACTATCAATTTAAAAAACAATATGCCACAGTGATAGTGTAACTATTAAACACAGTCACAGCATAAGGAGCAAACTGCAGAAAGAACCACAGCTCTGTATGCCTGTTAAACTTCTAAATAATCTCTCCTCTGATCCCCCCACTCAACAAAATCCTGTATCTTTCCTGCCCTCTGCCACACCTTCTTAACACAGATTCCACCTGACAGGAATATAATGGTAAACACAGCAATACCCTAATGTGGAGCCATTGTAAAATGAAGCAATGTACTCTTGTGTTTTTTAGAATGACTGACTGTACTTCAGAAAATACGATTTCCTTCTGGTTTTTCACACAATCTTTGCCAATACTGGAATCAAGAGTGGATTTGCGGTAGTTATGCCTGCTGTGAGTGACTTAGGAGCCTTCTAGGCACGCAAGAGAGACAGAAAGCTTCCTAATGTTCTTCAGTGCCTGGTAGGTAGAGAACTTAGATAAAGAATGGGTGACTACAAGGTTGACTAGCTGATGAAAGCAACACTTCTCAGATCTGATGAACTGAAAGGATGAATGGACAGAAACTAACCATTTAGGACTTTCTCCCAAGGGAAAATTGGATACAAAGATTTTAAGACAACATTGGCGAACTAAATCATTAATAAAAAGCCTTAAATTGGAGACCTTAAGTAGGAAAGTGTAACAGGTATTCTGTATTCCTACATATACCTTTGTTGTCTACTCTCATTACTAAATGGAAACCTAGATGGGATATTTTCTGCAATGCCATGCATGTGATCCATGTGTTTGTGTTCATTCAAGACAACACAGCACAGAGAATCTATGGTTTCTCAGCAGCAGACAGCACAAAACAAGGCAAACAGGCTGCTCAGACTGAGGTTCATGAACACCATTCTGCTACTTCTTCATTTGAAATATTTTCAAAGTATTAAAAAATGACATTTTCACTACTTATTTTTTAACTCCAGCATATGAATTTTGTCTAAGCCAGGCTCATTCTGCGAACAGGTGTGCTTCTGGAGGTGTGACTGCCAAACCTACTTTTTCAGGAGAAATATTTTACCAGAAAATGTCTCAGGATCCCTAAACATATAACACCACATTAAACTTGAGTAGTCTCATGAAGAAGCAGCAAATAGGGATAGTGCCTTACTCGGAACTGTGCCTCAGAGTGTTGTCATCCCGCCTTAGATTACCTGCTCCGTGTGTAGGACAGGACTCATACCACTTTGACACAGAGAATGCACTGTGCTTCTTTCCCTTCTGTACCAAGAGGATACTGATTCCCTCAGAACATGGTAAAAAGAGTCACATCCCTTTTTTTGCAGTGCAATGGACAAACAAAAGATGTCTAGATTTCTTTGCCCTCAGTGGATGTGCCTGAAGATCTGTTGCAAACAAACGAGACTGTATGGTGTCTTACATTGCACAGCTCACAGTAGTAAATTTCCACTTCATTTAATTCAGAGAGCACACACGAGCACACTTGTGGTTTGTCTAGCTGTGCTTCTGTTAACATTAATATCATTTAGCTCACACAAGACCATGCTTTAGTTACTACATGCATTATAATGATACTGAATTAAAGATACAATCGTAGAACGGAAGTTTAAATATTGCCCCACGAGAAAGGAATACAGGGATTTCTAAAATAAAACCTATAGAAAATCTGTAATAGATCATTCCACATTTCATCAATTATCATTTTCTCATGAATAAATTCACAAAGGAATGATGAGCTTTTCCCTTGCTAGAGCAGACTGAGGTAACAAAGTAACCTACTCCGAGAAAAACTGCTTTAAGATGGCATGACGCTGAATTGGTGGCTGTGTCAGACAGTAAATGTGATTTCAGTTCTGAGTACACTCTGTGTCTTTCAGAAAAGAAAAATCCCTACACAGTGAAATTATTTTTTGGATAGGAGATGGTTATGAAGGTAGAATACATCTGGTTAGTTTTGGACATGCATATCAAAGAGAAAGCCATCACCATAATATTAGTTTTGTTTTGTCTGTAATAATTCCTGGGATTTCCTTGATGACAGATGAGCAAGAACGAGGAAGAAAACAAATCAGAGTGTGGCTGTAAAATTCAGTTTTGTACACTGGATTTTAACTAAGGAATGCATCAGGTCATCAGCCCTGAACTGCTTTCCAGTAGTAAAAAATTGACTGACAAAGATAAACTGACTGATTTTTTGCCATAGAATGGTTTGGGTTGGAAGGGCCTTTAAAGGCCATCTAGTCCAACCCTCCTCCAATCAGCAGGAACATCTTCAACTAGGACAGGTTACTCAGAGACTAATTCATCCTGGCCTTGGATTTTTCCAGGGATGGCGCATCCACAACCTCTCTTGGCAACCTGTGTCAGTGTTTCACTACCCTCATTGTAAAAAACTTCTTCCTTATATCTAGTCTAAATTTACCCTCTTTTAGCTTAAAACCATAACCCTTATCCTACAACAATAGACCTTTCTAAGGAGTCTGTCCACCCCTTTCTTATAAGCCCTCCTTTAAGTATTGAAAAGCTGCAATAAGATCTCCCTGGAGCCTCCTCTTCTCCAGGCTGAACTTCCAGAACTCTCTCATTTTTCTCTCATAGGAAAGGTACTCCATCCCTTGGATCATTTTTGTGGTCCTCCTCTGGACCCACTCTAACAGGTTCATGTCTTTTTCGTACTTTCTCCGTGGTTTTGATGTATTACTGTCTAAACTGAAAACCAGAACCTTTAATAACAGATAGGTAAATGAATCTTGCTTAGATCAAAACATGTGGCTGTGCCAATTAGCGACTGAGTAAACAGCAGCATGAAAAATGGTAATCCTTAATTGCAGCCTCAAGTGTAGTGCTGGGCATTCTGCATTTTCTGTTTATCCAAAACAAACAGTAAGCAGCTTGCCACATGTTTCTCATGTCTCCAAGGACTAATTAAAACTGGCCATCCCTGTTTCTGACCACCTGAGTACCGATTAAATCTCCCTGGGTAAACATTGCTTCCAGCCTTCTTTCACGGATGCTCTCTGTGACCCTCTGCTTCTTTTGTGCAGTAGTTCGCTGTTAAATTTCACCTGCTAATTCAGCAGAACAGTGCTGAACTGCAGCTGTCCCATCTACTTCAGTAAAGCAGTAACTTACTGAGCTACCGGAGCTAAACACAGCGAGTCCTTTTGAGGATTTCTCCTAAGTTTCTGGTAGCAGCCTCAGCATGCTCTCACCTTTGGCTACCGCTATCGAATGCACATTCAGTGTCCTGTGCAAGAATCACAGGCTCCAAAATGTTTCCTGAAGGGCCATGCCTCCAACTGGACCTCCCAAGTTACCCTGTCAATGAAGTTTCTCCTTGGAAAGTTGGACCTAGAGAAGCACCTCATTAGTAAGAAACCACATGGGTACTGGCACCCACAGTAATTACTGCTTAGTACTGTGACACTACTAGTTGTAAAGCCATAAGTAAAATGACAGAGTCTTCCTGTCTCTTTAATTTCAGCAGTGAAACTTACAGAGAACTGTATCTAGGCAGCCTAACTTTGAAAGTAGTAACAGTACTTTCTTTTTAGGAGAATAAATGGGTTAATGGAGGGTCCTCTTAGAGAGGAAGTTGCTTCCCCTTCCATACAAAAATGGGATGAGTCATAGGAAAGGGTAAAGCTCAAAAGGCTGAGATAAGAAACTGAAAGACTTCACTGTGAGACATGGCTAAGGAGACCACATAGGAAACAAAACAGGAAAACAAGTGTTTGTATATATACAACATGGTAACATCAAGCCCAAAGTAGTTATTACATGTTAATCTTCATTGGATATCATCCCATATCAAGATGATGTGGGTTTGTTACTTGATTTTTAACATATAACATTTATAAACTATTATTCCACTTATAGATACTTAAATACAAACAATGACAAAATCATATGAAAAAAACATGAGGTTTGCAATTAAATCACTTCAGTACACGGTATTGGGCTCCTGTAAAATGTCATGAGGTTATTGTTCTTCTCAGTATCATTACAATAAAAGGGCCCACAGTTAATGAACCACAAATCAGCAATACCAAACACCTCTCCTGAATAAAAATGCACATGTATCAAAAGACAGCGATATCACTGGGATAGGAGAATTTGCCAGCTGCAAGCAAGTTCAGAGAAACATCAATATCTGTCTACAGAGGAAACAAAACTCTGAGATCCAGGTAACTTTATTTGGAAGGAGTAATGATAAAATAAATTTCAGTTGCATGGAAGTACATTGGAAAGGGTTTTCCAGATCTGAATTCACGCCTTGAAGAGGCACTGTACATTGATGGTATCCCAATCAATCTCCCTAGGATCCTGGTCTGTTTGCATGGTGGCAGAGGACCTCAGTTCATGTTATCTGGGCGTGTTGCCTCTGGTAGGAGGCACAAAGCTAATCCACCATGAATCCATTTGCTGTGAAACAAGAGCATCTGACAGCTCCTCAGTCTCATTGCTCTATCATGCTAAAAACCTCTGCTTGACAGAAATACCCAGTCAATTAAGGGAGATGGCTACTAAGAACCAAAATGTGAAGATATTTTTCTTCTACAGTTCTCTGTTGGGTCTAAAGAAAGAAATCTAAAATGTTCCAAAGTAGTTGAGAGTGCTTGTACAACAGGGCTTCTGAGCAGCCACTTAGTGCAGCAATTGCCAACATTTTCACATGTGAAAGATAATTACCCTTCTAGATCATTTAGGAAACGAGCTCGGCTCTCAGCTTCAAAGCTCCAGTTGGTGTCTAACTATACTTAGACATTAAATGCCTTTTCTTGTATACTGAAGAAAAATAACAGTAAACAAGTTTTTCTTCATGTTTAGGTAGAACTTCATGCACATCAGTTTCTGCCTGTTGCCTCTTGTCCTATTGGTTGGCACCACTGAGAAGAGCCTGGCTCTGTCCTCTTGACACCCTCTTCTTAGATATTTATACGCATTAATTAGGCACCCTTGCAGTCACCTCTTCTTGAGGCTGAACAGGCCCAGCCCCCTCAGCTTCTCCTTGCAAAAGAAATTTTACGCACACATGACCAACTCAGTAGCTCTCTGCTGGACCTGCTCCAGGAGCTCCATGTCTCTCTTGTCCTGAGGAGCCCAGAACTGCACACCGGACTCCAGATGTGGCCTCACCAGGGCTGAGGAGAGGGGCAGGATCACCTCCCTCTACCTGCTGTCACCCCTTCCTAATGCAGCCCAGGACACCATTGGCCTTCTTGGCCACCAGGGCACTGTTGGCTCATGGACAGCTTGTTGTCCACCAGGACCCCCAGGTCCTTCTCTGCAGAGCTGCTTTCCAGCAGGTCAGCCCCAGCCTGTGCTGGTGCCTGGGGCTATTCTTCCCCAGGTGCAGGACCCTGTATTTGCCCTTGTTAGACTTTGGAAGGTTCTTCTCTCTGCCCACCTCTCCATGATCATCTTTTCAGAAGACATTGTCCATACTATTTTTCAATGCTCAGAAAATGGAGCAGGACCAAAGTGAACACCAAAGACATTTTTCCTGGTTAGAATTAGTTCAAAAGTATGGCAAAAAAAAATGGTCTATTTACAACCCTGAAAAACATCCTCCATATCATACAAACCATGCCCATTCAGTAACATCAGTTTTGCCTCTGCCCCAGCTCAGCTGAAGTTATAAGTTGGAGTGTTTAGACAAATATATAAACATACATTCCATATACTTAATATATAATTGTTCTGTGTATCTTTTAGCTTCAACTCCTGATTTATTTCAACCAGTGTTTGCAATACAGAATAAAAGTGTAAATAGTTTCTCAGTATTTCAGGAAACTAAACTGCTGTCTTTTCTTAAGATTACATGGACATTTGATAGACAGAAAAGTATTCTTCCAACATAAAGCACTAATTCTCTTCATGCATTTTAAACCCAACACACGTTATTTACCGAAGATTCAAGATGGAATTTCTATTCATAGACAATGTTCAGGACATAAAATGCCTATTGACTTTTTAAAAAGCAGGAAAAAAATGCAAAGTGCTTATTTAATAGTTTCAAAACTGAAAAAATGAAAACTCGAAAAGTCAAACTATTTTCTTTACAGACTTCTTACATATTCCAAATAATCAATTTATGCTTGTAACAGGAACAAGTAAATTTTTGGCAAACTAAGGAAATCAACTGGACTCTTTCTAACCTAATTGTTTTCTCCCAAGGGGGATAAACACATCTTGTGACAGGATTTGCTCTTACAGTACTACTTAGATTTATTCTCTATGCATTTCAAATCCAAAGATCAAAAGACATAAAGATGGTAAAAAAAAACTTTTAATCTGTGCCCCAAAGCTGCAAATGTGTTAATATTCTCATCTTTCATGTTTGCAAGGTAATTACAGTAAAGAGCTCCATACTGTATATTTCAAGAAGGAACTTCACCTCTGATAATGGTGAACTTTGAAACAAGAGACAGTATTCCCCTTATTGCCAAAAAACTCGTTAGATATTTCCTGGGCTTAAAATTGAAGTATTTATATCCACTGTGCTTACAAACACTCAAAAGTGTTTCATCTCTGGAAAACCAAAAAGCACCTGCTGTTATTTGATTTTCTTACTTTTACAGAATGTAGGCATAAATAATGCTAAAACCTTGTGCAATATATGCTCTAACTCAATTTAACACAAAACTGTTCTCAAACTTTCATAAATTCAAATTTTTAATACAAACTTCATCCTTAATAAACTTGTCCCCCCACCTTTTTTCTAAATTATAAATAAGAAATTATTCTGTTTATGCTTCAGAAACAAGTTGTGATGACAAATGGGCAAAAACCTTTCTTTACCTTTTTAGACAGTTCCAATAAATACATACATGCATTATTATTGCAGATCAATTTAAAAACAATTTTGTCCCAGTTTTTTACTGAATAAAAAACCCCAGTTTCCTGTTTGGTAATTTTTAACCGTATTAATAAAAGCAAAGACAATTTAAGAACACAGAGCTGGATTAAGTGGCTTTAGATGCCGTTCACAGAAGACATCAATTAGTAACATCTCATGTAGTACATCTTAAGAATTAGGAAACTATATGAACTTAAAGAAAACTTGACTAGAAAAGTTTCCTTGGCCAGATATGGAGCTTTCATACATGAGAATTCTTTTCAAAGGGTGCCCTTCTATATCATTTATCATTATGCTACAGTCTGCAGGGGCCACTAACATTGATGTCGAGTATTTAAAACACTGAAAACTTATCATGTGCTACATGAGTGGCTGCTTTTTTTTTTTTAAGTATTTGTTTTTATTTCAGGTTAAACTACCCTGTGAACTTGACCAAATCTATGCATAGCCTACCTATGCTTAAAAATACATATATCTGATTCAGACTGTAAAAGTTAATTTACTAATGTTTATAAACCACTGTAAAGATTTAAAATGTATCCTAAAAACTAAACAGCATAATTTTTGTAATCCATGTCACTGAGCAATTTACTTCTAAATTGTTTGAGTACACTCCATCAGACAGGGCCAGTATGAATTTTTTGGATTCTTGTCTTGCAGACTTCCTAAATCTCTCAGTGAAAAAAAAAATAGTTACAATTTACAGGACATGTTTAACTGTGCTCTCTTTGTTAGAACTATTTAAGAGCAGACTGTTTTTTCTCCTTCATATATTCTGGTTTTTTATTTGCTCTGGGGGTCATTAATAGCTTCTTCAGATTTCTTTCTTCTCTTTCTGTTTTTGCATTTTTAAGTCTATCTTGAAAATTAAAAAGCACAGAAACATGCATTTCAGTTCAATGAAAATTTGTTAATCAAAAAAGTGTGATGTCCCATGTCACCTGTAATCCTCTCATGGCTCTTCAGAGATCAAACAGATGACAATTCATCTCAACAGAAGTCAGTTCTCAAGAGGTTACAGCTACCTGTGCTAGAAAGACAGTAATGATTCCCTGAGAGCACCATAATAATCAATAAACCTTTGTCTTGATAAACATCAGCAGCTTACTTCTGATAAAACATAGGAATTAAGCCAGACAGTAATACACACTTGAGATAGCCCAAGTCTGTCCACTAACTATTTAAAAAGCATGAAAAAATATTTCTTAATTAATTTCAAATTTTCTTAAATGTTCTAAAATACATGGATATCCACACGTAAACATATTAAATTCTGTAACAAGGAAGAAAAAAAAATCTTACACCCAGATGTACATTCTTACCTGATGGCATGTATGGACCACATGGCTGCTATGAGTAATCAAGAAGATTGCCCAGTTTTGTGCTACAGCTCTTGGACTATTTAATTCTGCTTTGATGTGAATCTGCTTTGAGTTTTAGGTCTTATTTTCTGCAACCCATAATTGTTCTAAGCTTAGAACAGGAAACACAGCTGGAAAGGAGCAAATAATGGTGGGCCCTGCTCTCTGCGCTCACACTGGTAAGCAAGTAACTTGACATGGAATTTGCTTTTGTATATAAAGCATGTAAGTAATTGCATAAATAAGTATACCACAGACTTCAGAAAAGCAGTTTACATGGTGTTTTAAGGATTAAGAACTAAGTAGTGGGTGTGTTGTACAAGTATGGCTAAGAAAGGAAAGGAAAGACTTGTACCTTATGGGTGTATCTACCCTGGTGGACAAGAAGCAAGTTATAGCTTACATGGAGTTTTCTTAAGCCAAGGTGGGTTTTTGATGGAATGATGCAAGGATTTTGGGTGTTATGAAAGAGCACTCCAGGAGAATCGTGGGGGAAAAGTACAAAGATAACACAGGACAGAGGTTCAACGTAATGGAGAATCAGAGATTCACAGAATGGGTCAGGCTGGAAGGGACCACAGTGGGTCATCTGGTCCAACCTCCCTGCTCAAGCAGGGTCTTCCTACAGCACATGGCACAGGATTGTGTCCAGAACGGTCTTGAATATCTCCAGTGAGGGAGACTCCACAACCTCCATGGGTAATCTGTGCCAGTGCTTGGTCACGCACACAGTAAAGAAGTCCTCCCTCATATTTGTCATATTTTCTCCTCATATCTTCTCCTCGTATCATACTCCTCATTTCCTGGGAGAAGATCCCGAAGTCAGTCAGAGAAGCAAAAGCACCCACAGTTCTTCCCTCAGATTCTGAACTAGATTTCATTTCAGTCAAGTTTGCACTGCCTTTTCATTGCTGTTACATCATTTCTGTTGATTAAGTTTTTTCTCCCATGAGCTCTGAGGAAATATTTAAGGCCAAAACTGATTTCAATAAACTAGTTTTATGAGCTGTTAATCCTGATATCAGACCTATGATCCCCTGAAGATCCACTGTGTTCAAAGGAAACATCTTAAGAATAGGAAACCTGCTAGATCAGCAGTTCTAAGATTACAGACTAAAAGTGCTGTGAGGATTTTGATGCCAAACTCTGAACCTGATAAACTCTGCATTGTTGGGAATAATTAATGACTATTCCCAACTTCAGTTGCAGCAGAAGCTGTGTCCTTAGGTCTCCCTTGGCACTTACAAATGTAATTTTCTGCTTTATGCCAAATTTTCTTAAAGAGGGAGGAAGTGTTTAATATCTACTTCATGCCTAAATCAATTTGAATCCACAAACTAAGGGGATCTGAAATAGCCTAATTTGGGCACTTCAGAGTTGGATGCTCACACTGGAGCTTTCACACTTTCTGGCATCACATTTTTAGAGTACCATCCAGCACAAGCTTTTTTTAAAGCATCCTGCGGAGTTCCCTGCTTCCTCTCCAGAGCAGTGAGAGCACTTACCTAGGTAGTGGAAGACAAGCTCAATTCCTCCTTCAGCATTCAAAAAGCCAAACCCATGACTCTATAAACACTAGGTTGCCAGCTAGTCTGACTAGAAGAGTGAGTGCATGAATTGAGAAGAGAAAGAGGATTAGAAGGGGACAGGGAAGGAGGAGTATCTGTTTCACTCTGTTTGCTGGGGACAGAGAATAACATAAAACCATATTTCAGAGCTTACCAGACTACCTGCAGTTTGGGCTCTACTCCAGGCTGATTGCTGTATTTGGCAATTACTGAAATATATAAGCAGACCTGAAAGGACATCCAGAACCCTCTTCAGTCTTAACAGACTCATTCACAACTGACAGGATAATGTATCTTCATGCAGTTCTTGGTATCCCTCCAGCACAGTGAATGCCTCAGTGAAAACTGACCACCTCAGCAGGTGCAGGAAGAACCTTCCCAAAGAGCTTCTGGCAGTGCTGTCCTAGCCAGGGTCATTCCCTGTCTGAGGAAGCCAGTAAGGTCAATCAGTGGTTAATGAGAAAGGGAAAGGTCAGTGTAGATCTTTGTCATGTTGCTTTGTCACTCTTGCATGCACAGTAAGATTCAATCATCATTGTTAGGAAACAAAGATAATCCCATCTGATTTAGGCAACTGATCATGTACTTCTGATACCTGGAACAATCACCATGAGTGGTTTCCAAACAGACAAGAGCCTGAAATACATCCACATAAATTGGTTAACCACTTACCCTGAATAATGCATACATATGTAGAAACTCAGATCTGTACGTGCAGAATTTGCCTCCATCAGCTGGAACAAAATATGTCTAATGTTATCAGCTCTACTGCAAACAGCAGGCATCTTCCATGCTGCTTACATTAAACTCTCAGTGAGTAAGGTAAATGACATAACTTCTGCTCTAAGTTAGCATTTCCCCATTACAAAAGAAAAAAGATCAAAACCTTGCCATTAATCACATCTTTGCTCGTAAGCAGCACCACACCATTACTCCAAGATAGGTTTTCAGTAAGTAATAAAGTACTAACAGGATAATGGCAGTGGAATGGCAAATGAAATCTGTTCTTGCTCACATTTGTTCCACTTCTTTGCACTGATAGTAAAAATACATAAAATGGGATACTGAAGATATCCATATGCAGTGCGTTAAAATGAAGAGGAAAAAAACACCCTAGTGGATACCACTTCCTCTCATGCATCATCAACTGCTTTCTGCCAAAGTCATACTAAGCTGCTAAGAAGCAATAAAAAGATGCAATTGGAGAACTAAAGTAGATTCAGGGCATGTAAACATACACTAGCCTAAAAAAATAACCGTTCTCATCCATAGAGACGTCCCTATTATCCATTTTCTTTTATGTATTTTTCACATCCTCTCGAATGAGAATTTGTATCTAGTCAGTGATTGGATGTTCACCCCAAAACATTTCAAACTTCAGCAGCCTGTGAGTTCAGCAAAACATTCCAGAGTCGAAACTTTGCCCTGCCAGTCTACAACCCACTCACATATTGACTTTCCAAAAGTTTTCCAGTAGACCAATGTGAAAGATGTATATGCCCCATGATCACTTTGCATCCCCATATCCAAATCCACCTGCCTTACTAGGTTGTAGGGAAGTGATCAGCTCAAGAGACCAGTTCTCCATTAGTACAACAGGATGAAACTAATTGTGGAGAGACTCCTCCAGGCAGGAATCTGTGCAGAATAAGAGAGGACTGTATTCATGGTGGTTGTATGAACATCTCTATCCAATGCACTCAAATCTTCAAATACCCACCACTTCATGGAAAGGCAGTTAAAAGTTAATCTCCCTAAGAAGTATATCCCACCAACACTTGGGACGTGAAAACTACAGCAAATCAGCAAAGCATGTCATACAGAGAGTAACCATGTGATTATATATTATACACTACAAACTAACAAGAAGAAATGAACACAAAATTCTGCACATGCTAGCCCATACTTACATGACAGCAAGTAATGGTATGAACCATAAAGTTAATAAATGTGTATATTTGGCAGAAAAGAATAGGAAACTAAAGAGAAAAGAGCGTATTTATCTTATTCACTTGACTAAAATCAATTTTGGTAAGAAATACAACTAAAATTGCTATTACTCATGAAAAAATGTGTTTATGAAGTAATTCATATTACATCATGACATTTTCATTAGATGCAGTACTTTTGCTCAAAGAGAACTACAGTACAATATAAAAATGATTGCCAGCTGCTAGCTCTGCTGTCTTGAGTTCAATTAAAAAACATGAAAAATCAGCTTTTGATTTTCAGTGTTTTAAGTATTTTCAAAGAAAACTTGCAGCAAAAGCAAGAACGTGAGTTCCTTCTTAGCACTCCCTGGGACTGTACGCACAACTTTCAGTCTTAAACAACTTGACTGCAACAGCGGAACAGGAATCTAATAATTAATATGCAAATGATAAGTGCATATTAATGTAATTTGTACAAAAAGATAGCACTTGTCAGATAAAGACTACTCATTTAAATTCTTTTGCAAGTGAACAAAATTTGGCCGTGGTTGGATCTCCATGTACACAGACTCAGCACTCCTTCCTTGCCACAGCTGTAGATCAGATGTAACACCAGCGAAGACTGAATTCAGTCTGAATTCAGACTGAAAAACATTACAAGATGTGATTACAGCCTTCAGCTCTTCTGATGTGTTCCACTGTTCATCCATTGCAGTGACTCTCTTCCTACTAGATTTAATTATTACATTTCTGAATCCTTCTGGCTTTATTACTTTGAAGCTGATTATCAAAATACAACATGGAAGACATTCTTTCTCCATTCTACAGCACAAGTGACTTGTGTGCTTGTGTTCAAGGAGGTACAAAAGAAGCAATATCTAAACTAACAGAGTAGTCATGAATAAACCTGCCTTGGAGTTTTATACCTATACTAAATGTTCCCTGAAGAATAGTTCCTGAATAACAGTACTAAAAAAATAGTTCAAAAAATAGTGTGCATGTCCTTAACTAAACCAGAAGAAAGAGCAATGTATAAACCAATGGGTTTTGTAAGCTGCTTTAAAGACAGCTAGTTACAAAGAAATTGGGTCTCTAGAGCCAACCCATGTATTTTGTCCCTGTGCTGTCCTTATGTTTGACCAAGTCACACATAGCTCATTCTAATTTTGTCTCACTAAAGAGAATATATGGTCCATTTGTACATCTTAGCCTTCCACAATTTCCACAAATGATAATTCATGCTGGGAATCTGCTCCACGTAGAGCAAGGAGAACACAATTCATCTGCAATTTTATGAGTAGTTTCAGCTTCATAAATGTACTCAGCATACTATTTCCAGCTTTTGTTTTGACCTTTTTCATAGTTCCTAGTTTATAATCTTCAAATATTGCATTTCTCTCACACCTGGCTGCTCTGGAAACTTCATTAAAATACAGTGTATAGCTAAAATAAACTCTGTTGTGACGTTTCTTTTGTTAATAAACTTCATCATTATTTACAACATGAACACTTTTGCTCTGTTAGAACTATGTTAGCTATTGCACAGCTGGTGGTTCCAAAGGCAACAGAAAATGGTTTTCAAAATAATTAGGAATATTTTTTTGCCTAATTTTATACACATGATCCTCTACATTTAAGTATACACATAAGCAAAACTAGGGAAAAGGGTTTTCTCTTTTCAGAGGGTATTCAGTGTTATTTTGAAACATGACTATTGTGGCAACACTCTCCATTTTCAAGCCTCTTCAGAAAAGAGATACAGTCCTTTGACTTAAAAAAAAAAAAAAAATTAAAAAAATGGGGAAACACTGGACTACCGGGCAAGGTGAGGGAAAACAAGGCTCAGGAAGGTTTGGTCAGGAGAGATTTTATGAAAAGAGGGAAGCTACTGCCATCACATATCTCAAATCTGTACCTTACTAGTAGGTACAGACATTTCCCCCATGATCAAATAATTACTGGTCTTGACCCCAGAAGGAATGAAACTTCAGATAAATCATTTCCATCTCAGCACAGACAGCACCTGCAGCCAGCTGATCCCTGAAAATACTTTCACGGGTTTCTGCCACATTTAAACATCCTTTCTGAACATCTACTGGGCAAGAGTTAGCACAAATTTTCTATTTAGTGAAAGGCAGTGGAGAGAACAGTCAAGTCAAAGGTTTATGGAAGGAAGAAAAGCTATCTGTTTTAGCATGTAGCTGTCATGAGTTATTTTATGGGATGTATGAAACCTAGCAAATCACATTCACATCAAAAAGAAACTACATCCAGCACTGACTCAAATACATCCCCTTGCTGTTGCTGCAGCCTGAGAGTCTGACCTTCACATTACATTTAATAGGAGACAGAAAGAATGAGAGCCCCATATAGGAGAGAATAATCTATGAAACCTCTTAAAATAAATATTTGCAAGTCCTAAAGAAAACATTAAGAAATAAGAGGTGTATGAAAAATTGTTTATGAGCTCAAACATAAAGAAAGTGTCTTTTTTCATACACTTGTAAATTAATTCCTTTGCAGAAAGAAGAGGAAGACTATGTGAGCATATATCACACAACACAGAATTCCAACAATTACTTATTTTTTATTTCCATCTATAAATTTGAAAATGCAGTTGCCAGCTGCTTTGGTGCCTACTGTAATTTTCCTGAAGTTGCTAGTCTCCAGACAATTTATCATAAGATTGATAACATTAAGTAAGAAGTGGTTTCTCTATTTGCCCTTTATGTCACATCCACAATTTACTTATCAATCCCTTTCAGTTAAAATAAGGGTTTCTACTTAAAAAAAAAAAAGGCCCAAATAAAATTGGTAAGGCACAATTATTGATAGGCTAGAGCCCCTTAGATATACTTTTGAATACATTTAATGTCAGTTATATTAATCTCTTGAATTTTATGCCTGTCAATCTAGACAAGATAAAAGAAAATACTAGTTTGTTTTTCAGTACAGGAATCTTTTCCCAATACACCTATTTCAAATACTGAATCTACTCAGAATCAAAAGCAATCAATCCAGTGACAACAGACTTTTTATCCAAAAACATTGATTCGATGGTAATAAAACCATTCCATGAAAATCCATTAAATGTTAGAATCATTTAAAAACAAAATAGGTGAGCTTTCTGCAAGTTCAGACCCTCAAATTCCTCATGTCATTGATCTGGATTGACAGAACAACTTCTCAAGGATTAATTCCTTCCCAAGAGTCAACCACACATGCAGGTAGGCAGCAGAAAGCAGCCAAAAACTGTGTTTGCACACAAACACACATGTATACAGAATACACACTAATTTATTTAGCTTTAGTAACATTCTTCTAAAATACTTCTGTTTTCCTATTCCACATGTATATGTGCTCATATTTTTTACAGGCATGGCTCAAGTTTCTCTGTAATAATGGCTGTCTCACAGACAGACTTTTGGACAAATTAAAATTTTCATATTAGGTGAAAACTTGACTTTTCAGTTTAAAATAGTCTGCATAAAATTCAAACAAAACGAATTTGACAGTGCTGATTAATGCTTCTTGGAAATTTTTGTGCAGCTTTGTCTTCCTTCTCCCAGGTGCTCTTCACCTGTACTGTATCTGTCCTTATGCATTAAGACTAGAGATTCACATTGTGTGTTATCAGAGAAAAGTATGTCACCTTAATGTAGACATCCACAGAGAAGACTGAAAATACTGCAACAGGTGTCAACTCTCAGAGAGGCACCACAGCAGTATTTCTGAATAAAGGTAATGCTCTCTGTGAAAAAATCCCAACTGAAGGGGGTTTTGCCTATTAAAAAAACTCAATCTTTTCTTTTGTTTCTTTACTAGTTCTGATTTTTTCAGGTAAAACAATACCATTATGTAGTAGAAGAATATGTAATATTCCACTCTATATGATAACAGCATCAATAGTTTTAGTTTACATTAAACAGAAGATTAAAAAGACAAATATTGAGAGATCTGTTATCAGTAGTTCCTAAAAATCCTGCTGCTTTTCTAGCTGTGAAACATCTGGTTGAACAATGAACTTTTTACTGTATTAATACTCAGTGTCAATACTGAGCTCTCTCACAGAGAACACATTTTATTTTATAGCTAGAAATAGATAACGAATAGTGTAGTTTCTTTTTAAGCAATGTGTTAATGGTAGCACTCCACAAATTAATCTATAAAATTTGATTTTTAAGCCTTACCTTTGCTGACATAGAACCTACCATTATTTTGCATACCTTATATGCTTATACAATTCATAGACTCCAATCTACAGAAGGTAGAAAACATTATGAATTTTATATGCATGTGCCTCAGTGTTCCAGCCTCTCGGTGCCAGATGCTGTTCAAACTAAGAGATTAAGATTTAAGTAGTAAGTCATCAGTTATCTGAAACTGGGCTCTTTGAACTCCACTGACTGAACAGAATAATCCAAATTACTGAGATGACAGAGAAGAGCACATGCACTCATATTTTACTTTAACCACTTCATAGACATTTTTTCAACAGCCAGGAAAGCAAAAGAATCGTGTATGAACCTTTGATCCCAAAGAACCATAGTTCCACATATATTTAACCTGGTGCTTGTGACAGTCCTTGAAACAGCATCACTGTTTTGTAGGCCCACAGGGAGTGGATGCCGGGTGACATGCTGACCTTAAAGTCATTAACAAGATGCTGGTCTTTTTCACTTGTTTGTAAAGAACAGAACACACCCTGAAAACAGAGAAATAATGACAATAATTGAAAATACACACTTACTAGAAACGTATTTTGAAACGCCAGTAAGCTTTGAGCATTCAAAGAACACCAACAAGTAGAAGGCAGTATCAAAATCCTATGCTCACTGTGCAGAAAAAAAATCCTAGAGCCTCCAGCATATTTCCAAGCTTTGGACACAATATGGTTTTCAAACTGAATAAATGGTGTGACTCCTCAAAAATTAGGATGAGGCACTAGGAGAAAAAAAACTATGAAAATGCTAATTGCCAAGACTTTCCTTTAGGAATTTACAGATCTGTCAATCTTAGCATGTTTGCCCCCCATGACAGTATAGTATATTATCAGCAATATTCCCAGCTAAATTCCAGCCAAGGGGAAGATCTCTCTCCTGAAAATTACTTTCAAACATAATTCTGTGAGGATTTCCTAGCAGATTTTCACTAAGCCACCAGCAGAAGACATTCATTATTAATCATGTGGTTTCAAAAATATTTATTTAGCAGCCTAAGGTGAGGACAAATAAAAAAAATGCATGACAATGAAGATTAATTAAAGTCTAAACTGCCACTCGAACCACTTTTTTTCCTCCAAATATGTGGGCTTTTCCTCTAGTAATATCCACATTAACCACTCCATTGTTCACTCACCAATTACAGTCATGGGCAAAACACACTTGACTTGGTGAAATTAATTGAATTTACTACAAGTCAAATCAGAGTAGGATAATGAGAAGCAAAGCTTTTTCTCTCACATATCCTCACTCCTGGATGCAATTACTTCTGTCCAATAACTTTTTTCCCATCTTAAATATGTTACTACAGAGGCATTACTACTGTTGCTGATTGACACAGCCTTGGCCAGTGGCAGATCCATCTTGGAGCCAGCTGGAATTGGCTCTATAAGGCATAGGGCAAGCTTCTGGCAGCTTCTCACTGAAGCCACCCTTGTGGCCTCCCTACTACCAAAATCCTGCCATACATACCAAATACACACATTAACAGGGAAAAGAACTGGAAATAATTATCTTACATTGAAGCCAAAGAGAATTAAAATGCACTAGGACTGGATCTAGCAGCAGTGTGAGTGAGCAGCATCTCCATGTCATGAATCCAAACACTTTTTATGAGAGAAGAGGATACTTACCCTACCATTCCCAAGTAAATCCATGTCTCTGTAAGGCACTGGGACATATTTTCTAGTTGTAAGGAAACTTAAGCAGTAGAAAGAAAAGACTTCAACAACTAGATGTTTTTATAAACAAAGATACACTGATACTGCCCCGAGGCCTCAGTAATGGCTTGCTTCAGTCTTGATGGTTCCTCTAACTTGAGTTCTTATACAATCATAAAATCATTTAGGTTGGAAAAGTTCTTTAAGATCATCAAGTCCAACCATCAACCTAAAACTGCCAAGGCCACCACTAAACCATGTCCCTATGTGCCACATCTATATGTCTCTTAAATACCTTCAGGTATGGTGACTCAACCAGTTCCCTGGGCAGCCTGTACCAATGCTTGACAATCCCCATTCAGGGAAGATATTTTTCCAAGTATCACTTGTTGGGAGAAGAGACTGACCCCCACCTCACTACAGCCTTCTTTCAAGCTCTTATAAGAGAGCAATAAGGTCCCCCCTGAGCCTCCTCTCCTCCAGGCTAAACAGCCCCAGCTCCCTCAGCTGCCCCTCATAGGACTTGTGTTCCAGACCCTTCACCAGCTTTGCTGTCCTTCTCTGGCCATGCTCCAGCACCCCAATGTCTTTCTTGTAGTGAGGGGCCCATAACTGGACAAAGGATTTGAGATGTTGCCTCAGCAGTGATGAGTACAGCGGGACAATCACTGCCCTGGTCCTGCTGGCCACACTATTTCTGATCCAAGCCAGGATGCCATTGGCCTTCTTGGCCACCTGGGCACACACTGGCTCATGTTCAGCCAGCTGTTGACCAGCAACCCCAGGTCCTTTTCCACTGGGCAGGTTTCCAGCCACTCTGCCCCCAGTCTGTAGAGCTGGATGGGGTTTTTGTGACCCAAGGGCAGGACTGGGCCTCGCCACCTTGTTGAATCCCATAAAATTTGCCACAGCCCATCAATCCAGCCTGTCCAGGTCCCTCTGCAGAGCCTTCTTGCCCTCCAGCAGATCAACACTCCTGCCAAACTTGGTGTCATCTGCAAACTGAGGGTGCCCTCGATCACCTCACCCAGTTGATAAAGATATTAAACAAGTCAGGCACCAAAACTGAGCCCTGGGCAACACCACTTGTGGCTGGCTGACAGCTGGATTTAACTCCATACACCACCACTCCCTGGGCCTGGCCATCTAGTCTTTCACCCAGTAAAAAATGCACGTCCAAGCCACAAGCAGTCAGTCTCTCTAGGAGAACGCTGTGGGAAACGGTGTCAAAACTCCAGGTAAAAAACATCCACAGCCTTTCCTCCAACCACTAGGTGGGTCACCTTGTCATAGAAGAAGATCAGGTTGGTCAGCAGTACCTGCCTTTCATAGACTCATGCTGACTGGAATGATTCAATATGAAACGCAATTAAGTATGATTCAATATGAAAAATATCCACTCAGTAACTGGCTTTGGGCAGTCTAAGGCATGGTAACCCTTGTACCTCCAGTAAATAGCTACAGAAGAACATGTATATGGAAGAAAATTACCATAAAATCCAAGACTGAGAAAATGCATTTCTAAGTCACTAGCAGATATTCAGGGGAAATGGGCTTGTGAGAAACTACAAGCTCTCCAGAGCAAAGACAAAGAAACAGAGAAGATGACCCCAGCAGGCTTATTTGTTTTATTTAGAATCTGAACAGCAAGGAGTACCCCAGGATCAATATGTTTATCAGATGTCAGATGATACTTGAAAAGAGTAAGGCTGGAATGATACAGCAACAGAAACAAGATCATCACATGCAAAGCAGACACATATACTTTTTTCCTGCCATTGCCCCCCTTCCCATCTTTCAGCTGTTTATTTTCTGTCATTATTAGAACCCTTAACAACTGCTTTTTAAAGCAACAAAATACATGCATAAAACAAACATATTTGGCCTAATTCATAATTAACAATTATGGTCTTTCTGATAATCCGTGTTCAAATGTTGTGCACAATTTTTCTGCTTGCCATTAACGAGATTCTCACTCTTCAAAATGTACCATTTAACTCATTATTTTTAAAAGAAAAAGAGCTGCCTCAAAACTCTGCATGCAATAGTAGCACAGACAGCTTTCCATTCATATGTTAGAATTGATAGCAGTTGGATATGTTTCTCACTTCTGCATAAGCAGGAACTATCCAGTTTATATCACAAAATTGTGCCATAACTGCCCTGTACTTCTGCTAGCTCACATGAAAACTCTAACAGCACAGCTATCCGCCCTAGGATGGCAAAGCCCCTGATAGGGACAGGGCAGCATCAGTGGATAGATGAGAGCTGTCTTAGTTTATACATTTAAAGAGGTGTCATAACAGCCTACAGAAAGAAAGAAAATCCTGTTGACATATGTCACATCTAAACCAAAAGGCTCCTGTAACGAAGCTATGCCAATAGTGCCAAGACTGTAGCCTGCAAATTAGAAAAACCCTAAGCAATATGTATCAATACAAAGTTTTGTTACATGATCTTTAGATCTGACGTATGTTGCAAGTCCTTTGTGGGTTTTAATTCAGCCTGCGCACTTTTCCTTTCAGCCATTTCTGAAATCAGGGTCAAAAGCAGCCACAAGAGATCATCTGCCTCCAGACAGAATCAACTGTACAAACAATACATTCTTAATCAAACACCCCTGTAAAGGGACCCCTAATCCCTGGGAAATTTATTGTTCTGATAGAAAAGTAAAGATAGAGCAGTGTTTAACCAATATAGTATATATACTTTGCATGCAAAAATAACTCCTCAGTGAGAGAGAATGGGGAAAAATATGCACCATTCAGACCAGAATCATAACCCTTTTGCCACAAAATTCATTGAGAATATTTCTCTTATTTTTCAAAGGGAATACAACTAAGCCAAGGCTTTCTTCACCTGTGTAAATGAAAAAGTGCACCTGTATCTGAAAACATCTTTAAAACAAGGGTCTGCCCTTCTTGTTGATACAGGCTGCCCAGGGAGGTCATGGAGTCTCCCTCTCGGGAGGGATTCAAAACCCACCTGGATGCATTCCTGTGCAACCTGTCCTAGGTGACCCTGCCTTAGCAGGTGGTTGGATGAGATGTTCTCCAGAGGTCCCTTCCAACCTGAACAATTCTGTGATTTTGTGACATCCCCACTGCCCCAGTTCTTACCACTCCTCAAGGTAAGAACTTAAATTATACGTATTTCAAGAATCTTGTCTTACATTATCAGAAAGGTGACCATTTATTATATTTTCTTACCTTCTACCATTATTTTAGCATGATGCTGTGGAATGCATTGGTTCCAGCCCTGAGTTACAGGTTTTGCTCACAACCCTTTCTTCTGAAAGATGAACAACAGCATAAATAATGTGTCTCTCCTGACACCTCTGGAAAGATCTTTAGACAACAATTCCAGGCACAATGAAGTTTCTACCCTGTCAAGTAAAAGTGCTAAATGTGAAGGAGTCTGTTAATGCAATGTTATGATTAAGATTTTCAATAAACCACAGTGGAGGAAGCCTACATTTTGCCTCTTGCAGCAACTCTAATAAAGCACAGTTAATCATCTGAAAAAAAAAAAGGAAAGGAAAAAAACAAAAAAAGCATTGAAGAAAACTGTGCATGGCTGAATAGAAAACCTGAAGTCAGTGTGAACATGTTTCACTGATTTCTAATAGGTTTTGGATCCCATCATTTTGGGGTTTTTTTTTCCTTCAATATTAAAAGGTGGCAATATTATTTCCTGAACATACCTGTGTGTATGCTGGCCATATTTTCAACTTCCTTCTCATCATCCTTCCATGCTCCTTCAAAGGAGATATAAAAACATGTTCTGGAAAGGTCAGAAGTTACAGACTATCTGAGTCTTCCCTGTAACAATAGCCTTCTGCTAAAAGCTGTGAGGACCTTTACACTTTCCAAAATAGGACAAGGATGAATGAAGACAGAGTGGACAGAGACACAAACCCCCTAAAGAAGACATGGTGATGGTATGAGAAACTACCAGTGACACCATTATAATCTCAAACTCTACAAAGCATTTTATTGAAACATGGAGGTAAGAAATACTTTAAAATATATATTTAATATCAAAGCAATTTTTTTTAATATGTGAAGGACACTTAACATCAAGTATTCAGTTGTTATCTTTTAAAACTGATATTCAGCAAGTATAAATGACCAAACCTCCACTGATGCTAATGGATTTACAGAGGCTAGAGAGCCAGAGAAAGTGAGTTTTGAATTATCTAATAATAGAAAAAGCGAGGTATACTGACCTCATTTGTACCATCACCACACACCTTGCTGCTTGTAAACAGACCAGTATGACATGTCCACAATTTCCCAAGGAAAAATCTATATTTGTGCTACGAAAAAGCATGAACACTTCAATTTCCGGGCCATCTTTTCTGAGAATTTGAAAGCATCAGACAAGAAAGGCTTATAAAAGATGAATGGTTATCATGTGCTTAAGACATGAGCCTGAGTTTTTTCCCTGGCTTTGTCCCAACTTCTCTATGGCCTCAAGCAAGGTCTACTAGCATCAATGGCAGTAAAAGGCTACAAACTCACTTTTGAGCATAGCTGTGAGAAATAATTCAAAGTTCCTTAAAGATTAAAAATAACTTGCAAGGAGGACAGAAATAAATAGATTAACTAAGCAGGAGGGGTTATTGGTAAGATTCAATGCCTGTGTTAGGATTATTATTACCTTTATATAAGGTAAAAATTAATCATGGAAATTAACAGAATAAAAACGGTGCACTTAAAATTAGGCCTACATCAGCTAAATAATTAGGGGAGAATTTATTCTACACTATCTCCTGTGTACAGTTTTAGCAAACAGAACTCCAGAAATCAAAATAGCAAGAGATTTGCAGGGGAACTCTAGAAAGCATGATGCAATTCCAACTCAGTTCTGAGAATCTGCCCCTGTGCTGAGTTTCAGTCATGGGGGACCAAAGGCCAAATTCCAGAAGACCCTGGCCATTAGCAGCAGGTTATTAATGCAGCACTGAGGTTCTGTTGGTGTACTTCTCTGCTTCATGCTTACCTTTCACCTCATCCTCAAACCTCATTACAACAGCATTATGGATTAACATGGCCCATTCCATTCTGCTGCCCAAGAATAACCAACACAAGACATAAAGCTGACTGGGATGAACAAGTCAGGTTCCCATCAAAGCAATAAGCCAGAATCCCATCAAGCAGTAACTGGTGGACCCCATCAGCTCTCCCAGTGTCTCTCTTCACAACAGCCTAAGCATTTCAAAGAATGTGTGTCCGCACATTTTGACAAATCTCCGCTTTTTATACTAGTGGGCATATGTACCTTTTCAGAGCAGGCCCGACTGCTTTGCCTAAGCTCCAGCTCATCCAGGTACAGCCCAGTTTCTGTCCAGGAGCCTTTGGGATGCACTACCACTGTACTGTGCCTGAGCTATGATATTCTCCACAGGTTCATTAACCAAGGCACCACACCATGCTAACCAACTTCACAGTTCCTAGGTGCACACTGGCTTCCCTCTGGCCATCTCCAAGCAGAACAAGCATGCGACTGCCTTCGTCATCTTGTGTAAGCAAACACAATACCACTTCTCTAACTTAAGAGTTCTTTTAATTCTTTATGCATGCCAAATAATAACCATTATAGGAGAAAGTCTCACATTGTCATGCAGCAAATATTTCTAATCTAAAACTGGAATTGTGTATGAATATGCACTCACATAGAAAAAAGGGAAATATTTTATAAGAACAATGTATGAGACTTTTAAGACATCATTATATAAGAAAATGGCCTCAAAATCTGTTGTATTTTCTTGCTTATTCAGATATCAGCATATATTAACTTCTGACATTTGAAAAGCTTTTGTTCCCAACTAATAGAATGAGAGCAGAACAGACCTTAAAAGCATCTTAAAGTAATGGAAGATTTAATAAGAAAATAATATACTTTTAGTCTAGCAAAAAATGTGAGCATATTAATAATAGATGATCAGCACTACTCAGCACGATGTAGGGATCCGTGAAATGTTACAAGGCTAAGTCTCATGCTGGTGAAGTGCTAGCTGGTAACACTGATAGAGCCAGTATGTGTGAAAGAAATCTTCCCTTGAGGATGTCCAATGGGTATATTCTCAACCACAACACTTTTCAGCTTGGAAGAGGGTACTCATTTTTGCAGGCTTCCTAATGGTTCAGTGACTTCATCTAATGGCACCCTCTAATAGTGCTTGCACTTACCAAGCCCAGTCAGCAGCACAGCTGCCTCAGTTACAGCTCGATCCCTCTGAGCAGCGATGCCACTGAGTGAGGATGCCAGTATCTGTAGCTCCTGCTGTTCTCTGTGGGAGATGAGGTTACTCACTCGGATAGACGAGGTGCTCAGCATTTAGCACAGTCAGACTGGTGTGCCTCTGATAGTTTATGTTCTTTAAAGTCACAGAGATTACCCCTTAAACACCAGCATAATTTATTGCTTCACTTTTAGGGGAAGAGAATTGAATGTGAATGGGCTGCCTTGGAAATTACTTTTCTGCCTAGATTGTTGGGATTCGATGTGCATTCATCATTCAGAAAAAATGCAACAATTAAGGTTTGCCACCCAGTAGATTTGGATTTCTTCTTCCTATTGCAGTGAATACCCTGTAATTTTTAGCCAATTCCAGTCACCAAAAACTGGATTGAGCAAATGAGTTGACAAAGTACCACAATATGAAAACCACAAACTCATGGTCCTTTTAGTACAAATTGAACAGTGCTTCTATCAGCAGAAACAAAACTCCTCCCTGACTTAAAACTGTCCCTTCCCTGTATACAGATGGTCAGTTCCAGTATTTTGGGGATACTTGCTTATTTTCCTGTCCTCCAGAATATCCTTAGGAGACTGACTCTTGTCTTCCCCAAGTGCCTGTGGCCAGAGGTGACAATACAGTGGGGAATCCCCAAAGAAGTATGCAGTCAGTGCAGATGTAGGTATTTGCAAGTCTCATTCTGCAGGAAAGCTAATTGTATAGGGATCAAATCAAATCTGTCAGCTCCTGAAAATAATCTTTCCAGAAGAGAATCCATACTTACTACAATCCTCCTGAAACAGAAAGAGATTTTTGTCTTTACAATATATCTTAGCACCTCTAAATCACTTTGCAAACAGTACACAATTAAAAAGAAATGTGTTCTCCAAATTATGAGCTCACCCAAATACAGTGAACTTGCCCACTTAAGTGGTAATATGCTCACAGTCGTATGTGGCCAATATAAAAAAGGGGAATTATCGTAACTGTGTGCAGAAACATGAACAATCACCAAGCAAAAACCAGCCTGAGCTACAACTCCAGAGACTTTCTGTAGAGTGTAAAGCAAAACATTTGCACGCTTCTTTTTCTGACTCCATTACCTCTTTTGGTTTGCAAGTGCTTGAGGCAGGTTGTATCTCAGTTACACATCCTAATCCAGAGCCAACCTCAGCTGCAGTGTGCTTCAAATGATCTTCAAAAGGGCAAACCGAGCCCTGAAAACTGGGGGCATTATTTACTTCAGCTTCTCAACAGATGAATAAACACAGAGAAACCCCAGCAGCACTGGAACCCTCCAGCATGACTGGCATGTGGACCAAGTACAGTCCAGCCTAGAAATCTCAGAGAAAACTAAGAAATTAATGTGGCCAAGAATTTCACTGGTCAGATAGGCCAAGAGAACCAAATACATAATAAATCTAAATAATAAATAATTAAATTAATAAATCTACAATGAATATATCAGAATCTCAGTTGCTTGGTGAGATCTCGGGTTAACCCGGCCACTTTTGGCCACAAAGCACTGCAGAAACAGTCCCTCAGCTTTCAGTGCAATTAAGTATCACATACTGACTTAAACGCTGAAACCTGGAACCTTTCATGGATACAAAAATTGCAATGAAATTATTTGACATCACCTTCTCCCCCACCCCTACAGGATCCAGGCTTGTTAAATGTTACCAGAAGAGTTTACAGGCAGTATTGCTCTCCAACCATCATGCGTTACACTTATTTTTAAAATGCAGGGTATATAGAAAATTCCAGCAGATCAGGGTGGATACAGATTTAGTACCTGTTCCACAACAGAACAAGCAATAAGGTTCATGTGATGGGTGTCAGTATCATCCTGGTGAGTCTGCTTCACACCGTGCATTACCGCTGAGCAAGGCAGCACACCTCAGCTGCACAGGCTACACTTTGAAAGAGTCATCAGTGCATTCAATTGATTACAGTTGTACAGATTACCAAATGTAACTGGTTACAATTAAAATGTAAACACACTTATCTTCATGATATCTAACTCATTAAACAAAACAGAGAAATGATGGGCTTCATAATTTAATCCAATTTAAATAAACTTTGGCACTTTGTGGTTACTTCTGGCACAACTCAGTCAGCTTTGGCTTTCACCAAACCACTATGAGTAAATTATATATTAGTAATATACAACTTAAAGCCATTCATGGCATCTAATATATTTCAATGTACTTAAACTAATTTCTGACATTTGAATGAAGTTTAGATATAGGCTAGTGCCATTAATATGTCTAATTTTTCACTGTAAATCCAGGCTTGGAAGCATTTTTTTCAGTCCATCCTAACACTCCCACTGCAAGTGCTCTAATAACTGTGTTACAGTAAATGACACTACCAGTTCCTCTATCTGTTATAACTCATTCACATTCCCTTCTTTTCTGAACTAAATAGATCTTTTCATAATGCTGTGCAACCAACATCATGTGAAGAACCACAAATAACTGTGGCTTACACTAAAAGAAAACTTACGTTGTATAGCTGCAGACCACTCAGATAAGAACAACGTATGGGGCACATTTACAGCCACAAGTGAATTTTAACAGTCTTGACTGGTTTGGGGAACAGGGTCTGAATCTTACTATGATAAACAGATGAAGATCAGAATTAGGAAGTTGTTCTGAAATAACTGGAAGGAGAGTTGGGAGCAAATCATCTGGCTCCAGAAAAAAAAAAAAAAAAGATGCACATGAAAATGGAAATAGTGTATCATTTCACAGCTAGGCATTGAAGCCAAGAGTTTCCTGTTGACATGAACAGAAATGATTTATCAGAAGGATGAGGCTGAGAACAAATCTGTGACTCTAACCAACATAAGAACTGGAAACAGGGGTAATTGGGGTAAATGTCTTCCAAATTTGAGCATTTTTTAGGCTTCCTGAATGCCCATGTTGGTGGGTACACTAAAACAGGTATTTTACAAATGTTCAGCTCGCTGACTATAGTCTGATTAAAGAATCTTCAGTAGCTCAGGGGATGCCCATGAGAAGACCATCTATCTTCAGTTTTCTGAGTCCATCTGCATTAGAGGACAGAGAGGCTTTTCAGGTTTCTATGATACAAATTATTCAATCAGTAGGAGCAGCAAGACTTCTGTTCCAGTTAAAATATAAACACACTTACCCTGGTGACGTCTACTTAATTCATGAAATAAATACATATTAGAGAAATTAAACATTCTGCTTACTCTGAAATAGAAAGGTACAGCAAGCTTTTAGCAGGAAAAATAAACAGCTCACCAGCAGACACAAAACTGTATATTCTTGTGATGTTATTCCTGTACTATAATGCACTACAGTTTCCAGCTTTAGAATTCTTTAGAAAACTTCAACTTTTTATTCATTGATTGTGGAGACTAAACTTCCAGAAGAATGTTTCTCTATGCACTCCATTTTAACAGAATTTTCTTTCCAAGATGCATTGAGACATGAGCTCTTTTCAGTCCATCTAAGAAGCTGCACTTAACTGGGAGGTTGGGTTTTTTTGTTGTGTCATGGTTTGGCACTGGCCCAACGCCAGGCACCCACGAGAATCGCTCACCCCCTCAGCTGTGGCTGGGCAAAAGGAGGGAAAAGGGGAAAAAAGGGTTAATGGAGGCTTCATGAGTGAGATAAGGAAAGTGGGAGAAATATTTCAAAGGCAAAACAGGCTCAACCTTAATTACTAAGTGAAATTTATCACTAACAGAATCAGAGGAGGGTGATGAGAAGTAAAATAAGCCCTTAAAACACCTTTCTCCCCCCCGGCCCTTCCCTCCTTCCCACCGACAGCACAGGGAGACAGGGCAGGGGGCTTTTGGTCAGTCCATCAGCAAGATTTTCTTCCGCTGCTCCGGGAGAAGAGCCCTTCCCCTGTGAGGCCGTGGGGTCCCTCCCATGGGAGACAGTTCTCCATGAACTTCCCTGGCGTGGGTCCACTCTCAGGAGCAGCAGCCAAACCGCACCTGCTGCAGCGTGAGTCCTTCCCAGGGCACACAGTCCTCCCAAAACTGCTGCCCGTGGGTCTCTCCTTCCACGGGGTGCAGTCCTCCAAGGCCAGGCTGCTCCACCCTGGAAGCAAGGGCCCTCTCTCTCCACCGGGTCTCCCACTGGATCCCAGCCTCCTCCAGGCATCCACCCGCTCCGGCGTGAGCACCTCCCCACGGGCTGCGGGTGGATCTCTGCGTTCCCCGTGGATCCCCAGGGGCTGCGGGTGGATCTCTGCGTTCCCCGTGGATCCCCACGGGCTGCGGGTGGATCTCTGCGTTCCCCGTGGATCCCCAGGGGCTGCGGGTGGATCTCTGCGTTCCCCGTGGATCCCCACGGGCTGCGGGTGGATCTCTGCGTTCCCCGTGGATCCCCAGGGGCTGCGGGTGGATCTCTGCGTTCCCCGTGGATCCCCACGGGCTGCGGGTGGATCTCTGCGTTCCCCGTGGATCCCCAGGGGCTGCGGGTGGATCTCTGCGTTCCCCGTGGATCCCCACGGGCTGCGGGTGGATCTCTGCGTTCCCCGTGGATCCCCAGGGGCTGCGGGTGGATCTCTGCGTTCCCCGTGGATCCCCACGGGCTGCGGGTGGATCTCTGCGTTCCCCGTGGGCCCAGGGGCTGCAGGGGCACAGCTGCTCCACCATGGGCTGCACCACGGCCTGCAGGGGAATCTCGGCTCCGGCGCCTGGAGCACCTCCTCCCCTCCTTCTCCACTGACCTCGGTGTCTCCATGTTGTTTCCCTCACATATTCTCACCTCCTCCTCTTCGCTGACTAGAAGACAAAACTGAGTGACTTTGATTTTCTTCTTAAATATGTCATCACAGAGGCGTTTCCAGCCTCTCTCATTGGCCCAGTTCTGGCCAGCAGCATGTCCATCTTCAGAGACATCAGGGATTGGCTCTGCTGGACATGGTGGAAGTTTCCAGGAGCTTCTCACAGGAGCCATCTCTGTGGCCCCCCTGCTACCTAAAACCAGGCCGTGCCAAACCAATACAGTTGTTCTGTTTTGTTTTCTAGGTACGCACAATATCAGCTGATATGGATTTACATGTCTACTCATTTCCACTGTGGCTTGTGCTGAGCTTCACTTGCACGCTCCTAAGCTCCAGGTGCACTTTGCTCACAGGAGATTCCAGGAACTGCCGACAGGGCAGTGAAGTTGCAGCATTCCCAGGACAACACAGAGTATTCAAGGCTCTTCAAGGCTCAACCAAAGGCAAAAACTAGAGTTGGATGAGAAACATGCCAGTCATTCCAAACTCCCTAGAAAATATCATCATCATATGATTTCGGTCCCCTGGCATTTTTTATTCAAAAGGTCTGACACTAACACAGTAACTTTACAACAGAATAGTGAGAAACTGGCTTAGCAGCAGCAGCAGCACGTTAGAAAAGATAAATAAAAATCTTTTTCTTAAGATCTTATTTTCAGTGAAACCTTAGGCAGGAATTCCTCCCACACACAGAGGCAACTTTCATCTCTCTGATGAAGAGGACTTCCACATCCCACTTTTTTTACACTCATCTAAACGCTCCTTTCTATACTTTTCATCCCATGCTCCCACATAATCTCCTTAACTACAAAAGCATTTCAGGATCTTTCTGCTCATGCTTCATCTCCTAAGTATTATTCTACTTTGCTATATCTGTAGTTTCTTTGGTGTGTGTCAAAACCCTCCTCCAGGAATTCCATTCACCGCATTGTCAAGCATATAACCTTTATATATATATTTATACCTACTCTCAGCCAAAACTTCTGTACTGATGAAACTAAACAAAAAAAAAAAAAAAAACCCCAAAAAAAAAAACCACCACAAAGAAACCCCACCTTTCTATCAACCCCCTTCGGTGAGACCTGTGGAAGAACCAAGTGTGATTATTCAAGATTAACTCTCAACATAAATAATTGGTTTACAATTATCTTCCTTCTGCATTTCATAAAATTTTTGATTTTATTTCTTTGCAACATTCATTTCTGTAAGGGATATTTGTCTGGCCGAAACTGGCTATTGTATTAAGTAAAAAATTTTCCTTGTTCCTTTTTTTTTACTGTACTACTGGCATTCACCAGGTGGAAGAGGTTCACTGCTGCCTTTGCTTGAACCTACCATTATAAGGAGCCTATATGTAAAAGAATGACTTTCAGCAACTTTAATGAGAGCTGTAGGGCATTCAGCAACTTGTAAGAACAAGTCCCAAATCACCACAGCATTAAAAAAATCCATCTGAGTTGAGATTACATGCAAGATGGGGCTGTGTTTGAAGAAAGACAAGATGATAAGGAAGTATAGTAAAAAGTTAAAGGCCTAAAATAAAATCTTTTACTACCATTTCATTATCAGGGTCTTAAGCACTCTGTATGTTCCCGAGATCAGAGTACAGTGATAATCCCGCTTACCACCGTCCTTTACAGACCTGCCAAAGGCATAGATCCATAGCAAGACTACAAAGATTTCACTGGTCACACAAGGAAGAAAAAGAAGGCCCATGACACAGTAAAACCTGTCACAGTGCTGCTGGCACAGCTGTGTCAAGGCATTGCAAGTCTCACTCAGCGTAGGAGTGTCTGATCCAAAACCTGCTGGCATACCCTTTAGGAAGGTATGCATTAACTGCTCATGAGAGATGGAAAAAACTGTTTTATCTTGGACAAAACTGAGCTGCTTCAAGATTCAAAGTGAGACACTTTCCCTTTGCTACTGCCTGAATTTTATTTTCAAGACTAATTGCACTAAATAAAAAGCAGTAACAAACGTTCTTCTTTCTGACCAATGAAAAAGATTAAATTTAAACAAAAACAATGCAATTAACATTATTTTTCATTTTTATTTAGTGTCAGTTATAAAGCTTACAAAGATATCATGTCCAGTATGAACTAAGGCAGCGGTGCAAACTTCATTGCACTATCCTGCTTGCACCCCTGATAAGCTGACCTGAAGGAAACTTTGGCAAAAACATCACTTTGGTCTTCACAGTACCATGCTCATCAACCTTCACCCTTCTTGTATACCATTAAAGGTGGCAATTAGGACCAATCTCTGTATTAATATGACATTTTTATACTGACACTATAGCAAGGCCAGTATCATTTAATATAAACATTTCATAATGATATTTGCCCTCATCTAACCTGCAGTGAATTTCAAAATGTGACCTAGAGGTAAAAAACTCTGTATCATATTACCAGTTTCCTGAACCACACAGTCACTTATTACTGCTCCTTTATATTAGTCATTTAGAACCAAAAATGTGCAGTTCATTTCCCTGTTCAGACAGAAATAACAGGCTTTTTGCGCCAAAATGACTGCTTAGCAATTAATTATAAGACTGACTGAATGAAATATATTTTGCTTCAATATTAATGAGTTTGAAGGATCAGATATACTACATTGTATCACAGCATTGTTATTTATGAAATAATAAATCTCAAGGCTGTCACAGGTACTTTTCATTTACTTAAACACTGAAGTTTGACACCAAGAGATGCAACTGAATACTGGAATTGTTATTGCTATATCAAGCCTATTTCTACTGCACTATAAACACAACAAATTAAGAAACTAATTATTTCAAAATAACTGAAATTACTGTGTATTTTAAATACCCTCCTAATAAAAAATTGAAGACCCTTATTCCTTATGCTCTGGTAAGATCACATAATCACAGGATAACCTAAGTTGCAAGGAGTCTTTAGAGGTCATCTGGTAAAACCTTTGTCCACAGCAGGGCCAAATTTGACATCAGATAAACTGCAACTATATCAGGTTTTTGAGAGCTATCTTTAGCTTGACTTGAATTTATTCAAGGGTGGAGTTTCCAAAACTTCTTTCAAAAACACGATCCAATAATCTCACTATGATTCTTTTTCCAGTATTCAATCAGAATTTCCTCTGTGTTGCATCCTGGGTCCTTTGCCTCCCCACTTCAGTGAGCACATCCAAGAAGTGATCATCTTAGCAAGTACGGAATGCATTCATTTACTCCAGTTCTAATCAAGTGAAGGACAAAACCACCATTCACTTTTCTTGTACAATATCAGGGCCAGTGATTGGTGAGACTGGTTTGACTCTCTCTTTGGTCATCTAATCAATTAAATACATTTATTTATGTGACAATTAATTTGTATATCATAGGGGGGCCAAAATGCAACACTTTTACCTGAAAAATTAAGGAATTGTGATTTTATTAGTCATTTGTCAATTTACCAGATTGGCCCTAAAACTGAAAGGGCCTCTTTGTACCTGTAAGATGCAAGTAAGATACAGAAAAACATGAGCTAAGATTACCTAGTCTTACAAGTTTTTATTTCAGTTCCAAACCTCACAAAATTAGTAAGATTTAAACACCACCTGAACAACTTCAAGTGCAATCGACCCTACATGATCTCCAAAAATGAACCTACAAAGTGTTCAGGTTCTGCAAGCCCTACCCAAATTCTATTTAGATCCAACAATACTATCCTGAATTCCAATGACTTTCCAAACCACAGTATTTGTTTCCTAGTCCCAAGAATGGGGTCTAGGTAGAATGTAGCATATCTTGAAATAGAAGCAGATCAGCAGCATATCTGAATGTTCTTAAAATAACTATTTACAAAGCTTACTGATCTTACAGATAGGAAGAACAGCTATATTATTCACAATTTCCAGTGTATTAATTGTCATTATTATCATTGAAATCTTAACTCTTTCACTTCATCACTATAAATATATTCATTAAATGTTTATATGACAATTAACCATCTGTCAGTCATAGAGCAGCTAGGAATTGTAGAAAAATAGCCTGCTGTGGTGGATGGAGCCTAAAACTAAGCAAGAGCTACATGATTCCTTTCAGAAATTCGCCCAGTTCAGAAATTTCAGAGGGCTCTGAAAGTTCACGGTTCCTCAAGCTTTGAATTTCTTACATGCAGTTTTGGCAGGAGAGGATTTCACTTCTGAAGCTGAATTTCTGGTGCATGGAGAGGTTAAATCCTACAGTGTTGATGAGCTGAGAATGTGTGTTTTACTAACAGATAACTCCCAACAATTTTAAAAAATAAAACAAAAACACAAAGTGGAAAACAGTGTTAGTTTTTACTCTCTTGTACCTGATGAGAGAGATCCTAAAAAGTATATAATATACTATAGGTTTTGGATTGTGAATATTTAACTCAAGTAGTTCTACTGGATGCAGTGTGTAATTTCCAATGTTAAGGTTAAATGCAACTATACACCCACATCACAAGCATATCAGCCTCTTAGGTATAGCCACCAGCAATGGTTACACATTTTGGAAATGTTATTTGAGTTATCAGAGGAAAACACCATTCCCACCTCAGCTGCTATAACAGAAAGTGCAATGTCCTGCTACCCGGGCATTGTTTTTGGCTAAAATTCCAAGCTTTCTCCATCCTTGCTACTACAATAGGCACTCCCTCAACTTCCTCCTCTTTTATCAGTGGACAGATGTTTCATCTCCAGATCAATGGGCTGGTGATTTTTTATCAACATAAAAAGTGCAGCAATTTATTGGTTCAAAGATTTTACTTTCTCAAATTTATCAATTCCCTTGAGTGCCTGAGCTGTTAACTGAATAACTGGTATCTGTCAGTTCTAACATACAAGCATCCAGAGTCAAAGTAATAGAGTGTCCAGCTCTATAAAGTATTAAAAAATGAGATGAAAATCTATGCATGATACATATATGTATCACTTCCCCACATAACTGCTGAAATGCCATGATGTCCAGTAACAAATGATGAACATTATCATTCATTCTAATGGATACAGTCTCATCTCCAAATGTAAGGATTTACATTCGTCAATATAATTAATGTTAATGGCAATCATAAATATAAATCCTCTGAATACTGAAAGGGATTAGGCTATTAAAATGACCAACTGTGCTTCCCAAACAATCACCAGTCAAAACCTTAGTATATAGAAGCTGTGTTTCCACTGGAATTATTTTCCAGTGTGGCCTGCTGACACTTTAATTATTTGGAAAGTAACAGGTTAAATAGGAACAGCCTATTTTACACTAACTATAGCTGGCTAAACCATACACTTCTAAATCAGGACCTACAGAATGAACACAGTGCAGAGGAACCCAAAGATAAACACATGAAATGAGACTGTCAAAACCATGAAGGGACTTAGTCACACATTTTTCATCAACAGTCCCTTCACCACTTTGAAAATCTCATTCACCATCTCAGTATTGAGAGTCCTTCGTGTTTGTTTATCTGTATACTTCTAGGTCCCAAAAACTTCCACTTATTGTAAATGTTGAAACAACATTATCCTGCAAAGGTAGTTTCTCAGAAACACATTTTCAAAGCAGCATGAAGGTTTTCACTGTGTGACATTTATTAACACCAATTGGATTCACACAGCTAAATCTTGCTGCAATTCATTGTCAATTTACCCCTTCTAGAATTTAATATTTTTTGAATTTTTTTTATTTTCCAAACATTTTCATCTTGCAATGCTTTATGGCATGGTGTCTGCAATAGCACAGGCACAATCTCTGCCAGCTGGTTTAATTTTCTAGTACAGACAAGGCCAATGTCTCAGACTTCTAGTGGCACCAGTAAGAATGATAGCTGCAATCCAGAGGATTCATATGTCCTCATGACATATTTTCCCAATGTATACATGGTTCCTAATAAAGACATATTTATGCACACAAAGATACACACACACTTCAGTGTTCTTTGCTCAGACACCTTTGGCAATGGCATATGACAACGCTTCAGTCAGGAAGAGCAAAACAGTGAAAGATCAAGGAGGGGCGGTGGGGCAAGATACAGTTCTCCTTACACAGAATTTCCTTGGTTTTCAGAAGCAGAATCCACCTGAAGGGGTTCAATGAAACCCTGAAAATGACTAACAGCTTTTCCTGAACTTGTGCCATCTACACTTCCGTCTCAATTTTTTCCAGAATTCTGTATTACACATAATGATATGGATTCCCATTTATGAATGAAGTTATTATTAAATGATAGAAGACTAATTACAGACTGTCCTTAGGATTACTGAATTCAACATTTATATGTGTTTATTAAAAAAAAAATAAAAGGTGTCAGTCAAAAACCTCCACTTTCATGGATTAAAACATAACTGAAAACAAATATTATTGCCATTTTATATCAAAATCTCCTGACAAACAGCACTGAAAATTACAAACAAATCTTCTTGCAGTTAATACACTTAATGGGTTAACATTAGAGAAAGGATATTTTACTCACAGTAATGCAACAACTGTTTTTCTCTTCACTTTTGCCTAGGCTGTTTGTGTATATGTTGCTGAGATAAAGAAGGAAAAAGTTAGAGAAGACAAAAGTTTTAAAGAACCAAGAAACTATGCTTTGAGGATACTGAACAATGCACTCTTCTTTAGAACAAGAAGCAAATCTTGTTTATGAACATGTCTCCAGGGATTTGGCTTTTTCACTTCCCATCTTATACAGAAGAGAATCTACATAGTACATGCATGCCATAAAAGGTGTTGCCAACAGCATTTAATAAGATATTTCTTTCTCAGGTAATATCTAAAGGTTAATCCGAAGGCTGAGCCTGAGCTGTTCCCAGGCCCTTCTCTGACATGACCAGAACATGACTAACGTAAATAACTCTTTTTAAAATATGTGCCCATCTGTTTCCTTTGTAAAGTTTTTCCTCAAGTCGTATAAATCATCAGTACTTCTGAAATTCTACAAGTTAGCACAAGTGATTGGATTTTGCAAGATTTAATCTAAATATTGTCTACAAACACTAATATCTCTTTCACCTCTCCATAAGTGGATGCAAAGTAAAATAAATCTCACTTAATGACAGTAATGTCCAGGGATGCAGTTCTCCTGCATATGTTTTATATTCATGACCTCTAAGATATTCGAAAAAGGTCTAAAACTGCCTGTGGTGATAACTTCTACGTATATAAACTGAACACTACTACCACGGAGATCATGGAAAGCATCTGATAAATTCATGTGTCATGGTTTAAGAATGATACTCCCCAATTTAGGTCTCCCACTGAAACTCTCCAAACCGTGCTGCCACTTGCTTGCGTCCTCTCCCACTCTCCCTTCCTCCTACAGGTGCCTGGAGAGGAGAGTTAGAGGCACAAAAGGCAAAGATCACAGGTTGAGGTAAGAAAAATTTACTGGACACAGCAATGAGATAAGAAAAGGAACAGTAACAGCAACAATATTAATAATAAAAGCGTGCTAAAGAGGGAGTGATTCACATGCAAAATGCTCACCCCAGCCCCACCAGAGCGGGGCCACCCCACCGCTGTCTCCAGCTTGGGACTGGCGCCACACTACCCCAAATGGAAGAAGCCCATTCTCCCTGGAACAGAGGCTTTTTCCTCCACCCCTGGCAATGATGTGAGGTAGTACAGTATCACCCCCACGTCCTAGCCATGTCCCCCAGGCTACTGCAAAAAAATTAACCCCATCTTGGTCAGAACCAGGACATAATATCTACTAGATTACTTCTTGAATATAAAGGAAGACTTCTATGTTTAAATGAAAATAAATTAAAATGACAGCATTTTGCCACACAGACATTTATCAGCACCTGAAAGATGTCGATATGACAGTGGAACATCACTATAAAACAGCTAAGTATAGCAGAAAAAACTATGCATTGAAGTAATTTTTGAAAGTTGTTATATCACCTGATAGGTCTTTTATAAAACACGGCTCTTCTCCTGAAAGACTTTTTATGCATTTCTCTGCAGATTATGGTGGCCATTCCCACTTTACTTCAATTTTTATAGCCTCCCAGTAATTCTACAGAATAGGAAATACAGTTATTATAATCCTCATAACTGGCAAAGAGATATATTTGAAGAAATAGGGTTTGTTTCCCCTCCCACATGCATGATGTAAATCAGGAGCAATTCTGCTGCAGTCGTTAGCACAAAACTGATACAAAACAAGGAATAAAAAATAACACCAATGTATAAAGAACACTTTCCTTACACTAAAAGTACTAATCATATGCCTCCCCTCGTTGTTGGCAAGGTTGTGCCGTTAAGTCACTTATGCTACACTAAGCCCATCACTCTAAAGCACATCTGAATAAGGTCCAGGCTCACACTGGAAACAATGGAGACACACCAGTTTACACAGGCTAAGAACCTGGCACAAAGCCTTGCGAATGAAAGGGGATCTTCAAATAAACGCAGTATGTACAATTACTTCTAGAGTATTACCTCTGAAACAGAAGCGATTTCAAAGTGCTGTAAGAGAAAACTAGAAAGATCGCAAAGGATTACGAGTACAAACAAACACCACCTCCCCCCCCTCCATGAATCCCACTTTTCTTCTTTACAGACACACACACACAAGGAACAGCACTCATTTTAAGAGAGATCATGTGGCAAAATGATGACACTGAGTCACTAGAAAAGAGAAAAATCTTTTAAAACACTCTTGGGACCAGGGACTACCGTTAAGGGGAAAGCATTATTTTATCATCCTGCTAATGAGCCAGAGGAAGGATTATTGTTGTTTGGCGGTGATTTATCTCAACAACTCTTTTCCCTAAAATAAATATACCAACTCCACTAAACAAAGAGAAGAAGCGGCACCGTTCTGTTGTTTCAACTGCAAGCTGAGGAGTACTTAGAGGAAAGGAATCCCAAGAAAAGTCACGGGAGAGGACCTGCACACGCCGCTTTTACACAGGCTAAGAAAAATAGAAGAAGAAAGAGGCGGCGATGCCGGTCTCCGCATCTTCCCACCGCGCCGGCAGCGCCCAGCAGTGTCCGGCCCCACCGCCGCCCCGCGGGCACCGACCGGGGGCACCGTCAGCCTCGTTCTTCCTCTCGGCCTCCACTTTGAGCAGACGGGGGAAGCCCCTGCCCGGCACCAGCGGGGAGTGACACCGTCTCGAAGCGACACCAGGGCGGGGGAGCCGCTCCCCCTCAGGCAGGGAGCGCTGACAGCCGCCCGGGCTGGGGCGCCGCGGCACCGTCCCCGGGTTGCCGACCCTCTCGGTCCCCCAGGCACGGGGCCGCTCTCGCCCCACGCCGCGCCGCACCGCGAAACTTACGGGCCGGGCCGCGGGGACGCGGGGCGCGGGCACCGTCGGGGCGGCGGGCGCGGACAGCTCCGGGGCCGGGTCAGCGCCGCTCCGCGCCCCCGGCGGCCACGGCCCGGGCGGGGG
>VWZT01008281.1:150199-169274 GCA_013397055.1 Pachycephala philippinensis | reverse complement strand
GGGCGGGCCCGGAGCAGCCCGGGGGCGGCCGCGGGCCATTGTTCGCCGTCCGCGCTGTGCCGGGGTCGGAGCGGGCTCCGGGGGCAGGGGAAGCAGCCGGGACCCGATCCTCAGGGAGTCCCGCTGGCAGCGGCTGGGTGCCCTCTCCCAGCGGGTGGCGGGCGGTACCCCAGTAAGCCTGTTCCCGTCCCGCTGCCCCGGCCGCGGGAGGGGAGTGTCTGGGTGCCTGAGGCTGCTGCTCGGCTGTTTGATCCCCTCCTTGACCTCGCACCAGCAGTGCTGGGGGAAGGGGTTTCCTTCCTTGGCAACGCCATTGTGCACGGACAGCCCGCCGGCTCCTGCTGTCCCTCGTGGGTATGAACTGGGAATGGCCTCCGGGAAGAGGGACTCGGCCCCCCCAGTCACCGCTCCTGGCAGTGGTAAATCGTAGAGTTGTTTAGGTTGGAAAAGATCTTTAAAATCGTCAAGTCCAAGCGTTAATCCAGCGCTGGCAAGTCCACAGCTTACAAGGAGACGAATGAACAAACAGTGCTCTCCAGGGGCAGTTGAAAAAAACAGGATCAGTGGAGATACTGCGGTCCCTACATCTATGTATGTGGTTTGGTCATAGACAAGTAATGTTCTGGGGCGGGATAATAAACCCAGATATACACAGCCTCTCTTAAAAATACTTTTACACATGTCGGCTACCTTCTTCTTTCCCCTCTCCAACAAAGTATAGATAAATTATATTATTTTTTACAGGCATTAAGGCATGTTCCAGTCACCAGGCAGCACTTTCCTATAGCCTGTTACCAGCTGCTGTTCCACAATACGGAGACTTCTGCCACAAAACACTGACGCTTGCCCTGGGGGAAAAAAAACCACAACACAAAAACAAAACCTTATCTTCTGCAAGGCATTTTAGTGAGATATCTGATTAATGTCTCTGTGAAATACGCAATATTGCATCCCCCAACTACATACAGCTCTTCATTTATATATTAAATGGTAGTGACAATAGTCAAATAATTACAAGACTACTGTAAAACAGTATTGTGTCAGATTAGATTTGGAAGGCTGCTTTTTTCTACCCTTTTTTTCACCCTTTTAAGTAGGAAAACATTAAGATAATTTTACATACCAAACTGATGGAACAAAAGAAAGACAAGTAAGAAGCAGATTCTGCTCATATGGGATATGTATTTGACTAGGTATGTATGTGAGGAGCACAAAATATAACCCATTGCACAGTATGCAAAACTTTAATAAAACCACCTGAGATTTATATTTCTATGTATGGCTTTTAAGACAAAATTCTACCTGGGGCTAAAGTTTACTAAAGTTACATGTTCTGAGAACATATATATTTTGAAGAATGAATACCTGAAGATATGAAAGTAAATTGAAAAGGTGATAGTTGCCAAAAATACGTTGTACTAGGCTCTGTGAGCTGGTAAATTTTATGCATAATTTGTTTTCTATAGAGAAGACTTAGAGGAAGCATCATCTCTCTGGACTTCACTGAAGTATTTAGTAGACTACAAAATCTTAGTTAAACCAAATAATACAGAGATTAATAATAGGAATGGCAGGATGGGTAAGTATGGGGATACAAGAGTAGGCTGCAGGCAGCCTTGGCCTTGATGGCTTGCAGCTGTGCCCCTGGGAGGAGGGAAGGCCAGTACTGAATGCAGGTGTGCTGATTCCTGTAGCAAGAAGCACGTGAATGGCCCAAGAGACGGGTATAAAAGGCTGTGCTGCAGGATCACAAGGGCAGATACTGAGCTGCAGTTGAGCTGATGCCTGCTGATGCCTGCCACCCTTCTCTATGCTGGACTTTTGGACTCTGACATCTGGTGCCCCGTGTTTGCATGTATCGTGGCGATAATTGGCTGAGCCTTAGAAGTTCTGGAAGCCTCCGACAGTATTAGCCTCACGGACTGCAATCCACTTGGGGGAAGTGGAAAAGCCGGCCGGCGCGTAATCCCTGGGCAGGAGTGTGCCCAGGAGAGCCGTGAGTAGCCTACACATGTAAGTCTGGGATTGGACTGCTTTATGGGCGACCGTGCCTTTGAGAAGGACAGTGAGCTGTTGTAGCTCTTGCCATGTGTGATTACTGCAAATGGTGCCACATTTTTATACTACAAACTGTGTTAGCCCAGTGTACACGGACATCTGGAACTATGTTGCCCTTGTGTACAGTGACAGGTAAGGAACCGGATAAATGAGCTAGTGCTGAAGAGATTTTACTTGTACTCACCATATTCAGGCCCTACTTTTATATCAATGGGATGAGGTCCATAACTTTCCTCTATTTCTCCCCAAGGATAGTGCTCTTCTGAGAAGTAGCTAAATCCTATGGAATAAGGGGTGAAGAACATGATAGCTTTGGCTGTGATAGAGTTAACTTACTTCACAATAGCTACTATGTGACTGTGGTTTGGATTTGTGCTGATACAGGGTTGGTAATTCAGGGATGTTTTTAGTCACTGCAGAGCAGGGCCCACACAGCTTCAAGGCCTTTTTGCTTCTCACCTCTCACCACCACCAGGGGGCCTCGGGGTGCACAAGGAGTTGGGAGGGGACACAGCTGGGACAGCTGACCCCAACTGACCACAGGGATATTCCATACCATATGACATCATGCTCAGCATATACTGCTAGGGGAGTAAGGAAGAGGGGGACATTTGGGGTGATGGCATTTTTCTTCCCAAGTCACTATTACATGTGACAAGGCCCAGCATGCCTGGGGGTGGCTCAACACCTGTCTGCCCATGGGAAATGGTGAATGAATTCCTTGTCTTGCTTTGCTTGTATGCATGACTTTTGCTTTCCCTATTAAATTGTGTGTATCTCAACCCATGAGTTTTCTCATTTTTACCCTCTGACTCTCTCCCCTATCACATCAGGAGAGGGTGGGGGAAGAGTGAATAGCTGCATGAGGCTGAGTTTTCAGCCAGGGTTAAGCCACGACAACCGAGAGTAAGTTTCATGGAGGTTTATGAATCTCTAATATTTTTCTCTGTTTTCCCTTGTTCCTGAAGCATTTAGTTATTTATGTCCTCCAGCTAGTCAGAATTGATCCCCCACCCCCCAAAAAGGATAGTTGTGATAAGAATTATCCCTGAGTATAAGGTTTCACAAAGAAAAAAAATACAGAAGAGAATGCTGTAGAACATGATTTCCACAGGAGTACAAGGAACTAAAATATTAGAATAACCTTGCATTGCAGCTGAAAGCGCTGGGCATAGGAGAGGTACAGCAGGAAGAACCTGGGTCAGAAGGAGGCTAAAAATGAAGTATGGTTATGAGAAGGCACAGGATTTCTAGAACATATCAGAGAATGCAATATAAGAATAAAATAAAGTATAAAGCAAATTGGAAGGACTGTATTTTACAGATTCCTCTACCCATGAATTGGGTATAGAAGCTGATAGTCAAGCAACCATAGAAAGTAATTTCCAGCTTTATAATGAAGACAGCCCTAATTCAGCACTGTGCATGCCAAGTAGGGGAAAAAAATGGTGTAAGTTCTAAAAAGCCCTGTGGACTCTCTTAATGCCTAAGAAGACGTGCTGTATGGATGCAAATTCAGTGCACTTGAAAAGAAAGCATGTCCTCAAAAGCTTTATGGTACATCCATGTACACATGGCCATGCCCTCACATAAGTGTGTGATTTCCTATGCTAAAGCCGTAATCGTAGGACATCAAAACTTGTGCTTTTCATCTGATTGCATTCAAAGCAGAAAACCAAGGTTGTTCACATTCATAGAAATACAGCATCACAGATAGCAAGAAGAGATATTACAAGTATGTCATGGAGACTTCTAATTCCTGTAGGTTTATTGCTTGTTATAATCTTCAGAATCAAAGTTATGAACATTTTCAGGTTTAAGAACTAACAGCATCAGCAAAAGATCTCATATCAAGAGTATTAAGTGAAATCCATAATATTTGACTGTCTTTGTAGCTCTTTAATGGCATATGCTATCTGTCTAATAAGCATTTACTTGTCTGTCTTTCCTGGAGTTTTCCTCAAACTGTACCAAATTATCTGGTCATGGACCTAGGCTTAAGGAGTTGTATTTTGTTAACTCTGCCCATTGGACTAAAGTAACAATCACAGCTGAGAGCAGAAACACTTCCTTCATAGTTTGACTTTTCCATTCTTGATCATGAACATCAGTCAGAGGAAAATAGTGATGAAAATAAGTAAGAGTGTCAAAGGATAATCCTAATCCTGGAAAGATTTGTGTATTTACTTAATTTTAAACACCAAGCATAGTCCTTGGTGCTGTAGGTAAGTACATTTAGGGTCTGCATAATCAGAACTTAAGAACAGATTCCTGTGGCCTCAGATTTCACCTTTAATTTTGGCATTTAATGCAGTAAGATTGAGAATCAGAAGTTTTGTAATACTTTTTAAGCTTTCCCAGAATGAGGGAGGATACAGGGATCCAAACACACCTCCATAAAGCTATCAACAGGTCACACTTCAGCCAGACTTACAGTTATGATAGCTTAGAAAAACATTCCACTGTGTATTCCCCAAGCAGTCTTGAAATACCTCAAGCAAACTAGAAACCCCATGAAATTTAATATTGCTTTAAAGACAAATGAGGGTTTCAAGATATTATCAGTGTTTTTAGTAAATCCTATTTTCAATTTATCCTTCTGAAAGCAGATACACAATATAATGATCTAATTTTTCATTTCGATGTTAACACCTGCTGCTAGGAAACTGCATTCTTCATTAAAATGCAAGTACTTTATAGAATGAAAATATATGTTCATTGTGAATGACTTTTTTTTATTTTGAAGGAGTGTTTTAAATGATCAGGCTCAGTGTGGGGAACCACAGTGAGGCACAGCTTCTCAATGGCTAGGCAGGTCTGTGGGGAAAGAGATGGGGACTGGTCAGTGTCAGAGACACAAGACATCAGCCCAGGCTGGGCTGGCGCCTGGGGAGGCGAAGCTGTGGGGAGCTGTAGATCAGCCCTGCTGAGGCACTGCTGGGGCAGGGACTGATGGCCCTTGTGGGGCTGAGATGTGGTCCTGGGCTGTGGGCAGGGCTGGGGGAGCCCAGGGTGTGGCCAGGAACAGGCAGGACTGGTGGTGCCCTCGGGGCCCTGACACTATGAAAGCAGTTTTAAAAACATGAGTGCCTTAAGTGCACAGGCTGACTCCCTATAATTTATTCTGGTTTGTTAGTGGTGGACTCCAGCTCAGCTTTGGGTTTGTTTTTTCTGTATTTAGCTCTTCTTATCTTTTTCTCTTTTTTTTTTTTGTTTTTGGTACAATGCATAATACATGTCCCCATAGCCAGGAACAGCAAAACTAGAATAAAGCACAAGATCTTTGCAACTGTCTCCCATATTAATTGCAGGAACCAAAAAGCTGGTAAATTATGCAGATCTAAATATAAATATTATATATATAAATATAAAGATTAAAATGTACAGATCTCTTCCCTCTCAGTGACAGGACTTGAGGACACAGAATGAAGCTGAGTCAGGGGAGGTTTAGGTTGGATATCAGGAAAAGATTTTTCACGCAGACGGAGGGTGAGCCCTGGAACAGGCTCCCCAGGGAAGGGGTCACAGCACCAAGCCTGACAGAAGTATATGGATAACACTCTTAGGCACATGATGGGACTCCTGGGGTGTCCTGTGCAAGGCCAGGAGCTGGACTTGATGATCCTGATGGGACCCTTCCAACTCAGCATATTCTATGACTCTATAAGGCTTACTTCTTGCAGGTCAGTATTAATTTTGAACCATTCCTTGTACATAAGGATTGGTACAATCCTCAATTTGAATATGGAAAAACTTGACAAGAAAACTGACATACATATTTATATAGAAAAGTACTTCAAAATGCAAAGCTGAATTTATAGCCTCTCAAATGGAGTATAGAATGGATTGTTTTCCTTTGCTCACTGAGGCTTTTGCATCAGACTCTAAAAGATGGCACTGATACCAGCTGTGTTATTCACAACCAAGGATTTTAGATGCTAGATTGGTCTTGTGACATTTGCTGCACTCATGCTCTGCTCAGCTTTTGTGACCTGGTGAATGAGATTTTGGATCTGCGGATCAGTGATAAACCATCAAAGGTCACGGCAGAGGTTTTGCCACGGTAGGAAATGTGGGCAGTACTTCCTGTTCTGGAGACATTCAGAACTCCCACTGAAGTCAGTGGGGGTTTGGGAAGCAATGAACACATTGCTAAGGCCTGAATAGGGCTGGGAATATAGGCTGAGAGGTTGTTCCATGCAATTGTTGTAAAGTTTCTGTTGTCGGCAATATTTTTCTCTGAGTAATTCACACTCATTTCCCATCTATTTTCAGGCATTAAATGTCAGCTTTCAATAAGAAAGGCAAAGCTGACTTGCCCATTTGATTCTAAATAACAAAATTTACCTGAATTACAGTTATTATATTTGTAGTTTAAAAACCCCCCTTTTGTTATGATTATGAAGCAGAAATATTTTACCGGAAGTTTTCCTTTTACTTAGAGCGCAAGGCTGTTATTTGAATCAAGCCTCTGAACAGCGTCCATCTGAGGAGATATACTAGGGGAATTGTGGTTCAGGGAAACTGTACATTGACTGACTGTCAGTGGAAAAGAGACTGGAAAAGGTTATCTGTTTCAAGACATCTTGGGGGCTTGGAATGTGTGGTAGGGGGTGGGTCAGACCTTGCTCTGGTGAGGTGGTGCCCAGTCCTTCATACCCCCCCAGCCCCACAGTGTCTGTCAATCATGGCACACTGGAGGCAGCCCCAGTTTTGCCTAACCCAGTCCCTGTGTGGCCAACAGACTGGAAGTCCCTCCTGGGAGGAAGGCCTGGCATGGGCCAAAAAGGTTTAAGAAGGGTCACAACAAGGCAAGCACACCGTCCTTTAACCCTACCTTCATCTTGGAGCTTTACATCACTGGAAACCAGGAGCTGGTAGCTGTAGGTCTGGTTTTCTATCTCTTTCCTGTCTTTCTGTTTTTCTCCCTTTCTTCTTCTTCTAACAGTCGTCTCACAGAATGTAACACTGAATGGATTATTAGGTTTTCTATATTCAATGGGATAAGTCTATGCTGTGATAAGTGACGTTATTGTAGTATTTACTCTTTTGCCAATGTTCTTCAATTGTCTATAGTTTGCCAGTAAACTTTTCTGTATTTTTACCTCTAGAGAATATTTGGTTGGAATTTTCTCCTTTGCATCTTCCCAGAGCAAAAGAACCTTGGTTTAGCCCAAGGTTTAAGAGACTGGGTGTAACACTGACAGAATTTTTAACCCTCTGGAGCCAGCTGTATTCCTCAAAAGAAGGGTTAAGGAACTACATATGCATCTGATGCAAATTTCCCTGACCCCATTAATGTCAAGCAAAATGCAGTGATAGACACAAGTGGAAGATTTGACTACATAAAGCTGCCTTACCATTACACAATCAATACTCAGAGTAAACAACCCATGTCTTTGTGGAAAGCCATCAGGCGAGGTACTGGTAACAATGAATTCCTGCATATATGACTGGTGGTTTTTTTGTAGAAGTATTTTTTGCTATGTTAATTTTTTTCCTTTCAGTGAGCTCATAGTACAAACAATAACTTTCTAGGATGTAATTGTCTCTCCTTTCAGTTTTTCATCAGAAAAAATTTCTGTTTGCTAAATCAACCTGCTTTACTAATTAGCATCTGGATCTTATGTACACACTATGCACACACACAATAATACCACAATTATATTATATTAGCTTTTTAAGGGCTCATCTAATTTTACTCTATACGTAATCCTTGAAAATGAGATTTGCATAAAGTAATTTAAATAGACAGGGCAAACTAGAAGTATGTAATTATGTGTAGCTCTGAAATAAATACATTTTCAGTTTTCAATTTCCATAGCTGAATTCATAATTTAGCCCCTGAATATCTGAATTAATAATAAAATGACAGTATACCCCTGTCATATATGTACTTACACAGAATTTACAGACAGGGTCTCCTTTGTTACACTTAGTGGATTACCTGTGGGGTGAGTAAACCTTGATCCTCCTCTAGAAGCTGGACGAAAGGGAGAAGCTGAGAGGCACTCTCCACTCTAGTCTATTAAACAACTAAAGAGACCTTTTCCTATCAAGATTTCTACTGCTTCCAATGTGCAGAATTTGGGCTCCTAAACTTGGTTCTCTACATTCTATTGAAATGTGATGCTTGTAATAACCTTAAGACTAGAACAAAAGTATCTACCTACCTTTCAAAGTGAACCTTTTCTTCAGACTCACTGTTTGTCTGAGACCAGCCCATTACATTACTTTTAGAGATTTTAACAATTCTTCACAGAGTTCATAATTATAGGTTTGCATGAAAATGATTCATAAGGAACAATGAGGTAAATACACTCCTTGGTTTTGTCTATCAATTTTCTACTCCTTGTGGATATATTTCTGTAACCTACTAGTTCTGTTGTAGACTTTGAATTGCCAATACATAAGCATGCTGTTCAATGTCCATACATACTGGCAGTATATGTTACCACTTATGATGATTTTACCATGTTTGCTAGTATTTTTCAGTTGTATAAGGCCATGTTCAGGAGTCAAGTGATTACACAGGAAACTTATTTTGCATAAAGAAAAATAAATTGAGTCTTCTCCATAACAAAGTAAAGCTGTTAAGTGTGTGAGGATAACAATAACACATTGGTTAAATTGAAGCTGAAGCAGTTCCAGAATTTGATAGCACACACTCTGACTGTTAAATGTAATTGTGTATCTATATACTGATCAAGAAGGTGCTGCTGATAAATTTTCAGCTTGGATGACCAATACTGTCTGAGAAGCTGGGTACTAGTTAATTATTTTAACACACGTAATGTAGTCTCATAGTTTTGCATTTATTTGACATTTGTGAAAGTTATAGCCCTACGCCTAAAGTTAAATACATTGTTGGAACTTTTTGCTACTGCATCAAGCTCTGGACTTGCTTTTAAAGGGCTCTTAAAGGAAAAAAGCCTGCAGTCCCAGGATCCAAAGAAAAATGTGGGAGGCAGTATTATGACAATGACTCTATGCTGGGAATTAGAAGGACTCCAGCCAACAAAGGAATGAGATCCTAGAACAACTTTCTCAAAGCTATTTGGAGAAACAAATTAAGCCAACGAGTTTTTAGACTGAGCTGACGAATTAATGAAGTGAAGTGGGTGACACATAGATACTTGCAATACCAGGACCCTATAGAATACCAGGAAGTCCCTTTGAACTATAGAAAACCATCAAAACTTCTAACACAAAGACAGCATGAGGAGCAAAGAGATGGAGATGTGTCAGAGACAGAAAGCCATCATGTCAGCCGGGATAGTTTACAAAGACTCTGGACAGCATGGATGCCTCGAGGCAACAGATCCTGCCTTAAGTTAAGCAGTCCCCCAGGATGCTCAGAAGAAATGAAGGCAATATTAAGAAACTTATTTGAATCATCCCCTGAACAAATAGCAAATTATGACTGGCTCATACTTGAGAAAAATGACCAGAGTGAGCAGCTCAGGAGCACTGCATAAACCCTAACACAGCTGCATAAAGAACTCGCTGAATAACTCTGAATAATAGGACAGCACATAAAAATCAGACTGTTTGCAGATATATTTCAATAGGAAAAAGCAAAAAAATAAAAGGTTGCATTCTCTGAATAAATGCTTTACTGCAAATACTTTTCCCAGCTCTAATGAAGAGAGTTTGCTCTAGCAGCCGAGAGAATAGGGCTGTGATGATAAATGATCATTTACTCATTTAAAGCTGCAAGGATATTCTTTTCCATACATGATTTTTATCCATTGCTAAATGAAAAGGACATCCTTATGTCATTTAATATTACATGAAATGTGGAGTCTAAACAAAAGCCAGGTCAAGCAGATCTTCAATCAACACTTAGGGAAGACATGGCCAGGCCAACAGTGGAAGGAGCAACCTCTTCAGTCCTGGGCATCAGGAGAGGGAGCAGTGCAAGCCCCCCTTTCCCTGCCCCCATTGCCGCTGCAGCTCAGCCTAAGCCCTGAAGAGTAATTTCAATTTGACAGCTTGCATGGGTGTGAATACATTTAAGTAAAAAGAAATCTTGCCAAGTTTAGATGAATTAAACAACTGTGACACACACTGGGCCAGATTCTCTAATGCACCACAACAAATTTACAACTGTGACTGTTAACTGGAGTCCCAGTTAATTTTTAATACTGTGGTTAACAAAGCTGTATACAGATGCAGTCATTGCTATAGAGGTTAGAATGTTTCAGTCTTTCTGTCTGAGACTGCCTTTTGCAGTGGATTTTCATATCACATTTTAAAAATGGTAATCTGGACTGAGGGCCATGTTTGCATTTACATGTCTAGTATCAGAGTCTGCTATTAATCCTTTCAAAAGTTTTCTGGTATGTTGTGATACACACATATAACACTTCTAGGCAGAGACTGTGTTGCACTAATTAATCTCTCTTTGGCTCTTAATTAATGTCTCAAAGAATGTTTCCATGGTAAACATAAAAAACTAGACTTCAGAAAAATTTTTGTGGTGTTATTCTAAACAGCTAATACTTCTACGTTTTTTTTATCCACTTACCTAAGTAAAGCAAAAAGGAGTTAAAACTTGGGAGCAAATAACAAGTTGCATAATGTTTCTGCAAAAGCCAATGAAATCCAAAATATCCGTGTCTGTCATTTGTTTGCTGAATCAAATATTTCAGAAGAAATGTAATATGTTAGTTTTAAATTTTCAAATGTCACTGTTCAGTAGAAAATGTCATCTTTTCAGCAGGAACATGGAACTTAACAACAGCATAATGAAAGTGCAGTGAACTTATGGATATGAATTTGACCTACCCGTGGTTCATTCTTCACACCTGTGCAGAGTTCTGGTAGCCTTGAGAAACTGAAAGGTAATATGAGCCAGGATGGGGACACACGGGGACTCAACACACACAGCTTCTTTGGTTTCTAGCTGTGAGGGTAATCTTGTAGCCCAAATATTAAATATTGAAATCTGAGACAAATCTCAAAATTAAGATTAAATGTTTAGCTGTCATGTACAGATGTTATCAGCTTTGATCAGCTCTTTTCTGGCAGAAAAATAATTATTAAGAAAGTGGTAAGAGTGAGGCAGCTGTATAAAAGATGGCATCTTTGTATTCAACAGGTTCTGCTCCTCTGGGCAAGGGACTATGCTCATTAATCTTTCTTTTGGAACAGGATTTGAAGCTGAGTACCAAAAATCTGAGTGGTAGAATTGTGCAACCTTTTTTATGTCCACACATCCACATTCTTCCTGATTCCACTAATACTGTGCTCTTTTTGACTAAGTGCTTCTCTGGAAGGTAAAAATAAAGGAATGGTCCTTGCTTTTCAGTTAAGTAGGTTCTTACCAGGAAACCAATATCTCTGAACATGCAAAAGATGTTCTGTTCATATTTGTCCATTCAGGAGCTTACACTATGTTTATTCCTCTGAAAAGACAGTGCCATGCAAAGTACATTTTCTGTGTTATGTACTGTCAATAAACATGTTCCCGTTATTGAACATTGATAGGATCAAACCAGGAAGAAAAGCACTTCGTACTCCAAATAAAACTTCAGATGACAAGGGCCAATAAAAACACCTTAATGAATGTTTTTAAAAAGACCTCGAGTGAGGATTGAGAGAAGTAAAGTAGTAAGAACAGAATAATAGTGTCATTTTAAGGGCATTTGAGAACAGGATCACATTTATACCACATTTCTATGAGAAGTGTAAGCCAAGAACAGCAGCCTTGCCCTTCATCTGCTTCTAAATACAAACTACTGCCCTCTCAATTGCCCTCTGCTTTAGGCTGACAAAGGCATTCTCACTACTGAGCAGCAAAACAGTTTGAATTAATCTGGATTAAAATTAATCATTACTATTTTTTCTTTCAAGTGAACTTTGAAGTGGACCCATTCTATTTAGCTCATTGCTTGGCAGTACAAATACTTACACTGGCAGCAGGCAGGGAGCAACAAAGGGACAAGAGCAAGCATTTGGGAACAGAGAAAGGGCAGGGCTGTTCTTTTTGGCAGCGGTGCTATACTGCTTGCAGAATTGCAATGTTAAAGCATCCCATCCCAACTCTGGTTATTTCTGCTTGTGCTAACAGAACCAAAGCAGAGCAAGCTACACTGGGTGGGAGGCTTGAACAAGGCAATCAAACCCCACACTGTTACAGGGGCCAGGGTGTTCATTGGTAATGAGGTCTCGAGTAGTAAATAGTTTAAAAGCCAACAGTGGAGCAATCAGTCATGCAGCTTTTGTGAAACGATGTGGAGACCAAATTCAGATTTGTGCTGCAGCTGGTTAGCACTGTGCTGCCGCCACAAAGCAGCTCTAAAGCCAAGGTAGCCAATTAATGCAGACAACTGGAATAGCATGTCTTATACCATTGCTCTCCTGGCAGCTGGTTATTTCTCTGCCTGAAAAGGGAGTGTAGTCAGATCATCCCTGATCTGAGACTCTCTTATCTGTCCCAGGGGCTCTTATTTGTTGGTACAGTTCTGAGCCTATACATCTCATTTAAAATTGCCATAAGAACAGCATAGGAGTGAATGTTGACACCTTCAGGCTGCTTCTGCCCTGAGCAAAGTGCAGGCCCTTTGGCTGCACAACTTTCCTTGTTCCACAAATATGCCCTCTAACAAAGAAAACCAGGAAAAGTAAATACCTTCCAGTAAAAGAAAAATACTCTCTTTATTGTTTATGTATATTGGAACACTTGCTAAGTGATAGCTTAAAGCATGTATTTGATGGAAATGAGAAATTGCTTGTGATTTGGAATACACAAAGCACTTGATAGCTATCTGATCATATTAGAGTGCATAGAAAGTTCACTTCCTAGGGCTCTCTGGGCAGGACAAGCTTGTTAAGGAGGTTTTTAAAGTACATAATTACTTCATCTTTTTCCACGAACATAACATATCTTTCACGTGATCAAAAGGTCACCTCCATTATGCAAGAGATGCTTTTTCAGTCAAGAGTACAGGAATCTCATGCTTGATGGTTCCCAGTGTGATCAGTGGTGGGAAGAGCTGTGTGCTCACCTGTGTGCTCAGTGTCCTGGCAGGCAGCCCATCATGTTGAGAGAAATTCTGCTGTGGTGACACAAGACTGCTAGAGCATTCACCAAAGGACTCCTGGGAGGGTGCACTGACCTGTAGCCTGCTCACATCGCTGTGTTTCCAAGAAAGTGGAAAACAGGGAGAAGGCCTGGGACTGGGAACTGTTCTCACTGCTTCTGCAAGTGACCAACACTAGGGAAAAGTGAGAATTCATAACACAGGGTGACCTTATTGTCTTAATTACTATTGCATGATATTAAGAGAACATTTTTCTGAGGCACACAGTGTGTTACCAATCCATGGATCTGAGCAGCATTCCTTACACTTGTAAAATCATATTGTTGGACCGTCACATCTGGCTAAAAGAATTTACTGGCAAGAACTGATGAAGAGATGTGTTCCCCATGTGTTTGCTCATACTGATGGTGATTCTGGGTTCATGAAATATATAGTTCAAGGTGCTCTTTCTGCAATCAACATGCTGCAGGAAACAATGAAACTGAAACATTTCTGTTCATTCCCCATTCCAGCCTTAGAGCCAAATTTTGCACTCAAGAAGAAAAATGTGCAGTTTCCTTTGTTTGTGCAGCTTTTAATCATATCTGTATACGTGAGAAGTGTTTGAAATTATTACAAACTTCTACCTCTTGATTACCTCAAGTCTGTATTGCATAAAAGGATTTTTTAAGGCTATGGACCCACATTTCTACCAAAATTCTTTGGATTTAAAATCTACCAATGGCCTCATATAGCCTTCTTTTTACACATTTCTGTTCCTTCAGCTTTTCTACTCCTCTGTTACAAACAATTAAATCACTGGATTTTTCATTGTTTGAAATAACTGGTTGCATTACCATCTGGAAACAATACATTTTAAGTGCATAATTACGGATGTTTGGAATCCCAGGAACACAACTTTATATGCACAGGACTAGGAGGCAGCATGCTCGGAAATGGGAAATGTATTGTCAGCTGTGTGATGAACAGTTAAGAGGAAAGGAGGAGCAATTCTCCATCACTTGTCTGCTGCCTTCACGCCACTAGCCTGAGAAAGCTAAATTCAGATTTGACTGCAGAGCAAAAGGGAATGTTTTAGACTGCTGTCACTTGCACTGAATTTTAATGATTGCAAGTGGCACAAGGGGACCCTAGTTGAGCTGTAGCCTCTAAGTCCTCACCCTTGTTATTATGAGGCTGGAAACCTGACTTTGCACCAGTTTCCAGGAAGTGCAGAGATGAAGCACATTACACGACAGGACTGTGGAGGATAACCATGTGCATAATAACTTCACAGTGGAAAATGTTTCAATATTCTGAAACAGAAGCTGCAATATAGGATATTGAATGTCTGCAAAACCAGCATATCTCAAAGATATGACAATTAGTCAAAACCTAACTAAAGCACTGGCTATTAGCTAAACTTTGACTAGTCTAAATGGTTGACTCCATCCCCTTTCCTACCCTTCCTTTCCTTACATATGACCTATTTCACAATGTATTCATTTGCCACAATGTATTCCAAATGAAAATAACCAGACAGGTCCTCCAGCTTCACCAGTGTCAGCTTCAGGCCCAGCTCAACCTCAGGAATCACATCAGAGCAAGTACTTTATACTGACAAAAAGGTGTCAAGCAACTCAAAAAAAACAAAACAAAAAAAAACAAACAAACAAAAAAAAAAAAAAGAAAAAACAGTTCATTACTTACAGGTCCAAACACACCAGCAAATGTAAATTCTATTTGGCTTTGATTTCATAGTGTTTGTATTCCCATTTCTCCATTATCTTTCTGAATTTTTTGCCCTGAAAGACATTTAGCTTCTAGTTCTTTAAAGTTACTGTCTGACAGGGCACCCATCACTCCATTCCCCTACTATCAAACTTCAATACTAGTTGGCTGAGAAGAAAACCCCAAACCTCTGACTTGCATAAATATCTGCTTGATTAAAAGTATTCCTCCTAAATCAACAAGTTCAAATGCACACAACCAAGTTTGCCTCTGTGAAATTTATTTCTCCATTTCCAAATCGGTTTATTTCAGGGCAATAAATCATGCCTCTCCTGCTCACTTTTGTAATGCAGATATCATTTTTATTTGAATTAGTGTATAAAATGCACATGCAAAGATCAATATATCAAATTTCCTAAAACCCCCATGTGGAATTAGCTTTTCACACCAGTAATTCCCACACACACCTCAGCTTTGCTTTGCCAGCAGCCTGGTACAGGCATGTAAAACCATGCAAGAGTACAGTTCATTGGAAGACAGCATAAGACACATGACAAGAAGGCCTTGACATAGTGAATGGGAAGGGACTAACATATTGCATTAAAAAGAGAACAAAGCCTATTTTAAAATAAAAGTCAAAAGAGATCCCTATTCCAATTGAAAAAAAAAACCCCAAACCAAACATGCCCAAGCATCTGATGGAAGGACTAACTAGCTTTACATTCTTGGGCATTGAAAAAGAGCCTTTCCAACTCCCTCAGACTGTGTATGTTTTATTGCATGAAGATATATGTCCTGCACTACACTAAGCCTACTCAATATATTGCTAAAAGTTGTATATAATGCCAGATGTTTCTAAACATTTTAAAATATTTGTATATATTTTCTTAAATAAAAAAAATTCAAAGAAAATAAAAATGAGAGAATAAAACTGAATAAAGGCATTTCTTTTTGGAATAAAATAAATGGCATCTATTGGCTCATGATACACTGACTGAGACACACAGAAGAAAGAATGTGATTAAATAGCATTCATTTGGTGCATTGTTTATGTATTCAGCTCTGATTATAATGTTCCCAAAGACAATCAATCATTGATTTTAATTTACTTTATTGTGCTAAAGAAAAGAGTAAATTAAATGTAAAATTTATTTAGCCTTTCTCTTGTATTCTGTAATAATCCAGATGGAACATATATATTTTCTATTTAATGACACTAGCGTGATTAAGCATTAAGACTTAATGAGTAGTGCATTTTTTATGGTTCATTAATAAAAGTTAGAGATAGGAAAGATGTATTGGTCATCAGCTTTATCTCCTTACTGTGTTTGTATGTTTGTTATACAGTCAATAAACTTGTTTTTATATAATTGCTTTTGTGAGAGAGACCTTAACTGACTTTAAAGTACATTAAATCTTTCTATCCCTCAATGGCTCAAGATCTAAGACGTGTAAGTCCTTCTACAAGACACAGACTGGATCTGGCACAGATAAATGAAGAAAGATGGCAGTCAAGAAGAGCAATGCAGGAATAATTTAAAGAAGAAACCAGTTTGACAGAAGAAAGAACTGTATGTAAAAAAGGCAAAAGATAATGCTGCAATGAGAACTAGGAGACTGATTTTAAAACAAAGCCATATACAAGAGAATGCACACAGAGAAGAGTGGGGGGATCTGGAAAAGGACTTGCAGTGATTCAACTGCTTTATGAACTTGTTTCAATGCAGGGATGATAAATTACACCAAGCTTTAGACTTGAACATTGTCTAGCTAAAACCAGACCATGGCTACATTACAGTTGTAACATAGGTACAAGCATTTTCCGGAAGTGCATTTTGAAATGAAAAAAGACCCCAAACCTAATAGGCGGTTTATGTCTCTCAAAACTACTTCTGAATACAGAAGAGTATCATATGAGAAAGGGGGCTGTTGCAGAAAACCCCATATACATAATTTGATTTCAAAGGGCAATACATTAGGTCTATAGCTACTCCATCTATTGTCTTCTCTCCTTAAGACAAAAAAAACATAATCAGAAACACTATGTAGTGTAGTGAATGGTAACACAAAACAGAAAAGAAGAAGCAATGAAGGGCTTTAAATTGCATGTAGACTATAAGTTCTGATAATATGTTTCTCGTTTTAATGATTAAATGAATTCACATTACCTGTTTTTACACATTTCCATTTTTACCCCCTAACACACTGTAGGGATACAAGAGTGGGCTGCAGGCAGCCTTGGCCTTGATAGGTTACAGCTGCATCCCTGGGAAGAGGGAAGACCATCACTGAATGCAGGTGTGGTGATTTTGGTAACAAGAGGCATGTGAGCAGCCTAAGAGACAAGTATAAAAGGTTGCGCTGCAGGCTCACGAGGTGGATATTGGGCTGAGTCGGAGCCGACCAGGCTGCTGCTGGTTGGTGCCTGCTGCTGCTGGTTGGTGCCTGCTGCTGCTGGCTGACACTTGCTGCCACTGAGCGGATGCCTGCCACCACCTGCTGATACCTGCCAATACCTGCCACCCTCCTCTGTGCTGGACTTTTGGACTCCAACATCTGGTGCCTCATGTTTGTGTGTATTGCGGCGACAATTGGCTTGGAGCCTCTGGCAGTATAAGCCTCATGGACTGCAATCCACTCGGGGGAAGTGGAAAAGCCGGCCGGTACTTAATCCCTGGGCTGGGAGTGTGCCCAGGTGAGCCGTGAGTAGCCTATGCATGCAAGTCTGGGATTGGACTGCTTTATGGATGACCATGCCTCTCTGAAGGACAGACCAGCAGTTTGCTGCGTCCTTGCCCATGCGTGATTACTGCAAATGGTGCTGTGTATTTTACTGCAAACTATGTTGGCCTGTTGTACACCAACAACACACATGCACTCTCAAGCCTCCAAAGCATCCAGCGTTTTGGACCGTTGTAATTTGGTATGATACTTATCCTATTTTAAAGGCAGTCTTGAGTATGATGAATAATGATGATAGTATCAGATTTTATAGCTATGAAAATGGAGTCTTGAAATTAGAAAAGAAATTTTTACATCCTATGTAACTTTGGATTTACCCTCAAGTACTCTCTGCTTGACATATTTCAATGAGCTTCATCCTACTGCCTCCTCTTAAATACAAGTAAGTATGTTTAGTTCTACAGTTGCTGCTCTTTGTAGTGCTTCCCCCGGTACATTTACTCGAGGTATCCATACTCATCTTGCTTTGTCTTCGGCCACTACAAGTGGAAACAAAGCTGCATGCAAGCCGAGAGCCAGGCAACTGTAACACTGAGGATGTGCATCAGTGGCTGCACTATTTCAAAAGTGGTTGCTTCCCAAGTAGATTGTGCATAACATAATTACAAGTGTAAAACTTGTATTAAATTGTTACTTTCTTTCTCTGTTCATGAAGGAGTCAAATACCTGGTCCACAGCCAGACTCAAAGTTCAAGCTACCTGTGGAGTTTAATTTTAATAACCCCGAGACCTGCCCCACACTGCAATGTCTGCAATCAGTACTCAACTGCTTCATCAGCGGAAGACAGAAAATTGGTCATTTCAGATTTGTAACTAGCTGTGAGCCAGTGTCCTCCTGCAGAGACACAGGCACTCTGTGAGTGTCCCAGACTGACCATAATTCACTGTACAAGGACAGCTGAGGGATGCTTTTCGTGAAACAAGCTCTGGAGATCTGCACCCACCCGGGTTCAGCAGGAAACAGCAGGCACACCTTCCACTTCAATGCCTGCATTGCTTCCTAAAGGTTTGTCTTAACTGCCCCACATTGCAGCATCCTGAACTTTTGCAGATTGTACTGGGAGGCAGTAAAAAAACCCACTTCTGTGCCCTCAGCTTGTCAGGAGACAGAAATACAGCCTACATTTTCAAGCCTAGAAATGCGAAGCAGGAGCATGGCAACGGACAGGCAGGCTATGGTGTGTTCTACCAATTGTTACATTGTATCTTCTGAAATCATTAACCCATTTCAAATATTCCTCAGTTTATTACGGAAGTACCAAGGGGCCCTAATCATGTATCAGAAGTCCATTATGAGAGCTGACACACAAACACATTTAATTAAAAGTTGTCAAGACTTGTATGGACAAACAAGGGGGAATTCTTACACTCACAGCTGTTTAAATTTGTCAAGTCACATTCTGACAGAAACTGAGTCAGTGTAAGAGAACAACTGAGAACCAAAAAATATTTCCTGATTAAAAAGAAGATTAAATTGAAAAATTTCCTCAAGAAGAAATTGGGGGGGGGGGGGGGGG
>VWZT01008281.1:107798-150171 GCA_013397055.1 Pachycephala philippinensis | reverse complement strand
AGTCTACAGTCACATAAATTTAAAAATTCAAAACACTTTTGCATGATCTCTGAAAAATCAGACATCATTTACATGCAGATTAACTAATTCAATCTTTGCATAATTATTTTTTTATCTTCTCCCCCTTGAAAACCATTTTTAGTTTCAGGAAAATTATTTCCCATACAACACTCAAAATTCTTTACTTTTCTGCTTTCAGCAGCTTCCTTAAAAGCCAGTTATTTACTTATTCAATTTCATTTCCCTTTAGCACATGCAGCATCTTGAGTAACGACTCGCCGTTTTCTCTTGGGCAGGTCACAAAATCCTTCTATAGATTATGGGAGCAATGAAAATCATGACAAGGTGCAGTAAATGTATGATAGTTATTGTTCCATGTTTGATGGTAGAATTTCAGTACGTATGGGCTCATTCCTTCCATTTAGGGTAAATGTACCAGCGTTTAACTAGCAAAAAATTGTGTTGATGGGGGACTCTGTTCTCCAGCAGTAAGGAAGATCATTTCTCGCTCCTATCCCCTGCCACCTATCAGAAAAATAAGCAGGTGCAGAGAAGAAAAATCAAATCAGGCTGTACTTTAGCATACAGTAGTGTTGTGGGAATGTAGAAGACTTAGGAGATGAGAACATGGATTTTGTTGCTGGTGGCAGCAGCTGTAACAGTGTGCATCTATTAGTATCACCACTGCCAGTTTAGAGAGCTGGTAGCATTTGCCATATATAATCCTTGGGGCCTTTCAAGGTGAATTGAAAGATGAGTGAAGAGAGATGGGAGAGGGAGAGAAATGTTACAGCCAGTGGCAAAACAGCTGGGGTAAGAGGCTATAGTGTACTCTCACTTACTCTGCTTAGCTTGTAAATGAGCCTTCGCTCTTACCGTTCTTTGTAGTTATACATAGTTACAAGTGTGGGAAATTATACAAGCTGTTGTCAATGCCCCCTGTCATAGTTCCTGCTACAATAAATTATTTATTCCATTATTCAGCCTACAACAGTGCCTAACAGTATCAGCCATAAATCAGGACCCTACTATGTTAACTGCTGTACACACACACGGTAAAAGCAAATCCCTCTGCCAGTGTCTTTGCACCTGAGGTAAAATAGCATGTGCTTGTTGCCAAGCTGCTTCCTGCAAAGCAGATACACGTTTTGAGCAGTGTCTAGAAAGAGGAATTGGCTTTCATTTCATTTGGCCAGCTTTCAGGTGTGAAGTAGGCACGTAAATAACTGAACATTAGCATCATGGATCTTGTCTTCACTGGGAAACTGAAGAAGCAGCTCGGACATCTGGCACAGCTTGGCAGATTGTCACAACACTACAGGACAGAACTACTGTAGAGAAAGCAAGATATTGCACTGGCTTCTGAAAGAGTCTGTTTGTCTTTTCCTTTCACACACAGAAGTCCTGGGGATTTTTTAGGCTGTTTCCTGATCAATTGGATCCTGAAGTGAAAACTTCAAATGGCATTCTCTACATAATATACACTCGTGGGGATGAGGGCTAAAACCCTAACACATGCTGGGAAAGTCCAGGGTTTTTTTTTCCTCTTTGATAATAATATGCATTCTAAATGTTGCTTAATGATGCCACAAAATCAATTCTGCATTCTTAAAGCAGTAAGTAGGAACCATAAAACCCCTTCAGCATCTACTAAAACCTTCCTTCCTCCTCTCCTTTCCCCTCAAATGCCCAGGAAAGGGTAGTAAGATTAAACATTTCACCAAGGAAACCTATTAGATTGAGATGGCTTTCATGAAAAGAGCTGACACTATTTCCAAACAAAGAAAATAGAAAATAACAAAAATCTGACAAGTTAAATGTAAATATTCCTTAAGGTAGGCTAATAAAAATCTGACAAACATTTTTCAAAAAGCTTTAAAACTAAAAATAAATCTTGTTCAAATACACAAGGAAGAGGAAGCTGACCAGATAGTCTGTAAGGCTAATAGGTGATGAAGAAATAATGGAACACACGAATTACAACCACAGCAGAAAAGTTAGGTTAGTATTTCACACCTCTCTTTGGCATGCAGGACTCTCTTCAACATCCAGGCAGAGTCCCACTCTGAAATATGACAGCACATGCACCACAGTCCTGCCTCAAATTGAAATGTGAGTTGAAAACATTTTTGGCCAGATTAACGTAATGGATAGTAACAAAACTCCAGGACCAGGGCTAAAGGAACTTAACTATGAAACAGCTGAAATAAACATTGTAGGATGTAACCTCTCACTTAAAATTGCCTCGGTGTCAGCAAACATGATTGCTTCCAGGACGTATCCAGGAAATATCAGAGGAATAATATTATACTGCACAAAACACTGCAGCAGTGAATAGAATCAGTGGGCATCTGGAGAAACCCTGCTAAACTTTCAGTGGTACCTAGGAACTCTGCTCAAAGACCATGACCCCATTATGCCACACACTGCAAAAGCACAGAGCAGATTGCTTCTAGGTGAAACAACAAGCAGAAAAAATACACAAAGACTGATAAAGGAGGTGCAGTAACACAGATTGACTTTTGTAGACCTTTTGGATGCATTCCTGAATGCTTGTATTATGGCTTGTAAGTTAAGTGTTCAACATATACAGGCAAAAATAGAAATGCCAGGAGAAGGAGAATCTAAGGAGACAGACATTGGCAAGAAAAGAAGCTAACTACAAAACGTTGCATCTGCTTGTCCTATTTGTCTTAAAGAAGTCTTCCACTGGTGATGAGATGCCCCAGGTAGCATCCCTATGGCACCAACTTCTACTGAGATCTGTAAATGTGACAGCCTCATTTCTTTGCAACTTAACTCCGCTTTTTGAATATTTAGCATCTACCATGTCAGGGTTTCTTAAAATTTTAAAACATGTTAAAAATTTTATATTACAGTTTATTCCCTTCTGTTAAGTTTAAAAGCATTGAAATATTTATATAGTACCATGATATTATCATTGCATTATTTTCAACACAGTTTATTTGGAGTGCTTGGAACCTGGTTTACTGCATATGGTTGGAAGTCAATACTACAAAACATTTAAGAAGGGATGATATGACTTTCATGAAGCAAAGTAATGTTTCACATATCTGTGACAGTTCTGTGAAGGAGTCAAGGAGAGGTATGTGAATCTTGTGAATGTAACTACTTAAATCTCCGGAAAAAGTGTCACGAAGACCCCTTGAAGACCTCCTAGAAAAAAAAAAAAAGCTGCTTTGGGATAAAGGGAAGCTAACTGGCTGACTAAAGGAAACAGCAAATGGTTAATTTTCACTAAAGAAAGGAGTCACCAATGGATTCTCTGTAGAGGACATATACTCAAGCTGATATGATTTGTCATATTCATAAATGTTCATGAATATCAAAGTGACAAAGTTTAAATCACTCACAGAAGTAAAAACGAAGGCTGGTTAAGAAGAGTTGCAGCAGGACTTCACAATACTGTGCAATAAAATACCAAACGAAATTCAATAAAGACAAATGTGAAGTAATGTCAAGAAAAAAAAGACAATTCTAACTTTATAAAGTGAATGTGAAGCTCCCAGCTAGCTAATACCACTCAGAAACAGAATCTCAAGGTTATAGTAAATAGTTCTATAAAAATGTCAACTCAGTGCTTCACAATGGTAAAAACAAAGACAAGCAAAAATGACCAACAATTCAGGGAGAAATATGAAAGAAACCAAAAAGATGTAGTGATGCATAATACTGGTGGCATCATTGGCAACAGTGATGAAAAAAAATAGGCAATGGCTGTCAGGCAAGGAAGAATTAAGTCAAACTAAATGCCTTAAACTGGAAAGAAGGTAACTGAGAGGACTATAACAAAGATCTATAAAATCACAAGAGGTATAGAGAAGGTGCAAACCACCTACGCAAATCCAGGAAAGAGACTTCAGGACATTATGTACAGTCAACATTCTTGTTTTAGGACATCATGGATACTGAAAGTTTCAAGGGTCTCAAAAAGATTAGTTTGTGGAAGACAAATACTTGAAGTAAAGATATACCTCTGAATAAAAAAACTCCCATGATCCATTTCAAAGGCTGGGAGATCACATCCACAACAAATGCTTTACCAGTTACTAACATAATTGCAACTTTTGAAGTTGCTTCTGACACAGTTCTGTCTTAGAGCAAAATTATAGACTTAAATCAACAAACTAATGAAAGAAAAAGTCAATGGAGGATATTTAGGTATTCGAAAGTATGAAAACTAGAATCAGTCACAATCATTCTTGAATTGCACTAGACCCAAAATTTCAATGTAAGTGGGAAGAGCTACTTTCATCAGAAACTTAAGCATCCAGGATCATGCAGAGTAAAAACAAGTAAGGCTGACATTGGTGAATTGCACGTAAACATACCTACACAGACAGCTGCCTAAGAGCTGGATGTGCATTCAGTTTTGCTTCTCCTGTGACAACATCCATTGCTCCTGTACTAGACACAGATTACACCTGATTAAACAGCTGAAAAGCAGAAAACTGCATGGTGCCAACCTGTTGGCAGGTACTTGCAAAGACACTGTGAGTAAAATACTCTATGAAGTCTAGAGATGGTCCCACCAGCTGGAGAACCTGTCATCCACTGTAAGAATACAATTTCATGTTCCACCCATTTGCCAAAAAAATACTGGTTTTCAATCTTTATGTCTGCCAATAACTAAAGTCATATGTAAGTATGCTCAGGCTCAAAAATGAAGTATCGTTGAATGACTTTGAAAGTGCAGATGAGAACAAAGGTTTATATTGTTCTAGAAAGCCACGGTTCTGAAAAAGCACTGATTTGGTGCTGGTCCATGAAGGAAATCAAACAGGCTTTTTAGCAAGAGTTTCAGGTAGGATTGTTCTATGGGACAGAGAAAAATTCTCCTTTCTGGCACACTGTTTCTGTGTTGCTGTGCAGTCAAGCTAACATTGAAGGAAGCTATGCACTCTAACTCATATAATGGAAGAAGAGGTGCACTGGCACTGCCTTTGCCACGCTTCCTTCCAAGGAGGTTCTGGCTACTCCCAAATGAGAGTTATTCACAAGGTCTGAAAGAGCACAGCAGAGGGTTCTGTGAAGACCAGGTTGTCTTTAATCTGGCATTCGTGATGGGTTGACACTGACTAGATGCCAGGTGCCCACGAAAGATGCTCCATCATTCTCCTCAGCTGAGTAAGGAAGAGGAAATATAACCAGAGATTTGTGGGTTTAATATAAGGACAGGAAGACATCGCTGAATGTCATGGGCAATAACACTTGACTTGGGAAAATTAGTGGAATTTCCTACCAGTCAAATCAGAGTAGGATAATGAAAAGTAAAATCAAATCTTAAAAACACCTTAACCCCACCCCTCTCTTCTTATTTGGCTTAACTTTATTCCCAGTTCTCTACCTCCTCCCTGCCAGCAGTACAAGGGACAGGGAATGGCAGCTGTGGTCAGTTCATCCCACATTGTCTCTGCCGCTGCTTCCTCCTCAGGGGCAGGACTCCTCTCCTTGCTCCAGCATGGGGGCCCTCTCACAGGGCAGGGTCTTCCACAAACCTCTCCAATGTAAGTCCTTCCCACAGGCTACAGTTCTTCCAGAACTGCTCCAGCATAAGTCACTTCCATGGGGTGCAGTCCTTCAGGAACAGGCTATTCCAGTGTGGGTTTCCCATGGGGTCACAAGTTCTGCCAGCAAACCTGCAGAAGCCTGGGCTCCTTTCTCCACAGGTCCTTNACTCCTCTCCTTGCTCCAGCATGGGGTCCCTCTCACAGGGCAGGGTCTTCCACAAACCTCTCCAATGTAAGTCCTTCCCACAGGCTACAGTTCTTCCAGAACTGCTCCAGCATAAGTCACTTCCATGGGGTGCAGTCCTTCAGGAACAGGCTATTCCAGTGTGGGTTTCCCATGGGGTCACAAGTTCTGCCAGCAAACCTGCAGAAGCCTGGGCTCCTTTCTCCACAGGTCCTTCCAGGATCCTGCTCCAGCATGGGCTACCCATGGGGTCACAGCCTCCTTTGGGCACCCACCTGCTCCAGTGTGTGGCTCCTCCACGGGCTGCAGGTGTCTATCTGCTCCTCTATGGACCCCCATGAGTTACAGTGGCACAGCTGCCTCACCACTGGCTGCACCATGGACTGTAGGGGAATCTCTGCTGGGTGCCTGGAGTCCCTCCTCCTTCTTCACTGACCCTGCGAAGTCTGCAGAGTTGTTTCTCTCACATATCCTCTCTCGTCTCTCGGGCTGCAATTGCTTCTGTGCAGTAATTTCTTTTCCCTTCTTAAATATGTCATCCCAGAGGTGTTCTCACAATTGCTGATGGATTCAGCCTTGCTTAGTGGGAGGTCTGTCTTGGAGCCTTCTGGCATTGGCTATGTCAGATGTGGGGGAAGCTTCTGGAAGCTTCTCACAGAAACTGCTCCTAAAGCCCCACTGCTACCAAAACCTTACCACACTATCCCAGTACAGCATTCCAGATGTGGAAAGGTCAGAAAAGGTGGCCTCATGACAACAAAGTACGTGTGCTTACAGGGCAGCGCAGGTGCAGTTGTTCATAGTCTTAGGTTTGAAATAAACATTATAGAGTGTTGTTACCTTCCAAACCTTTCTCCTCTTTTATTTCAGAAATATAATTGGTACAATATTCCAACAACACATAATACCAAGTCATGTATTTCTTTGAAATCCCAGTGTTTCTGTTACACATGCTATAGAATTGGTTTGCACAAGTCTTGCCACAGCACAACTGGACAAAAAAATTTGGGTAGGCATCCACAGATTCCTATGACTAGATGGAGAATTGGCATCTGGAAGTCTCTAAAATGCCAGACTTCAAGGTCAAAACAACAGAACAACTACGCAAAAATTACAGTGCCAGCAAAGAAACAACCAATAAATAACAGGTACTGAGACGCTCAGTACACATCCTAAGCAAAGTTAATGGACACATCTGTGGAAAAATTATAAACAGAGAAAAATTAAATCCAAAAATGAGAATGTTGTCTTTTAAGTAAATAAGTCCTGTGTAGAAGTAAGGCAGTGCCAAAATGATCAGTCAGAGGGGATGAGTGAGGGGCAGGAGGTGGCAGTTTGCCATCCAGCAGTAGGGCTACATAATAGTGCTGGGGGAACTTTTCTACAAGGTTTTTGTGGGCACTTATGTGCCTAATTAAAAAAGACTACAAAAGACAGCAAAATGGGAACAAACACTGTTCCAGGCACACTTGAGTAGGGTAAAAGAAATATTAAAGAAACAAAAAAAGCTGATGTCTTCTTAAGCCACAATCCTCAGATTCTAAAATGAATGCAATCTGTCCCCTGTTTCTACACTTCCTTTTCATTCATGGCGACTCTGCCAAATCACATGAGAAAGTTAATGGCAAAAAAGATCATCTGTTTCTTCCAACTGGTTTGTTGAGTACTTTAAAAATTGGCAGCCTGGAAACGTTTCAAGCCAGAAGGGAAAATATTCATGTACCCACACATCAAAGTGTTTCTAAAGACTGAGCATACATAGTTCTGAACATTCCTCAGGTGATCAAAACAAATACGTTTCTAAGATGCTGCTGCTTGAAATACAACAGGCAGTAGGTCAGGGACCACAAAACTGGTTGATCAAAATGAAGCTTTGACTTTACAGCTAAATAAGAAGCAAAAAGGGTTCTCTGGAGGGCTGAGAGCAGGAGGAAATATTAGGCGGGGAAATTATTGGTACTATAAAGAGCAGAAGGGTAATCTTGCTAAAAGAGATGAGTTATAGTAAGAAATAGAGCTATACAGCTAAAAAAACCCCAGGAAAATAGTTAGGGAGGATTAAATACCCAGCTGTATGAGATAGACAACAATTTTTGTTGTTGTTTTAAACTCAAGGCATTGCAACGTATCTGCAGATGGAATTGAGTGATCTTTGCAAATAGATGTTTACATAAGGATGGTTTGCCCCACTTTTTGTTCTTACAAAATTGAAGCCCCAAATTAATTTGAATGAAAATTGAGCCCCAAATTAATCTGAACATTTAATTTTAATCCAATGGTTGCAAAACTGCTAACTATCAAATTTTCATGTATTCAGAATACTGTGCTTAGTCTTTCACATACTGCTTGGTATGTTCTGCACTGAGGGAAGTCTCACCCAAATATTTTCTTAGGGAGACAAAAAGCTTCATAGTTGGCAGTGAATTAAAATTTAATATGTTCTGAGAAGATTCCCTTATCTCTCCTTTCTCTAGCTTTCATGTCTATTGTAAATATGTTAGTTATGATCTCACAGTGATATCCAGCATCCTGTACACACAGATGTCCTTTTGGAGTCCTCCCATTACTGCAATAAGGGTGTCAGCATGCAAAGCCACCACACACTCTTCAGGACTTTACAAACATTTTAGAGAACGTGAGGCAGATAGAACAATTCACATGTGCTAACTTTGCCTAACAGTCTTGCACTTACTAGTGCAGATCAGCCTGTAGTGAAATAATACAGCATTATGTGAGACAACACTTATAGGTCTGTCCTATGCAGCCATCCATGGAAGCAGACGTGATAGAGCTGTTTTTATTATCAGATTACCCTCCTTTCTTCTTATCATGGAAATAGACTGGAAGTGTGATAGAAGACAGAAGCTTGATTGACTCAATCTTCTATATGAGAGTCATGTAAGCAGATTTGCATTGGCCCTGAGTGTTCTTTGGAGATACTTTAATACATGAGTTTCAATGTTTTCACAATGCAAATGTTGAGTTCCAAAATGAGCAAACGGAAACAAGTAGCAAGGACCTGCAGTGTTAGCCACCAAAAACATAACTGGCACTGGAACTGTGTTGGTAGATTAAGAAACACAGAGAGAAACAAGAGTTGAGTCAGCTTTGCTGAGAACCACATGAGAGCAATAACATGCTAGCCCCCATTACGTGCTGCATTGATGATTTAAATTGTTGGTAAACATTTAAACAGACCAAACAGAGTTGGTCCCAAACACTGCTCCTTAGATAACGTTTAACTTCTCTGCATTTTTAATATCAGGAGAATATAACACCTCAGAAAACAGTCTAAAAGTGGTCAGAATGATCAGGAGAAAGAAGCTGATCTGCTCAGTTTGGGTTTCCATTCTGCACTGGTGGCAGCAATGATGCTCAGAGTATCATGCAAATTTTTAGTGCTTTTGTACAGGTGAGAGTAGGTACCAGAAGCAGCACAAGGAAAATATTACATCTAGTGCAATAGTACTGAAGAAGAAGGGCTCTAGAGTGAAATACATAAATGGATCCAAGCCAAACATTTTGTATCCAAATTGCTCCAAATGTTGTAGGGTTTTTGTTCAGACTCAATGGTTTGAGAAGCATTTGCCTCTAGACAGCTATTAAAAGGAAACCAAATCATCAAAAAGAAACTGGTCTGTGATGAATTTTGTGCAGCTGCCTGGGGGTAGATAGTGTTCATACATGCAAAAGAAACAGACTGAACAAGTCAGCAAGACCTTGGACACACACAAAAAATTATTTTCTTTAATGAGGCTCTTCTTTTTCCAAAGGCATATGAATAAGTGTGTAATAGTGGTCCTTCCCTGGTCTAACCCAATGGATTTCAGAGGGTTAGAAATCTGGGATGAGATGCACAATTTTGATGGCCAGCAAAGTCATAATAGGGCACAACAGGCATATTAGAGTTTGGTGTCTGGTCACTAATGATGCTCTCCAAGGCTCAGTTTTGGGCATGGTCCTGTTTAACATGTTTATCAATGATCTGGACAAGGTCATGGAGTGTACCCTCAGTAAGCTCACAGATGATACCAAGCTGGGTGGGAGTATGGATCTGCTGGAAGGTAGAAAGGTTCTGCAGAGAGATCTGGACAGGCTGGATCAATGGATTGAGGTAAACTGCATAGTGTTCAACAAGGTGAAGTGCCAGATCCTGCTCCTGGGTCACAACAACCCCAAGCAGCTCTACAGGCTTGGGGAAGAGTGATTTGAGAGCTCAGCAGAAAGGGACTTGGGGTTGCTTGTTGACCTATGACTGGGTATGAGCAGTTATGTGCCCAGGTGGCCAAGAAGGCCAGTGGAATCTTGGCCTGTATAAAGAATAGGTTGGCCAGCCGGACCAGGGAACTGATTCTTCCCCTGTACTCAGCACTGGTGAGGCCACACCTCAAATCCTGTGTTCAGTTTTAGGCCTCTCAGTACAAGAAGGACATTGAGGTGCGGGAGTGTGTCCCGAGAAGGACAATGGATCTGGTGAGGGGTCTGGAGCACAAATCTTATGAGGAGCAGCTGAGGGAGATGGGGCTGTTTAACCTGGAGAAGAGGAGGCTTAGGGGGACTACAGTGCTCTCTACAACTCCCTGAAAGGAGGCTGTAGTGAGGTGCGGTTTGGTCTCTTCCGCCAAGTCTCAAGTGAAAGGACAAGAGGAAATGGTCTTAAATTGCAGCAGGGGAAGTTCAGATTAGATATTAGGGAAAAAAAATTCACTTTAAGAATGGTTAGGCATTGGAATAACTTGCTCAGGGAGGTGGTGGAGTCACCACCACCACACTGATGGTTGGACAAGATCATCTTGAAGGTCTCTTCCAACCTTGATGATTCTGTGATTCTTTGAGATAGTAAAGTAACACATTTGACATATCTTAAAGTACATTATGGTCTGTACAGTTATTGAAGGTACAGACTTAGAACTTAAATGCACAACTCTATTGTATGCTTTTTTTTTTTCATTGAGACTAGAAAACAGTAAAAGGTAGGAGAACTAGCAGGCAGCAGATATCCCACTTCATATCCTGCCCTAGTAACTTTGTCACAATTTCCTCCAGCTGAACCCTGGTCTTAGACAGATGGCCTGGAGAATTGCTCTCTTCACCTAGCAAGGGTAGTGTGGTTTGCTGAGGACAAAGAAACCTGACATGATGTTTCTGTTTTCATCTTATGGCTGATGGTTCTGCACCAGGGGGGTAAAAAAGCAACCCTCACCCCCAGCCCACAGGCACTGAGAAGCCTATGGTTGACACCAACAGCCAGTAAAAGCTGTACTAATGCTGTCCTCAGGCTCTCATAAGGCCACCTCCTCCTTCCTCACTTCTGCCTGCAGTTGTTTTGTGCAGCTTCCTGCATATCTCCTACATGATCTGAAGCAGAACATGTTGAACCTGCTACAGTTTACATTATCACAAGCATGCAGATAAGCCTGTGGCATACATTCATTAAGTGTCTTGCATGGAGAAGGACAAACTGGGCAGTGAAAGTTTTATTTTTGCTTTCTTATTTGAAAGACAGTGACTCTCACTCATATATTATCTTTCAATGTTTGGGATGCAGAATACTGTAAACCAATGTTCTGTCTAGGTCTGAGTTGGTGAAAGAAAGTGGCAGAATAGCTAATACATCATAATGCATGAGACAGAGTCCAGAACACCAGCCTGACCATTTCTGCAAAGCATTATCTTTTTATTGTACATACAACCAGAGTTTTGCCTAATGAACATTACAGCAATCCCAGAACATGAGAACTGACACCATGTTTTACTTGTTACTGGGAAGGCTTTGCTCCATAGAAGCTGTCTAACTAATCTGTGCTAGTGCAAACACAGACCAAATTAATGCCAAACAGCAGTAGGGTGAAACAAGCACGAAGAATTTAAAATCTTTTTAACCTGACATTGAAAATTTTTCACCATCAACAGCTCTTTGGGTTTTTTACACATATCAGAGTGGCACAAGACAAAGGAAACAGGTTTCAGTGCCCTACAATATTAACAGGCCTATGAAGTCTGTATCTTTCCCTTTGCTACCTCTGTTACTTTAGAAGGAGGAATATGGGAACCAGCTCTGTCTGTCCCACCGTTGGCCTTCTCGTCAAGACAGTGATGGGAGGAAAACTAGAGCAGACCTTCCCTTGTGATATTGAAAACCACAAAACTCATGAAGAACCAGGTGAATGGAATGGAAATATTTTGTCCACTGCCTTGTATCCCTCTTGTGTTATCTGGCCCACCCATGCACATCTGGTGTGGGCTCTCCAAGGTCCATGCATTATCCCTGCTGTGAGGCAAGAAAAAATCAGGCTCTTGAGCTGTCAGATCCTACTTCCTCGGCAACATTTTAAATGAAACTATTTTTCACTCTCTGAGTCCTTGTAAACAAGTTTTATAGTGCTTTCAACTTGACTCTATTCTGTGTTGCAGAAGAATTGCAAGTGTTTAGGATTTAAACCCTTTCCTCAGAACATCAGGCTGGAAGAACGAATAAAGGCTTTATCTCTAAAAGCTTTCAGAACCTTCCAAAACAAAGTTCTTGCATCTATCAGTATGAGCTGACATGAGACACCTGGTGAACAAATCGCTCACTCAAATGAGAAAAGCACAAATGAGAAATGAGTAGTTTTAAAGTTCTCTTGCATCTCTTTCCACCTACACTCTCTGTTCATAATTGGAAACACTTCAGGCATGGACCCATCTTTTCATACCTGCACTAAGTGCCTAATCCAAAGTGCACCACTACTGATGCACAAGCTTCTGTACTTCAACAAGCTTCAGATTAGGCCATATATAAATAGCTAGATACAGGAAAGCTCCTGGCAAAATATTTGGAAGCTTTGACTCTCTAAACTTTGCACAATTATTGCACAATAATCCTTTCTGCTACCACCAGGCTACTTCTTCCACCTCTCCCACTACCCTCCGAGTGCATACATGGGCCATAGAAGTGTCCCCATGAAACTCATTGCAAAGGAAAGAGGCACTGACTGTAGGTTCACAGGCGAGTTGAGGGCTCAGCATGAAGTATGGAATAATGCATATTCTCCAGTCAAAGCCCAGGAACCAGTTCATTGATCTGTGTCTTAGGGCATGCAAATCTGGTCACAGTCCATCCTGCTGAATTTTGTTTTGAGAACCGCTCATTTGTACTTTCATTTATGGAGCCAGAATACTGTATTGGAAAATCTAATGAACTCTATATCCAAGTCTTGGAAAAGACTGGGCAACACTTGGAGGCAAATGACTTTTCACTTAGTTGGCTCCTCGGACACTGAATGGGGACACCAAATCCAAGTGACTGCCGGATTGGCAGTTTGTGTCCAAGTCTTGCAGTTCTATAAGGAATGAATCAAGATAAGCATCAATGGCACAAATTCTGCTGCACCAAAATCAGTGCAAAACCTCCTACTGACCTTGAGTACTCGGACTGTGGACATTCTGGCAAGTGTGAATTCTCATCTACTGGGAAAGGATTTAGTTTCTTTCCAGAAACAGAAACATTCTTAGTGTGACACCTAGTGTCAGGAACAAATACCTCGTAGACTCAGACACGACAGACCTAGGAAACAGCCAAGTCAACAGAACTGAAATTTCAAGTAACAAAAATTACAACAAAACATTATAAATGTGAACTAGCATCTAAAATACAGAATTTTCTGAGGATAAAAGGTTTTTTTGATAAATAAATCCATTAAAATACATACTGGTCATCCTCTATACTCAAACCCAACTCTGACTTTATTACTTCTTTGGTCAGCTCAGTATATTTTGTTCTCTGGACTCTGCTCATACAGCAACTACCACAGTCCAGTTTTATGGGAGTATTTCAGGTTTCACTGTGGGATGTAAACCATTCCTGCTGATTTCAAAGTGCACCAAAAGAAACTACAGGGAAGCAGACTTCAGAGGTCAACATATTGACTTGAGCTATTGTTGCGTTTGTATATTTGCAGGTTCTCATGAAACAAATTCAAAAAGAAAGTAAAGATAATACAAGGAATAGGATATGATGTTCAAAATGTTAAAGTCTCTTCAAAATCAAGTTAATAGCACTTCAAGAAAGGTGCAGGGAAATGTCTCTGAATCATTTTCAAGTCAGCAATTCAGGAAAGCTATAAATGCTAAATAGTAATTACAATTGATTAAGATCTGGCACTTTTAGGCTTAGATACATTTAAAATCAGAGGATAACACTGTTGGAAAGTGGACTTCATAACTACTGGTGCCTTTTGACCAATTTTTTTTGTAAATGCAGGCCAAATACAAAGGGAAACAGGTTTGGTGCCAATTTTTTGCAGTCTGAAGGCTAATCTGGCAGTCAGGCATCTGGAGGCTAATTGATGGCTGGATTTCTTGACTTAGCAAAAAGGAATTATGTTTTGAGCAGGCACAGTGACATTCACTGCCATCTTCTGGAAGTGCTTCTGAAGTACTCATGCTGGAAGCATTCAGAGCAATGTCAAGGACTTAGTTTGTGTTAAAACCACAAGCGAATCACTGAATTGATGTCAGCTTTCTTTCAAAACCAAAACTTCCTCCCAAAACAAAAATTTACCTATAAAAAGTTTCATTCATGTAGAATAAACTTTCCCACGAAAGATTTGCAATGGCAAATCACTGAGTACTTACACGTATCAGCTCAATTGCTGAACAACTATACAGAAAGCTCTTACAACAGGAAACTTACACCCATTTTAAAAAGTTCTGTTGATAAAGGCACCTGTACAGAAGCTCCCTGCCATGGTTATATTGATCTGACCAGTTCATTCTATGAAAAAACGTAGTTACAATGCAGCAAAAGCAGCAACCCCTACAATATTTCTACAAGCATTATATAAAGGGTAAGCAGCAAAATATGTCAAATTTGTAAGTTACATACATTAAATACATATATATATATATTTATATGAAAATGGATCATTTATTTTTAGCTGCCTCAATGTCAGGCCATTATTTCCTGGTTAGTTGGCTAAGTTCCTGTAGGGATCATGATTTTAAAAGACCAAGATTAATAAGTTCAAGGAAGCTCTTCTAGACATGAAAGTCAAGGCTGTTATTAAATGTATCTGCACAAAGGAACTTGTGGACATAAAATCTAGCTGCACAATATTTGGTGATGACAATATTAAAAATGATGAGACCAAAATAAAATCTCATATCCTGTATTGCAAGGAGCTAATTTCTCATGTACCAAAGTAAACAGAGACTATGTGGTCATTGTTCCCTTCTCACCAGGGTTCTTTTTGTGCACAACACACAGATCCTCCTCCTGGATCTGGTTTTCTACAGCTACACAAAGTAAACCAAAGTCAGGATGAAAAGTATCCCCACAATCTACTGCTACCAGCCTGTGAGGAGGCCACCAAAACAATAAAACAGACCCAGAATCTATGTCTTTTCAGCATACCTTTGCATGAAATTGTGTTTCCTTCTGCAGGAATCAGATGGGTTAGGCAAGCCATGGATGTAGGATATTGCAGGACTCTTATTCCCAAGAGCTGCAGAGCCCACCAAGTGCTGGAAGGGGTGTTGGGTGTCCTCACCCATATTGCTGGTCCCCCAGTACTGACAGAGCTTTCCATCACTGTGACAAGGTGGGGATATGAGAACTTTTGTCTTCTTCAGTACACTCATCACTTAAGCGTTAAAGAGGATAGAAAAAACATGTAAAGCAGAGCATAAGGAGATCTATTTTTACTGGTTGATCCCCATGGGTCTTACTTCATGAGTCTTTGATTCCAGCCAAAACCTCTTATTTAGCTGTAAGAGAAATACAGATATTCAGTTGTGAAAATTGATTTTTTCCCCAGCTATTTTAATTGGAGGTGACTTCAAAAAAGACAGAACTCTAAAAATATTTTTGGTAAGTTTAAACTTACATCTGTGTGCAAGATGTTCAGCAGAAATTAATTATCTCAATTTATTAGGGAACTGCTGGTAATCACTAAGGTGTCTGCTTCTTCCATGCAGCACATTTAATGCCCACTGCATGGGTAGTGTGGAACACATTTACTCTTTAATTATGGTTACAACAGATTTATTCTGCTGCATCATTGAGTAATCAGTCACCTGTTACAGTCGTGAATTTGAAATATTTCTATGACTAGTAATGAAATCACGGAGCAGAAAAATAAGATCACAAAAGGGTTTATATTCTCTCTATAAGTTTGTCATAAGGATTGTGAAAGGTAAATTAATTCTGACTTGCAATCTTCCACTCTTTTAAATATTTCCATAGGTATCTTCTAATAGAAAGTACAGCCAATGCAGTTTTTAAATGTTTGGATGCAAATGTAGAGCCCAAACAAAGTAACAGCTCAAATTTAATTTCAAAATCTACTTTACAGCAGACAGATAGTATTTTAACACCGAACATTTATTTTGAGAGGTCTTCTTCCTAGTGAAAAGAAGAAATTCCCAAAGGAAAGGGTTCAGTCACAGAAATGCCAGATGTGAAGGAATATGTTGTCTAGAAATCATACATGCACTACTAGTGAATAACCACTTACACTGCTAAGTATGTATGACACACATTGAAGCCCTTATTCACAAACTCAGTCTAACACAGGCTGAAATATTTTCTCAAATTTTCACTCATTAAAATCGGTGTCCAAGCTCTAACTGAGCAAAGATGCTCATCATGTCCCTAAAACATATGCTTAGCTCTAAGAGTATGTTTAAATCTAATTAAGTGTTCTTTAGAATCCACAGTGTGGGTAAAGAGTTCAGCTCATATAAATATAAATAAATATTTCTGGCATAAATATTGCTAGGAAGAATGGAATATATATTTTACTTTTTCATGTGGGACTTAAGAAAATTGTTTATGCAAAACCACCATTTTGAGAAAGTCTAAAACTTCTGTATGTTTCAAAATTAAACTTTTCAACTTCTTCAAGTATTTTCATCATTCTTTCCAGATATTCCTCTTCCCCAAACTTGACATTCATCATGAACAATTTTGTCCCTTCCTAAACAGCATTTTTCAGTTAATTTATTTTCAAATGAAAAGAGTTATCCAGTTTTACTGGTATTTTAAATTGGCACAAGTTTGACTTTCCAAAATACAGAGTTTTATTTCAGAGAAGTTTAAAGCACAACTGTCAGGAGCAGAAAACTACAAAGCAGACCTAAGAACTACAGCTTTGGCTGGAACACAGCACGGAATTTGGCATAAGGATGACTAATATCCTAATAAAAAGATCTTGTTGACTTGATAGTATTAATTACTTTAGTACTGCTGTGATGTGATTGTACTTCCTACTTATGACCCTGGGACACTGTAACATCCACAATTCTACCTTCTCTCTAAAGGGTGGAATTTTGCATTTGTGAAACGCTCCTCTGTGAGCACCACTTTCTGGTTCCTCAATGCCATAAAAACTCTTTTCTAGAAACTCTGTGAAGCCTCAGAACTAGAAGGGTCAGCTTAAACGTAAATGGACAAGAATATTAGCATTCTGTGATTTTTTTGCTTTCTCAAACACATGGATTTAAACTGCCTACCACTACCCTACCCATACATAAGCAATAGTTCAAGAGGAAAACCTGAAGAACTCCCAACTGTTGCATTTCAGATATGGGTCCTTGTTGCTGGATGTTTTAGTACATCCGGGCTGTTGATCATAGTTCGGTAGCAATATGGTTTTAGCCTATCCCTGCTTGGTGAGTCAAATGCTGTCAAATGCTAAACCACCCTCTGTGTGAAAAATCCTTTCCTGATATCCAACCTAAACCTCCCTGACCCAGCTTCATGTCATTTTCTCCAGTTCTGTCACTGGTCACAAGAGAGAAGAGATCGATACCTTCCCCTCTGCTTCCCCTCATGAGGATGTTGAAGACCACAGTGAGGTCTCCCTTCAGTCTCCTCTTCTCCAGGCTGAACAAACCAAGTAGCCTCAGCCACTACTCATAAGATTTGCCCTTCAGACTTGTCACCATCCTCATGGCCCTCCTTTGGATACTCGTTTATAGCTTATTGTCTTTTTTATATTGTGGTGCCCAAATCTGCACACAGCACTCAAGGTGAGGGCACACCAGTGCAGAGCAGAGCGGGACAATCCCCTCCCTGGCCCATTTGGGGATGCTGTGCCTGATGCCCCCCAGGACAGGGTTCGCCCTCCTGGCTGCCAGGGCACTGCTGACTCATACTCAACTTGCCATTGACCAGGACCTCAAATCCCTTTCCACAGCACTTGTTTCCAAGCTCTTGTTCCCCACACTATTCACACACCCAGGGTTACCCCATCCCAGGTGCAGAATCCAGCAACAAATCACCCAGCAATTACATCCCTCCAGGACAGATCAGAAACTGCCCATAGGGCTTGCTGATTTACATTTTGATTGTGCATTCCAAAACAAGACACTTTTAAAAATCCACTCAGATGTAGATGTCAATTTTTGATGTGGGGAAGAATTCAGTCAGAACTGTTCTGCTCCAGAATTAGTCCCAGGACAATGTTCCTGGTGCATGTGCATTACTATATAGGCAGTAGTCTTTGCTCTACTCACTAAAATGCCACCTGACTTCTGCAGCATGGTCTGTCAATGAAAGCTGTGCAATACTTTGTCCTTTCCATCTTTTTTACAGCTTCTTTCTTAGAGGCAAAGATGTAACTTTTGAGCTTTCAGAGAAGGTCACACAGCCATAAAAGAAGACTCTCTACATGGTATGTGTCTGTGAAAGGACTATCCAGAGTTTAGCCCACAGTAGCTTACTGTTGATTATTTGAGATTCAGATATTATTTAATTTTTGCCCACTTTTGTACAATCTGTCTTTACCACAAACCAGAATATGCAAAAGGTCTTTCATCCTGTACCAAAAACTTAAATGGGGAAGGAGCATCCCCCTCAGATTTCTGTCAAGGCTAGAGCTGGCCACCTGTCCTTCGCAGAAACAATTATTCATGAAAGAAAAATTAAATGGATGTTGATTGAGAGTTCGCCTAAGCTAATGGTGCGGTCAGACATTAATGTGACTAATGGCAATGTCCCCTCTGGATGAGTTACGTGGTAATAGTGCTCCAGCTGCTTTGGCTTTGCAGAAACCAGTCAGATGACTGAGAATAACTTTTCTGGTCTTTCTTCAATTAATCTCTGTTGACTGAAATAACAAATTAAAATTATGAGCAGTTCTGAAACTGGGGGGCAGGGGGGTTATTACTATTTCTGTAAGGCTTTAAAGGACACTTAAAATCTCCTTGGCTACTTGGAATCCAAATTACCACTTAACAGCTTCTCAAGACTTAGACTTAGCTTTGCAGTTACCTGAAACCACAGCCTGATATGGCAATCCTCATTCAGTAAAGGCCATTGTAACATACAAGTTGTATCATGGACTTGTTACAAAAAACAACTACACCCCCCAAACCCCTTTGCAATGTAGCAATGTAAAGGTTACAAATAAAGCCTGCAGGGCTGTTAAATTTCAAAGTCATTATATTGTATTTCTAATATGCTCTTCATAATTTCCTGCCTATTACTTCTCACTGCCCCATATTTCTGGCCAGTGTGTGGGTTCTAAATACCCCAAAGTTTCATTTTCAAAAAATCTTTGTCCTCAAATGCTCGAGTAAACAATTCAAGAGTAGAGCTTCTTTTCAGTGATTTAGGGAACAATGAAATTTGGTCTAAGTCTAAGGTACAATCATTTGGTAAATGCTATGGTGCAAGATGCTGATGGTACAGATTACCAAGGTAAATACTTTGCTTCACAGAGAACACAACAGATGTCTGAACAAAACTTTTCAGGGCTACAGTATAGATGAATGTGAAGTTGGTATCTTTTGATGTAAAATTACTGATCTTTCCCTCACTAACTGAAATAGTTAGTGGAACAAATTACAGTGTAGTTTGGGAAAAAGTATCTTATTTCCCAAAATGCAATTACTGAGATTAAGTCTGGGTGTAGTCTGATTATAGACACAAGGGAAATGCTACCTTCATGTTCAGTAGAGTGGTTTTGAAAGAAAAGAGTGCTTGCAATGACCATTGTATCATCTATCCAGAAGTATTCATTGGTATTACATACTGACTCCCTTCCTGAACACAGATGACGAAGTGGCAACGGAGTTAGGATAGACCTGAGCAAGTTTTTAGAAACATAACTAGACACAGAAACAGTATGTAGTAAAGCTATAGCATATTACTAAACATAAAGTCTTGAATTTGCCAGTTTTCCCGTAAGTGCTGAAAATACCAAAAAAAAAAAAAAAAAAAAAAAAAAAAAAATTTACATAAAAACATAAATAGAAAAAAATTTTCAATGGTCTTTTATTTAGGCATCTTAACTTGCCATAGTTATGTAATAGTGCAAATAGGAAGATACCCAAAGAAATACCCTTTCTGGTTTCCTTCCATTCCTTTTCTGCATGAGATTTGTTTTGCCTCTGGGTTGGGTCTTACATTGTGAAATCATCTGGGAAAAAATAACTTTTTGTTAATGTTTTCAGATCAGGATTTTCAACACTTTGGCACATTTAACATCGTATTACATAGATCAAAGTGCCAGCAAATTAGAAGGTAAGGACGAGTTAGGTCCACAGCACACTTGCTGTGTTGGACCATCGCTCTGGAACATTTCCTGGAGAGAAGACCAGCACAATTGCACTGAACCAAGCACGGACTGCCTGGGAAGACAGAGCAGTTTTTAGTGCGACCTGCAGCAGTACCTGAAAGTTACAATTCTCTGGCAGACCAGCATGTCTTCCCTGCTGTTTCACTGAAAGAGAAATAAAGATAAAAGATCAAAATACGTTACAATACTCTGGAAGTTGAAATCTAGAATAGAAAAAATTTTTCCCCCCATGCTTCAGTCTAGGAAATTAAGGTAAATACAGAACATACGTCCTCTATAATTTAAACACATGCAACTCCATGCTGCCATGGCCAAGTGCTAGGACTGTCCTCATTAGCTACATTAAAGCAATATGGGAAATCTCTACACTACGCTATAGTTACTTCTCTTGCATGTGCAATAGAAGAAGGACATGATAAAGATCAGGGAATGATATTAAATTACCTTTGTGCCTTTCTGTTTCTTTTTCTAAGTTCTCATGAGAAGCAAAAATAATAAGAAAAACAAACATTCAAGGAGACTGATGAGCAGAACAAAACACCTCCTCTGCTATACGTGCTGTTCTCTTCCTCACAGCGGCCCTGGACTAGGGGCCAAAATGCCAATTCAAATCAATTTAAGTCTAGCTGGCTATACAGGTCATATCTAATGGAGCAGAAAACCTGGCCTTTTATTTGCTGAATGAACCTCGAAACAGTTACACTGCATAGTTCAAGCAGCCTGGAATCAGAACATGATGCCCCATAATTCCTCACCATGCAGTGCCTAGAGCTTCTGCCCATGAACTTGAAGACATGCTGGGGACAACCAGGTATTTAGATACCTATAAAACATTGCATCCTTTCAGTATCTAAGAGCACTTCTTGCACTTAGGCAAAATCTACAAAGTCTCACAACTGTGCCATTACCCACCTGAAAGGAAGAGAAAGGAGAGGGAGACAGAACGGCATGATAATCACAAAGATTTCTTATCTCATTGCCTCACAACACACATTATAATTGCACTATATGCAGTAGAAAATTAAATAATTTTATATCATTTTTTTTTCTGGGGAGGATGTGTCTTTATTTCCCTAAAAGTAGGTATGATTACTTCTTACCTTTGAGGCCCATCTATTGGGTCAGATCCCAAATATTTCTATTTTATTTACTAGTTCCCAGCTAGGAAACTTCCACAATTAAACCTTCATCTTAGGCAGTCTTCCACTGAACAGGACCAATTTCAGAAGCTGAATATACATACAGTCTCTGAGATTCTTTCAAAAATGCAGTTGATCTTCACTTACCACATTGACTTTACCACCTCACTTTAAAAAATGTTTATGTTCCTGGAAATAACTATCTCCTATGAGAATAATAAGCAGAATATGCTAAGGGATTTCCTGGTACTTCAGTCTAAACAACTAACTCCGTTCTGTCCATCAGAGCAAGATTCAGTTTTGAGTGTCTGATTTCTTTAGGTATTTTAATGTACCATGTTTAACACAAGACATATTCAAAAGTGAAAAAAGGATTCCATTAGTTTCACTCTTGAGATTAATGTGATTGCAACCAGATAGCTTGGAAAGGGCAGTGGATGGAGATGGGTATATATCCCTTATACTAATGGAAGGAGTATTCCCTTTTTTAAAGGTAATTGTAACTTCCAGAAAAAGCCATCAAGAACTATTTGTTTGATTTCAATAGCAAAGAGTCCAGCTCCTTGCCAAGCAGAGAGAATGGGATGGAGAAGACAAGGAGTGAAGTTTCAGATGCTTAAGGGTACCCTTTTTATCTTTATGTCAAACCCCAAAACTTCCGTAAGGGAGAGGCACATGTTTGTGCTGACTGATTGTGATTTTTATTCTTATATGTAAAGGCTGAAATATTCACTTGAAGCTTTGAGCAAAACCTGAAGAGGGGAAGAGGAAGGAAGATGTTAACTGCAGAGACTGCTGGGAGCGGCTTATGAAGAACTGCATTGGCAGCGGCTCACAGTAGACCGAGTGCTGAAAAACTGTTTTTTGAAAAACTGTCTCGGACCATGTTCAGAAAGCACCAGAATGCAGTAAATGCTTCTATTGATTTTGCATTATTAAATCCAGAAAATAACCTACCCTTGCATGATATGCAATTTACTTGATTTAGTACACTAATAATTCTGTCTGTAAGACTAAAATGAAAATCACAGTGATTCTTCACTCTGAAATTAGATGACTGAATAGGATTTTTTTTTTCCAGATTATGTAAATTACTCGAGAAAGTTTAAAAGCACTGGTTTTAAACTGTTAAACTGCTTCACCATTTTTACCAATGTGAACTGTTAGTCCCTTGCGGTCTACTATTTTAGGATGCTGACAAAAAAGTTGGCAGGAGGCAGTGGAGTCTTAACAAAGGTGAGACATGGATTGGAGCCATAATGGGCCTTAGAGGAAAGGGGAGATGGGTCTTAATGATGCACATTGAAGCTGGAAGATCAGATGTCCATTCAGGACATCAGTGACCAAGTAAGAGTTACATTGCATGCATTTGTGATTTGAAATCCACATTAAAATACAAAGGAGGTAATAAAAACTGAAACTTTTAGATGATACTTACCGTATCCCTATAGCACTGATTAGTCAGAACAGAAGATGACAGTCACTGTCCTTGAGGCAGCAATGTGGCTTTCTCTCATGCAATATATCTCTGTTGGGAGGCATACTGAGATAATTATTACACCTTTAGTTTTTAATTTAAATCTGTTGGGTTTGCCTACAAAAATCATCTAGCGTGCATTCAATTCCTGGATACTGTACTAGAACATAAAATAAATATTACCAAGGACTTAATTACTTTTATGTTTTATCCAGTGTTCATAAACTATAGCCTCATTCATTTTAACATGAAATCTCTTTTAAGAGACTATAATTAAATTCTACATCTGGAAACCAGATTTTTTTTCCCTGTCTCAAATCCTGAACAGAAGGGAACCAAGTTCTTTAAATGTCTGCTCAACTCTTCTTTCCATCGTGCTTCACTACTGACCTCTAACGAGCAGTAAGGAAATTGCCTGAAATTCTTAGCCCTTTACAGAGAAGAAATGTGCTTCCTAACACGGGTTTATCCTCTCAGAGTAAGCAGGAATGCTTGCAAGAGTTGCTGCGTTAGATTCCTCTGCTATTCTTCCTAAGAAGCTGCTTGCCATGTTACATAACCAGGAAATGGTATTTTTTAACCATGGTAAGCTAGTAATATTTCCAAGATACTAGCAGATTAAAACAAATCTGCAAACATGGAACATGATACTCAGAGTCCAGAGTGCTCCTAGAATCAGGTTTGCAAACCCCACGTGAATACAGTGAAACACGAGTATTTGTGAGAAGCAGCTTTGTTGTATATTGTAAAAATAGCACACCATTGAAATAGCCTCACACATCTCTCCCTTGGAATGTGCTTGACTGGTCAGGAATTTTACTCCTGAGGAATACTGTGTACTGTGTCAAGCACATGACATTGAAAATGATGTAAGACTGAAAGTATTTTATAGACTTCAGATGGCTAATGTATTTTTATTTTAGTATTTATTTTAAATGCCTGTCAATTGTATTAATGTTCTGTTTACCCCAATCCTAGTTTACAACATAGTTGATATTACATAATTTGACGGTGTGGTAAGAATGTCTAGGTTAACAGCCCTTACAATTACAGTCCTTCCATCTTCAAATAGTCTATTAAGGTTATCATACCCAGGGTTATCATATCCCACATGTTTTCATCCAGGGTTCCAGGAGAATTTAATTTGCTGTAGTGTTTTTAGCAGTCTAATACAAAATTTCTATTTCTAGTGACTGAGCAATTCAACTGCCAGGAAGAATACAGTATACCTGAAAATTGCTACAAGATATTTCCTAAATTGCTGACAATAATAACATATACAGGATTTAAGATCTAAAAAAAAAAAAAAAACAAAAAAAAAAAAACCAAAAAAAAAGACATTTTAACAGTTTCAACTGCCATAAAAAAAAAATCAAAGGAGGAGATTACATTACTCAAAATAGTCTGATGATAATTAGTAGAACAAGAAGCTTTTTTTAAGAAGAGACAGGGGAATACCAGCACAAGTGAATAACAGGGTCAGTTGTGTGCTATGAACTCCCACAGAAAATATTGTGAAATGGGGGTAAAGTTGCACTCTCTCCCAGAGGGCTGCAGCCACAGTCCCTTTGGACCCACAACACACAACAAGCTTGACCAAAACCAGATGCCACAGTAAAAGCCATTTTGCAACAGCCAGAATGGGGCTCTGCATGCCATTGTATTCTGGAGTAAGTAGTCATAACAGGGTATTATTCCAGAAGTGCTATTGAGTTTTAAATTCTCTATGTCACTACATAATATTTTCCCCTCTACTGTGGAGGCTGTAGGCAGTTTTAAACTTATGCATGGTTTGGGAATTGGTAAAAGTCATGGGAACAGCAGCATGTTACTTGTACCACTGGGAAAAGGACAAACAACACTATGAAAAGACACATATTAATGAGCTCTCTGTGTACATAGCACCGAGGCAGACATTGAAAAGTGCTGAATCACTCAGTAGGAACTTGGAGCACTCTTTTTCCTTGGTGCTGCCTGTTAAGGAAGGGAAGAAAAGCCTGGATAGAGATTTTTGTCAGAAATATCACTGAAATTAATGCTTTTCAATTAATGTCGCAGTGTTGCTGTACACGACTGCAGCAGTACATTACTGTTGTGACCATTGTGGTACGGTCTCTGTGCTTCAACAGCAAGGCATCACCAACACTTCACTCCAGTGTTTCCTTCACCCCAAGGTGGTGGTAGGCTCTTACCTACCCACTGAACCCGGGCAGGAACTGAGTCACAGTAGGAGCTTCAGGAGCTACCAAGTCTGCAACCTCGCTGCACTCAGCAGGAGCTTAAACTGGCAAAGAGAGAATCACTCTTTTCCTCAGCCTCAAATTGAGTACTGCTGTTGGGTAGAAATCTCTTCAGAAAAACTTCAGGAAGTTTTGTAACCCCTGCCCTGGATTAGTTTGGCTAGAAAATGAGTGGGTTCATGGAATTATAATTGCAATTGTACAACCTTTAAAATTTGAATTATATTTTTTGCTTCCTTTGAGACAAAACACATATTCAGAGCAGAAAACCAGCATGGTTGTAATTACTCTCAAAAACTTCACAATCAAGTAACTAGCATAAACTGAAAAATTCACACAAAAGAAGTGTTGGCTACGCGCAATATATCTTATAACTAGGATACAAAGAGGGTAATAACTTCTAACATATTTTTGAAAATAATGAACAAACAATTCTGCCCATACTAAAAAGAACAGCTGTGTTATATGTGAGAAAGATATGATTTGCATTAGTGTTTTGCTATTTTTCTAAATAGACCATGAAAAACAAAACAGGTAATTTTCTTTTTGTTTTTAGAGACTATTTCATATCACTATAAGGTTTTTATGTATTTCTCCAGAGCTCCACATTTTGTCAGCAGTAAAGGTGAATATTTTATGTTAACCAATCCTAAAAGTATTCCTACTAATATATAAAAAAAGCTCTTGATCAATAGTCTTGATTTTTTCCAAAAAAAATAGAATTTCAGTCATACTCTTACTAAAAGAGCAAGCAGAACTATGTGGTGTCCTAAAAAGTAACCACATGCTCAGCTAGAATAAACAGGACTTACTTGTTGCCATAGAGGCAAAAGACTAATTCACTCGGTAGTGTCTCAGGTCTCAGTAACATACTTGAGAGTAGATGACATGTTAAAATTCCTTGGAGAAGAAAAAAAAAAAAAAAAAAAAAAAAAGAGGTGATAGACTGTCTTATGTTACGTAACAAGACCACAGAATGTACCTGTGAATGCAAACACAACTTAGGGATTTCAGTGCCTGCCCCCTGAAGAGTACCTGCTGTCTGTTAAAGCCCTTTGAAACTTACATCTGCTCTAAGCTCAAACTAATTCATGGTACTAGTTTGGGGAACTGCAACCAGAAAGCACATAAAGGAGAATTTCACCCCAGGACAGAGTTATGGGGTACAACCTGAGCACTCTCAATGGTCTCCTATATAGTGGGGTAGTATAGAAGTCCCTAGAGAAGCTAGGGTTGCAAACCTGCTCTGCTCTCAGTCTATAAAAGATATAAGTCTATTTCCATTTCCAAGGTATGAACAATGGCTTTTCAGTGTACACTTCTATTTAGCAGTCCCTAGTAAAATCCCAAAACACTGGCCAAAGACACCGCCATTATACAAACCAGAAATAAATCTGGAAACATTGCATCCAGTAAAGAGATCAGAACAGTCAGAACATTCTTAGGATACAACAAAATGTAAGACATTCTCTCACTTTGAGAGCCAAAAGTGATCATACTGACTGACAAATACCTTCCTCTACCAGAGTGTCCCCATTGTCAGTCCATGGTCTATACTCACCTTCATCGCAGATAAAACCTTCTGCATTCTGACAAGTCTTTTTCTGATCTTTGAATGACAGCAGCCCAGATCACCAACATCAGGAAAAATGAATCCAAGCCTCCTTCTCCTTCTAATCCCAGTGCAGTCCTAAGGTAATTTCTTAAAAGAACCACAGAAATCATTCTTAAGCAGAAACCTGAATGTGTCAGCATAACATCTTTAGCAACCACAGACGTCTTTGGGACACTCTGCTGTGGGGAAAGTTGTGTCTACCAGGACTTGAGCATCTGCATCAGGGTTCTGAGTCTCAGACAGGAGACCTGGACACTTCCAGCACAAAAAACACTGTCTAAATTTGGACTGAAGCAAACTGGAAATCTCTATTAAACCTTCATTTGCCCCATCATGATTTCCTTTTCTTGCAAAAGCCTTACTAACAGACACAACTGAAAAGAGGAAAGAGCATATCTAACATGAGTGTTCAGTACGTGATAATTTATTCATCTCGTTATTTTATTTTGTCTCTTAATGTTATATTATAGCATAAGGGTAATTTCATGACAGACAAATTACATAAACATCGATTAAAAAAAATTCATTTCTCTCATTAAATTGCATTTATCCAATTACCCATTAAAGTGACTTGTAATGCGAATGCACATTTCTCACATGACATTCCAAAGCAATGAACTGGAAAATGACACCTTGCCAAAATGGCACATTCATACATCTGATAATAGAATTGAAAGACAAAAAAACAAAAAAAAGACCTACAAAAAAACCATGGGAAAAAAATACTTTACCCAAAACCAAAACCCAAGGAAATCCCCAAACTATTGCCAGCTGTTTATATCAGTTTTTGTCTCTCTCTCTCTCAGAATCTAGTATGTGTTTTGGACTCATATTTCTCTAGAATAAAGTAATTTTATTCTTCACCAAATGGTGGTAAATCAGGAGCCTGAAAAATAGTCTACTTAGTGCCCACAAAGTAGTTTGGAACTAGAAGAGTTCTAAAGAGCAGAAGAACCAGACTCATCTGGGACTCATTCGAAGGACACTGGAAACAACCTCCCAAATCACTCTGCACTGATGGGTGCAGACAAACCTCCGCGGGCTCTGACTGTGCTGAGAATGGTGTGGGCCCAGCACAGGAATCTAAGAACAATGAGCCAGCTCCAGGCCACAGAGCAACAAAGCTGCATTAGTGCAGCTCTGTGCCCCAGTTATCGTGCAGTAGCAAGAGTCAGAGCTCATTAGTGCAGGAACTCTGCTAAGCTCATTTATACACACAGTGTCTTCAAAACCGAGCTGCTAAGTCTGTGAAATGCTGAACTGTATTTGTGAACCTACTAGGTCAGACTGCATCTCTGCACTTTGTGCCACTTCTTAGCAAGAAGATTCTCCTCTAATCTCAGCCATGGTCTGAGGCAGTGCAAATTGACTCTAGAATCTAAACATCACATAGACAGTTATACCTCAGAAAAAACCCTGACCTTTTATCCCTATGCATACAACAGCCCCACTTAAAACCTTTCTACTAATACAAAACATGTGACTACAACTAGTCTTTTTTTTTTTTTTTTTTGTCAGTATGGGTACTCAAAATAGTCTCTCAAAAAAGACTCAGACTAAAGTGTAGTCTCTCAAAAGAGGTGAGATTTTAAATACAATGGCTGAGTCAGCAGAGATATGTGCAGGTATTACTGTGCAGATCTTATGTGCTGAGTGTCTTATAGATCTTTTCGTATTTCCTTGAATGACCTGACTCTGTATCTGCTTTATTTTGGCACAAAAGCAGAAATCGCTCTTTGGTGCTCAGCTGCACCAACAGTGAGCTAGGAATTGTTGTCAGTTATGACAGCCTTCTGAGTATTGCTTACAGGCTGCTTTTAGAGCTCTGAGCAGCCCCAGATCCTCATGCTACTGCAACAATTGCCTTCCTGGAATTACTGTTTGTTAATACAGATTCTTTGGTTAAATAACACTTAAGAAGGTCTATCCTATTGCAATCCCATTGAATCTTCTCTATCACACTACTGTGTCAAATCTTATACGATCTGCTTTGTACCTCCAGGCACACACAGGTCAGCCAGGTGATCAGGCCTATGCTTGTGGATTTGAGAAGATAAACCACCTCCCTGTTCACCTTTTCTTTATTCACAAATCCTGAGATGCTTTGTGAGCAGGGAGCCATGTATTTGCTTGATACCCAACTGTTCAAAACATCTCTGTTGACTTTATCTAGGTTATCTAGGAGGCGGCTCAACCACATTATTGGAGGCAGAGTCATCTGAACTGCCTCGTGCAGGCCAGCCATGTTCTAAAAGAAATACAGCCACACCTTCACTATCCACACCTACCAGTTTGGCTCAGCTAGAGGTTCTCTGGTTTCCATGGCCAATGAAGCTTTCTCCTTTTTCCAGTTATATCTTGCATTACAGTTTGCTGGATTTGCTGGTTCATTAATCACACTTACCATGTTTCTGACTATCCAGCCCCTGGAAAACTGAGATCTGATAGTATGTATGAAAAGGAGGAGTGAGTGAAGAAGACACACAATCATATTTCTATTACATGTGCACATTTATGAGCAATACATTCAATAAAAGCAGCAAAATCTACCATGTAACAGAAGTATGTTCATAACTTCATTCCAAACACTACCAGGTTTACTGAGCTACAATGTAGCCACAAAAGAATTGTGACCATAGGTCCTCTAAGTCATTATCTCAAGTTGGCTCTTTTTTCACATCTGTTTCAGTCCAGTAACATATGTATCACACAATTCTGCTTCCATGTGCTTTGCCATGATTAATTTCTGTGACACAACCTCTGCCATTGCTGCCAGGTTTGTGGTGTTCATGTTTATGCTGCCTGTTTGGGTAAGAGAAAGCATGAACTCTCTGTACTGCAGCACAGCTATGCTTGAGAGGACTCTTCCTGCAGAACAGCTCAGTATTACCATCGGGCAACTACAATTCTTCTTCCTGAGCCAGCCAAGGAAAGTCCCTTCTCTGCTGCAGTAACTGCTGCTATTTCAGCCTTGCCCCATGCCAGTCCAAGCCTATAGGATCTCACAGACCACATCTTCTGTCCTCAAATGAAGGATTTGGAACAAGAATGCTAGACTTGCTCTTGTTTATTCAGAGAGGCTTTTCTGGTTTCTTGGACAGAAGTACTGATGCTTCCCTCAAAATGACAGAAAAACTTTGGCTGGAAGGGAACTTTGGAGGTTACACTGTCAAACTTAAATACCATTCTCAATTCACAATTCCCTGCCTATTATGTCAGGATGACTCCTAACCGTGAAACAAAGCACAAAATCCATGTTTGTACTATCATTATTATAAAATATTAACTTAGCAAGAAGATCTGAAGCAGGAATAAAACAGTACTGTGTACAACTAGGAATAAATAACAGAATGATTTATGTAAATTATGTTAGACACGGTAGGTTGTTCCCCTTTGCCTTTGCTGCCAAACAGTTAATCTTCCCTCCCAGCTCTAAAGTTTCTGCACAGAAGAATTGAACATATTGATTTACAAACCTCTTGAAAACATTTGGCATTCTTTTGGTTATTTTAGTTTAAAATATGTAAATGCTTGACAGAAGCAAAGACCAAAAATAAAGACAGTGGAATATCAAGATTTTCCTAGAGTAAAAAATAATGAATAGAAGAATCTCTCTTTCTCTCGGGAAAGAAAGTTATATTTCCAGAGAATTATGAAGTTCCTAATAAAAACAGACTTCTGTTTTGTGGAATTAGAAGTAATTAATCACCTTTCTAACTAAAGGACATGCAATTTAACATAAAAGGGATTTATGTTAGTACCATTACATTCCCTATGACATGAATACAGCACATACAGATTGCAAGACTTTTTAAGGGGCTGGATGATTTGTCGACAAATCAAGAATAGTCCCTTGCTGAGCCAGCTTACGGTAATATGAGCACTCCAGGGTCCCATGCCAGGGCATAACCCGATCACGTACAAAGATTAGAAAGGAATGTTCCTCACATGTGCAGTCCTGAGTAGCTGGCTCTCTGTATCACAGATCTTGATACTTGTTTTTTAACCTTTTCCTTGGGCAGAAGCTTATTACTGTTTCTAGACTAGGTGCACAACAGAACTGATCCTGTATACTAAATCTTGTTCTCTTATCTTTTTACTGTTATAGGATTCTTAGGTGAAAAAGAATGAAGTCCTCTTACACATTATATTTCAATATGCAGATGACTTCCAAGGTAATTTCATTTGCATTAAATATTTTACTTGCAATTTATTTTCATGGTCCACCAGGCACTGCAAATGAGAATGTTATACAAAATAAAAATGCATAGCTGTACACTCAGGCAAATAAGCTCAGCATCATAAAGTTATTCAAATTTATAAAAAATATGAAAACTTCCTTGATTGTAACTTGCAAGTATGTACTTTTACACAATTTAATTGGATTATACTTACTAGAGAACACGATTTAAAAGCCACCCTTCCATGCTGTAGCCGTCATTGATAATATTTGAAAGGTTTCAATAATACATAAACAATATAAGAAATACTCCTCAGACCAAATCACATAATTCAGTAACAGTGTAAAGTAAACAGATCCTCCTACTCCCCAGAGCCTCCATATTGCCACTGGCAACCCCCAATGAAAATTCAGCTACTCACAGTCACGGGGGTGAGCAGAAGGGCCAGCTTTGCAATCAGTCCAGGAAGCTCAGATATTTTACAGATATTACAAGAGAAAGAGGAGGAGGGGGAGGTGGAAGGAAAATACTTCACCTGCCACTTTCTCTTCGTATTCTAGTTATGACTTAAGATAAGTTCCTCCTTTGGCAGTATATGCTAGCATGGGATGGAAAACATTCCAAGACACACCTTGGCATACGTAGATCAAAATAAACACTTTAGCATTATTTTAAAAACTTGTGAAGTTCTATGAGAACATTTTTATCAATAGCCTGTTTATAGAGAGGCTTTAATAAACAGATATGTATACACATATTTAAGCTCACACACAAAACTACCACATACAAACTCATACATTAGGACTGCATAGAAACTGTGTTTTAACCTGAGCTATTATATATTGCACAAACAAAAAGATGGTACTTATATCCTGCCTTTGGAATGATGTGAAGATAAGAGAAAGCCTAGAGAGGGCTGCATTGAAAGAAGATATGAAGGTGACAGCAAAGACACTTGCTTTCTTCATTATGTCTTGAGATACCCCTCTTTCACTACAGGATCCTGGGATAAAGCAAAGATAAAAGTGGGCAGAACCACCTAAAGAATGACAATTCAAGTAAGCGAAAGAGTTTTTTTTGTTTGACTTGATCTCTGTGTGGGTTTTCCCCATGGGGCAAGAATAGTCTTCCAGTAGAGATCATCATTTCCCCTCTTACAGAAATAAAACTTCAGAGCCTTACTTGCTTTCACAGAGAGCAGCAAGATCCTACACCTCCACTGATGGGATCCCTCAGTCCATTTCTGTCACTGCTTTACAGCTGTGCAGCTCTATCCTCTTCTTCATTAATCCAAATGGAAGTGGCAGCCTACTATGAAGAAGAGAAACAGACTTAGCTGGTCTATACTTGGATACTACAAGTGGAGGACTTACACAATTAGGGATTCAAAACATGAACTCAGCTCTGCTGTGGGGCTAACCCATCACCTGTAGGCTGCTCTCATTTGTGATATGAAATTATGCTGAGAAACACCATGGACTTCTGGGGTAGGCAGGTGACTACATGTCTGGCCTTTTCATCATAGTGATATCCTCCAGCCAGAGCACTGACGGCCACTGGTGGTTCTATTTATCTAATGGAATATTAATTCATAGAATATCCTGAGTTGGAAGGGACCCACAAAGATCATCAAAGTCAAAATCCTTAGAGTAATTAGCTGCTTATTAATACTTTTGATTGGATTAACTAAGCACAGTGCCATCAATCTACCTTTCTTCTCAGTTTCACTGCACGTGGACTTCTCAGATGCCATTTCTTTGGCTTCCACACTCCCCTTAAGGTCTACGTATTCCCCTTTCAGACAACAACCATCCCTTCCCCAAGATCATGTTGGACATACCATGTTTGCCAGCATTACATTAATCTCAGGTGTGAGTATGTTCTGCTCCTTTTCTTAGTTCTTAGGACATCCCCTCCCCATGCAGAGCAAGCTCCCAGTGTTAGGAACTCTCTGCTACCTTGTATTCTTCTGGTAACGTCCACTTGATGCTCATATTAGGGCTTACAGATAGATTTTATAAAAATGTAATTAAAGACAGTTAAACCAATTTAGTAAAGTACATTTGGGTTTAAACAACTAAAATTTTGTTTGGGCCATGTTTACCCAACTGAGCATATTAAATTCCCTACCTGTACTTGCCACTTCTTCTCACTTGTCCCTTCCCTGCATCCCCACCCTTCTCACTCCATCCCGAAGTCCAAATACCTTTCCATTAAGAAAACATTTTGTTCTAAATGTACCAGCATGCAAAAGGTTCACAGGCTGTTTTTCTAAATTAACATTAATGCCATTTTAGTAGCCAGTCATGAGTAAGGCAAACAGGTTCGTGAAATAAGATATCTTCTTTACAACATTAGGCTCAACATTTCACTACTTCAGTTAATGTGTTGTGATAGGTGTTGTAGGTTCATATTACTATCTTCCTGTACATCTGCAGTGAAGTCTCACAGTGCAGTGTAATTGGATCTTCACAACATCACCTTCCACCTACTGGCAATGGATAATGGCACAGTTTGTAAAACACCTTACTACAAAGAAAGTAGTAACCCGATAAATTCAGAAAGATAAAGAATGACTTTGTAAATGGAAGTCAGTGGAAATTTTACCACTAAAATATGAATTTGAATTTGCATTAGAGAAATACATAGCAAGAAGTTTGAGAAAAAAAGCATCAGAATTGTAAACCCTTCACCAAGATGAAGATTTAACGGTATTTGATCTTAGACTCCACAGGCAAGTACGTTCCAAACCAGATAACATAATTTGAGGGCTACAAACCTATGGCCAGAAAATTTACAGAGGTAAATCAGGAACGCTTAATGAAACCAAGAGAGTTACAGTTGGTATGATCCAACTCTGTGTGCCATTCAATACTATCTTGGAGCCAGTATAGGAGCTATGCTTATGAATTTCACACAGGAAACAAAAAAGCAACAACACAGGGCAGATTCTGTTCCTGGCATTAGTCCATTCAGCTATTTCTCACTCATATTGCTGTAGCAGCTAAGAACAAAAGAACTCTACCATCACAATAAAAGACAGGCTCCCCCTCCCAGCAAAGGAACACATCCTGTAAGTCAGCATACAGGACCACATTCGGACAGCCAAAAAGTACCAGGAAACGGTACCGTCCTATTGATTACAGCGCACCAGTCCTCACCATGGACTAAATTTTTTTTGGGCCCAAGAGTTTTAAGGTGTTATGTGAAGAAGAAAGAAGATAGAAGAAAGTATGCCAGTGCTTATTATAAAATGGAACATATGGGCAAATGAAGTCAGTCATCTTAACTGGTGAGAAACAATAACTTTAGTCCTGATATGGTGAGTCAGATGTCAGACAAATGACAGGCATCTGTCAGCTTGTGGAGCTGGGACCCACTCATGCTCTGAAAGCCAGTCTGCTATTTGTGACTGTATAATATACAGAACTTGGCACCCTGCCCCCATTCCACACAAAGAAAGGGAATGAAAGCTGAAGGCCCTCAAAAATGAAGGAACGTTTGCATGTGTAATGTTAAAAGATTCTGCCTGAAGACCTTTATAGCTTTTTTTTAAACTTGCTATTTTGAATGTTAGTTTTCCTGGACTTAGTCTTAAATTTGACTAGCTTGACTAATCAGATGAAAATAGGAGCAGTTTCAAAGTTCAAAGTCATCTGGATTATTAAGAATGAATGATAACCCTTCAATGTAACTGACTTCCCATAGCCACAAACCAGAAAACTTTTCATTGGAATGACAGTGCACTTCCACTGCAAAGTAGTCTCTCCCCACAATCTACAGGATACACTATCATGACCACCACACCTACAAGATACACAAATTGTAGGGTAAATTACTACTACCTGCTCCCCAGAGGAAAACACTAGCTTGTACCTACCAGATGGAACTGACAGCTGGCAACTCAATGCACCACAAAGACCTTATGCAAACAGGCTCTTAACAAATGGGTATTCTGGCTTCCTGTTCCCACTCCATTTAAATCTGACACCTCTGACTCCCACTCCTCACTTTGGCTGGCTCTTGGACTTAGCCTTTGTTCCTGCCCAGTTCAGACTGCTTAGTACATACACACACACAATTTTTATTATTTACATATTTTATCACGGCAAATATTAATTACATGTATTTAATCAAAGACATTGCTTCCAGTCTGCTTGCAAACAGACCTGCTTTGGTTGCATCATGTCAAGCAAAAGAAGTCACACAATTCCTTGTCACAGACTTTATTCTTTTGATTGTCAAATACATATCCCCATCCTGTCACTGAGGGGGGGGCAAGATTAATAGCACAACAAGTATATATACCGCTGCCCTGAATGTTCAGTACTGCCAAGTGTTTTCTTAAGTTAGGCTGCACCTAAACAAAAGTTACCATGCCTAACTACTTCAAATAAATGAAGTAATTGCTCTTTCAATTTGAAAAGTTTAGCAAAAAAATTGGCTTTTACTTGTCATTAAGTGCAACCATGTATAAACCTTACCAGTCCAGAAAACTTTTTAAATAGAAATTTCTGAAACTATTGTAGTGAAATACTCAAGAAAAAAATTAATAAAAAACAACAAACCAAAACAAACAAAAACCCCAGGAGCTATGTAAGCAAACAGCAAAATAAAACACTCTTGAAAGTGCGCTTGTTCAAGCAGGAGGCAAAGACATACCTGTGGAAAACTGAAACAGATCTGATGGAAGCATACAGCTGGCAGAAAATGCCTATTGCAGAATGCTTTAAAAATACACAATTTAAAAAAAAAGAAGTATGCAAATACTTTATTTACAGTCGTGCAGTAAAAGCTGACAAGACAGAAAATAAGAAGAAACTTCATAATTTATCTCAAGAGAGTAATGAAATACAGTGAGCTTTAAACCAACTCCTCTCAGATCTGTCTACATCCTACTCACATAATCAAGCTCCAAAGCTCCATCAGATTCATTTATTAATGAATAAAACACAGAACATTTTATTACTAAGAGTCACTTGCCTAATGAATATAGGATATTGAGTGTGCCAAGATTCTATAATTAAGTTACATTTCTTCAACTGCTACATGTATCACTGAAAAGTGAAACAGGCTTAGAGAGAAATAGAAGTAGTTTGAGAGAAATAGAAATAGTTTGCTTCATGAAAACAGCAACCTTAAGCTGTATTCTTTCACCTTGTAAAATGTAGGACAAGGTGCGGGTTTAGAAATGCTAGCATTAACTGATGTATCTAAGATTTTGTCTCTATAGTAAGAAGTCCCATTTCTTGTGGTTTTGTGGGTGTGTGGGTGTGCTTACTCTAGGCAGAAGCAGTTTCCAGAGGCTGGGAAAAACTCTCAGATGTGAGAGCTCATGCTACGGGTTATTCCCCCCAGAATTACTTGCAAAGAAAGAGCATGACAGAGTTCTAGCATTTGATCAGTTCTAGTTTACTGAAATGTGTAATTTTGAAGAGAATACTACTCACCTTATTTGCTGCCTTGCCCCTTTACTACAGCCGAACTGAAACTAGCTGTGGGGGATCCCTAAGCAAGTGGCCTGGACTGAAAAAACCTCCTATGCGGCAAGCTCTATCAATTACAGCTCTTTTTTTAAACAGTACTACCAATTGTTTACCTATTTTTTGCAGGTGTTTTCAATTTTTAGATTCTTCTAAATACAGCTAAGTGAAGTCTCTCCATTTTTTTTCTGGAATGACAGAGTATGTAAAAGCCTCTCAAGGCCGCAGAACTTTTCATATGTTAAATAAACTTGAGCGCTATTTATTTATAGCTGAAGATACAAAGTTCACTAGAGAGGACTCAGTTCTTTAATTTGCCAACAGGATGACTAATCAGCAAGTATGTGCTGGCCAGAGCATGGCAGCCATTCAGCTACACACTAACCAGACAGTACACTCTATCTGAATATTCCACAGGGATGGTCACAATTCTCAGTGGAAGATGGGGGGCTACTGAGGCAGAGGTGGGAGAGAGTTTGGGGAGACAAAGAAAACAAATCTCCAGGAATTTAGGCACAGCGTATCCTGCTGCTCCTTGGACAATTTGTTTTCTTTCCTAATGCGGAAAATTCACAAAATTATTTTATCAGACAGTGTGAACTAGCAAGACCAGTTTAGACACTGCATCTGGGATAAGCAGTTATTGGTGATGGCTGATTTTATAAGAATATTCCAGGTTGATTTTGGAAAGCTGCCAAGTCACTCACAGAAAAGTACCATCAGGACAATTTATTAAATCCATTGCTATTTCTGTTCATCTATTCTTCAAGCTTAAGAATCCTAATTTGTGGCCAATAGAAGTTTTTGCTTTTTAAACAAACAAAACTCTAGAGCTTCTGACCAGAAATTTTTGCTATTCAGATAGCTCTTTTAATATCACTACTTTTGCTCCAATCTGTACAATAGTTGTACTAAATGCAATTGTAGGCTAGAGAAGACCTTTTTGATTCTTTCCTGCTTTTGCTAAACAATTCAGATATCTTGAAAAGAGCAGGCAGTATATTGGCAGGAAAGTACCTTCTCCTTATTTTTCCTGCTAATTTCAGTGGCACATGTGATGGCATGTGCTGGGAATGGCTGACTAAGCCTCATTCTCTCGTTGCCACTCTAATGAGGATTGTATTTTTATCTAAGATAATTGAAATAATACTGATCCTGGTTTGCGGTAGTCTTTATCTGTAGTGTTTTACTATCTGAGCTCCATCAGTTGCTCTCCATCTGGAAGGTATGACTTCAAGTTTAAATACCTTTCAAGGCTTATTTCTGATGGTCATCCAAGAATACACATTACAAGTAACTGTTACAAGTGCACAAATAAATGCTTACTCTTTTCTTCTGGGCATCTCATGCTGTAGGAAAGAAATCCACACATTACTGTGCTGGTGCATAAGGACACGACAAAAGGCATCACTTAAATTCCATATCTTCACAGTTTATGCAAAATCTAATCACCAGATGAAAAACCTTTCTCTGAGAACTTTGCTTCATTCTCAGTTTTGATTACACTCACAGGGATCAATTTACCTGAATCAGACCTAGCAAAATCTGCAGTAAGACCTCCAGAATCCAAGCAACGCTGTAACAAATCCCAGACTACGAGGCCACACCACTGATCCAAAGGCCAAATGCTATTTGAGTTACTCCTTGGTGAGGTCGATACAAATCAGCTGAGAGCAATGAGAACAAGCTATTGACCTACATTTTACCTTTGCAATTTAAAACCAAACTTTACTTCAGCCTTAGCTATGCCTGAACCAGACATGCTTCACCTGGCTCAAGTGCTTTGTGCTTATATTCTGGATAAGTACATACTTCTGAATGCCTCTCAAACAAATGGCTGCCTTCTATTTGTCACTATCATCAACTATTTAGAAAATGTTCTAAGTTTACGTAAGAATGCACAAATCTAACAACAGGTGTCTACTGCCATAGAAGTATTGTTAAAAGTAAATTTAAAAAATAAATAAAAGAGAGATTTCATCCTTAAGAATAACCAACTCAACTACACCTTACTTTACTGCAGATTCACCTAGCTATAAGTGGAACACCAACACAGACAATGCAGTTGTTTATGTTTGGATAACCCAGACGCTCTTCACCTTCTCTTGTCTCCCGCTCTTCCCAAAACATCTGATCTGTCTTTTAACAAGTGGTTAGTGAAGTTTGGCTGATAAATACAAATGTCTGGATGTTGATTCTCTGAACTGCCTGTAACGAGAAAGATGATCAGCAGTTCAAGTGTCAGCTTGATAATCCAGAAAACAAACAGTAAAACCTGTTCATCACCCTCCTTGCCCTATATTTACCCAAGGCACATTTCTAAACACAGCTTGCTGGTGGCAACACCTTTTCCAACTGACTAGCAAGGTGCATAGTTCACTCACCATGCACGAAAAAATGTTATCTTAGCAATCAAAAACATTAAAATTCCACATACCTAAGATTTCAATTGAAAATCTTATACTACCTTGGAGTTTGTAACATAGTATTTTTAATGCCATCCTGAGAATTCTCCACCTCTTTTCAATGCAATGTATTAAGACATAAAATAATTTTTCTCTTGTTGGAGAATGAGCTTTCCCTTAACAATAAATTGAAACTCATTTATTTATTAGAAACATATATAATTGAATGGACGGCTGTATGCCAGTTAGAATGATCAACATGAATAACAGGGACACCAAGAGAATGAGGATGAACCCTTTAAGCCTTTAATTATCATACTTTTTCATACAAGAAATGTCACGGCCTATTAGCAGTATAACAGGTGCCTTCATGACAAATTCAAATAAAGACTGTGAATGGAAATAAACTCACTATAGCACTGATTTTGGCACAGGTGCAGGGGGATTTAAAATGGGTTATTCAACTATGATAGAGGAAGTGAAAAATATAGGCCTAATTTAATAGTTCCTTTAAGGAGATGTCACTCATTCTTTCATATCAATACTTTTCACTCAGCATCCCATTTCACTGTTACAGACAGGTCATATATTTTCAGTTCTTTTAGAAATTAGGAGATTAGAGACTGAATCCTCTTCTTGTGTAATTGTTTCATTGCTGCTTCTGCTTATCACCTTGGATGTATTTCTTTCAAACAGCAGAGTCACTGCTTGAATGAATCAGAACAGCAAAACAGCTGTGACTGCACTAATACAAAGGTATTTATGGAAACAAAATGCACAGTAAAAGCATGCATTTATTTTCCAAGCAGGGCTCATTACTTGGTGGCATTCTTTTAATACAATGATTTATGATATGCAGTATAATTTAAATTTAGTTTAGCTGTAGTCTCGACAAGAAGTCAATTAGGACAGTTTGGAGTGAGGGTAAATGTGATACTTGCCAGAGAAAGGATATTTTATTTTCTCTTTTTAAAAGCCCTGATACAAGTGGAAAGACTCCAACTGACCACTGTGTGGTCTATCTCATAGTCCTTGTCTTTATTTCTAACTCCTGTTTTAATTACTTCTGGTTTTTATGGCTTTTTTTTTGCCTTTGCCTTTCTAACTCACTCCTTTCTCATTGTTACATTCTTTTTCTGCCCTGTTTCTCTTCCTCCCACAAACAAAGACAATACTTATCTTCTTGTGGTTTCCTGCACACCCTTACAATGTACCAAACACGCAGCTCTAAAACAACTGAGCAGATTAAAAAGTGACAAGCCATTCACATGCTTGGCACCTACCCCCACTGTTGGCTTTTCTCTTTGTCACCTTTCCCAAAAATGATATTTAAAATATTCGCTTCAATTTTCACTACATTTCAGATCAGAAGGGATTGTCATACCATTTGTAGCAACACTCACCCAGGCAAATTTAATCAAATGAGGTGTTACTTCCCCTAAAAGAACTGATATCAAGCTGTCCCAAGCTTCTTCAGTGGCACAACATGGATCCCATAGCCTGTTCCTGAACTGTGCTCAGGTGATCCCAGTAGGAAAATCAGGCCTGCTGCTTTCTGCAAATTAATCTGAAAGTCTACTTAGTCCAAAGTCACATATCACGATCAGATTTTAAGTGCATGATCAGAGATTTCAGGCAGAAATATAAGAAAAAGATTACCTGATCAGTAGAAGACAATAGCCCCTCTTATCTAACATTCCTCTTCAGTTTACAGTTGCCTGTGGACTGGGAGGAAAAAGTCCTGATGCTATAGGAGAGCAACAGAAACCTCCAAATGACAAGATCATGCAGAAAGATACTGATCAGCATAAACATTCAATACTGTATGAGCATTTGTACCTCTGGGAGTATACTTTAATCTTGCAAGGGAGACTTCTTGGATAGGTACTGAATACACCAATTACAAAATGCTGGCACATGTGTGCCAAAGTAAACAGAAGTAAGGAATTTGATAGTCTATTTAAAGCCAAAAAGTTTGTTCACAGTAAAGCATTAGCAACATCCTTCTAAGTGTTGCTGCCTGTCCAGTGGCTCCAATGTTCTCAGTATCTCTTTTCTTATCAAACTGCCATTTCCAATAGTACAGCTTCAGGAAACTGCATCCCACACTAATCACAAACAGCTGTTGTCTCAATTGACAGTAATTGTTACTCACAAGAACATAGTCACACATCTATTTTTCACTAATTATTGTATTTTCAGTAATCCCAGTACCAGATTATGTATATATATATTATTTTTTTTTTTGCCTTCCTTAGGACAATTCATTCCTTGCATTGTACTTTCCAATTTGCTGAAATGTTAATAATTCATCCTGTTAGCTTTTCTATGATAAATTCTACATGTCATGCGGACATCTACTCCTCCCTAACAGCACTTAAACTCGTCCAGCAGCTTTAGCCTCACCAAGTAAAAGGAAAGCATCTCGAAAAATATTAAGTACTTACACATCATGTGAAAATAAGACTCTGCTAGAGTGCCATAACCAAGTGAAAAGTTCAGATACTCAACTGTACTAGATACCAATTAACTCACATGAGAGATATCAAGAAGTAGGCTTCATTGTTTTTGATGTACCCAAAACTTGTTGCTTTTACTTCTACTGTCTGAAGTGATATCAGCATGGCCACGTTGATATCCTGTTACTTGACTAAGCATCTATGTGCAAATCCCATTAAAAAATACTGATTAACGCTCTCCAGTAAGTTACTGTTTCTGGTTAGCTTCATGTCATTACTATGTGAAACACAGTGATTACCTTTGATTTGAGAAAAGGTTTCCTTCTCCACACATCCACTTGGAAATGCTCTAATTTGAAAAACTGTTTTGACCTGAAACACTGTATTTATGGTCAGGACTCAAAGCTGGGTTTTGCTTTTTTCTTTCATACTTTTAGTGTTGTGCCAAACTGGTATTTAACCTGGCCTCAAACTGAATTATCGGTACCACGAGGAATCCTGAACTCCTGCAAAAAAGCAGCTTATTTTGTCACAGGAAATTAAAAGTATTTTTTAAGCCTCAAAAAAGCCTTGTTGGGGAACTTATTGTCTGATACGACTAACTTCAAACCCTTTCATTCTGTTGATTGCAAAGGCACTCTCTGGAAGGTTTGACAAGCTGTTCCATAGAATCAGTCACAGAATGGGTCAGGTTGGAAGGGACCACAGCGGGTCATCTGGTCCAACCTCCTGCTCAAGCAGGGCCATCCTACAGCACATGGCACAGGGTTGTGTCTGAACAGTTCTGGAATATCTTCAGTGAGGGAGATTCCACAACCTCTCTGGGCAATCTGTTTCAGTGCTTGGTCACCCACACAGTAAAGTTCTTCCTCATATTCAGGTGGAACTTTCTCTGCATCAGTTTCTGCCCATTGCCTCTTGTCCTGTTGTTTGGCAGCACTGAGAAGAGCCCGGCTCCATCCTCTTGGCCGTTAGATATTTATACACATCCACGATGCTTCCCACAGTCTGGGGGTTTAACTGGATGCGGAGCGCGGTTTAAGACACAGGACGGGATGCTTTAGGCGGTGTCGCCATACAGATGACGCCCTGCCG
>VWZT01008281.1:0-107251 GCA_013397055.1 Pachycephala philippinensis | reverse complement strand
GGCGAAGCGCCGGGATGCTGCGCCTTCTCCCCGCCTCTCCCGCCGGCCCTCTCTGGTTCCTCCCGCGCTGCGGGAGCTGGGGAGGGGGACACAGGGGTAGATGGCCCTGATGTGTCCCTCGCGTTTCCGCCGTTCCCTGTCCGGGGAGTTCACGTGGAGGGGAAAGTTGTCGGGCCTGGGTGGCGGGGACGCCCCTCGAAGGCTTCCCAAAAGGGATGAGATGAGCGCCGGGCAGTCCTCAGCATCTGTGGGTATTCCTGAGACCTCTTCCTCCGGGAGATGGGGGTACAACCGAGATGCCCCAATCTCAAGTCTTTGTTATTCTCGTATCCAAACCTGGATGTGGAATATCTCCTTCGACTGACCTGATTAGGTCAAAACTACTAGATCTGTTGTAGATGAAGCACCTAGGCTGATGGTTTCTGTGACTGCCGAGGCAAGGAGGAAGAATCCCAGAAAAATGCAAGCAGGAGGTTTTTGGGGGCAATGATCCCCACACCTCCCACCCCGCCAATAAAGAACCCCTTGACAAATCTGACTGTTCACAGACCGCTGTGTGCGGACAGTTTATGTAGGGAGTGTTTTATGTGCATTGGCATTTCTCAGCACAGCAGTACACGCCTGAAAGAGGGAAAAAGTGTCTGTACTTCTGGAGCCACTGTGCAGCCATGCACACTGTACTGGGGAAAGGAGGTGTTTTTATCCCAGATTGAGCGTTTACGTGTCGTAGCTTCTTTGGATTTGAGCTTGGTGTGCACAGAGCCCCAGTGATAAAATGTGGTGGCGACACAGAAATAATATCTGTTGTCCCTCTTTGAATATAGCAATAATAGAGAGAACAGTGTTCATTAAAGGATGAACCATATAGGATTAGTTTACCTATCACATGATGAATTAAGAGGGAAAGATTTCAAATATACTTAAGCTTAAAAGAGCGTAGAGATTATATTGCAATGTTTGTAGAAGTGGTTTTTTTATTTTATTTTTAAATTCTTTTTTCAATTGCTGACCTATGCTGTGCAGTCTATGTTAATTACAGTTTTTGCTTGGACTGGAGGTGCTGTGATGATCACCCAGTCTTAAGCATGCTCAATACAGATTTTCAATTTTAATGCTTTAAAAACAGGCATCCCTGTTGTAATTTTGAATACTGAATATGGCAGTTAGTATTCTAAACATCACTTTAAACGTTTGTCAGTGTCTGAAAAATAAATTTATTGGTAAACCAAATCTCTGACTGAATAAAAAAAGCATTCCATGGGTTTTTATTTGTAGTCTGAGTAAAATTTTCTCTCTTTATATTAAAAGATGTCTTTGAGGGGATGAAGCAGTCTGGGTAATGTGTTAGGCACTCTACTAACATGTAACCTCTTAAATTTGTTAGTATATGACACTGCTAACTAGAATCCCTTGGACAGCCATAGGAATTGCAGCATGAAGCTGATGCTGTTTTCATAGTTGCAGCTGCAGAAGGAGGTGAGGGATGGTAACTCCTGTGCGAATAAAGGAACAGCTGGCGGAGCAGAGTCCTCACAGCAGCCAGCAAGCTTTCCACAGTCCAGGGATGTGAAAATGAGATGAGGAAATGATTTTGAGATGTCAAGTAATTGAGACTGGGAAGTATGAAAACCTCAAGTCTGAGGCAGTTTTTGCTTGATAGAAGTATTCACTTTCACAGCAGTTCTTGAGAAAGGATGTGGCTTCTTGCCAAGGCCTTGCTCACAGCTCTTAAACCACTGAGGGTAACAGCTTATTTCAAAATCTGTGCACTCAAGACAATACCAGCATCTGAATGTAGTAATCTGCTTTTAGGTTTCTGCATCAGAAAATATTTACAGTAATCTACAAATAGATTACAAATAGTCTAAAGTAGTTCTAACTGTGGTTATATATAGGTATTTTCAGGGACTCTGTACTGTCAGAAGTGGGACTAAATATCTTTTAGGAATAGAACTCTAGCTTTTATTTTAAGAAGTCATATACTAGAGGCTGTCAAATCAGTCCTAATTAAAAAAAAAAAAAAATCTTCATTTTAGCTATGTAGTGCTACTTACTCTTTCAAAATTACATTTACAGAATTGTGTGACTATACCATTGATTTTATTTAGAGTACTGAAGTGAGAACCGGGGAAAAATTTGACAGTTTGGGGATACTTAGAGAGGGAAACATGTGTTTGTTATTATCTTTGCTGGAAAGTTTGGCTACTTGTTACTAGCCTGCAGAATCCATTGTAAAGATGTGGCCTCTCAAAAGGAAGAATATCAGTTAAAAACAGTAGATGAAGTAATAGATAGTTGCTGCATTGTTACTCGAAGCATCATTAGATGAGAGACAGTTTTGTTACAGAAACAAATGCATAACACTTGGTCATGAATCAACTTGCTCAAATTTCATGAGATGTGGAAGGTGGAAATGTCTTGGGCATTAGCAGGTGCCTGTGGAGAAGCCTTCCAGCAAGACTGAGGATCAGCAGCCCAGCTACTTTTCAAATACAGGTGGCTGAAAAAATATAGATTACTTTGTAAGCTATGCTTACCTATAGAAGTCCAGATCATAAGACAACTATCATTAGGTTGCTGTGTGGGTGTATTGCCTCTTACAATAAGTGAGGGCTTGCTTAAACAAAATTCTTATTGAAGATAAGTTATGCAATAATTGTTTTCTTTGCATTTCTGATGGTAAGTGGGAGAGGAGTTCTCCATTAAGCTAGGCACCATACAAACCACACATTTCCAACTCTATCTACAGATAGAGTCTCTATCTACAGACAACTGTATTTTATATTAGAAAAACCCAAAGTCCTATTTCAGCTAGTTCTGAGGCTGTGTTGACTTCAGTCTCCAGGATGACAAAGAACTCTGTTGTTGCTTTGGTAAATTTTCTTTAATCTCTAGAATAATGATTGAGAATCTTTTGATATCCCCTACTTTCCTCTGCAAGATCCCAGGAGATGTTAGTTTTCTCATTTTGCTGTTTTAACCATGTGGTTTCCTTACATGTGCAAATGTATTGCCAAGTTTTTAACTCCTTTTACTCATCCTTTGGACCCTTTAGTGCCCCTTACTGTAATTCTTTGATTAATTTTCGGTGTTTCAACTTCCTTCAGATTTGTTTGGGGCGTTTTTTGGTATGCATTCAAGGTGACCTGATATACTTACCCAAATGGAATTTTGTGCTATCATTACAAATGTTTTAGTTAACTGTATCACTTCTAGAAGTTGTGCCTGTTAATTTTCAAGAACTACTTTTTATCTCATCTCCATTGTAAAGGCTACTTTAGAGTGTGCTTTTATCTGGGTGAGACTCCATTAGCTTTTTGATTTACCTAAAGAGGAGGGAAAATTCATCAACTAAACAGGTCATGTTTTGCTACTGAAGTTCTTTTGCTGGGAACATTGAACTTCACATCAGTGCTTCCAATGCTTGAAGTGGGATTGCCCATCCATTCTGTGGTGTCTCTCAGCTACACAGCTGTACTGTGGTATAACATCTCATTTTCTTACACCATGGATTCTGTTTAAATATGATGCTTCTGTCTATATAAAATTTGGTCTCTGTAATTTCTGACCTCAACTACTGTCCAGTGTCCTTGCTTATGATCTTTATAGTTGTGTAGTGTGTCATCTGATTCCGTGTATTACAATCTATCCATTATTTCCTTCTTCATGTTAATTGAAACCCTTAGGAAGAAGGGTAAGGTGTTGGAGGTCATAAGCGAGATGTAAATTTGGGATGCTGTATGGGGCTTAACAAGGTTTTGACTTGTCAAACTGTTTGCTGACCAGAAGTGACCAAAGTCCACATCTTTGCTGAACCAAAAAGAATTCTCATGATTCATTTAGTGTGCTGCTCCCTGCTTCGATTTGGCTTTTGAAACTCAGTGTCAAGGTGTTTTCTTGTAACATCATTGGTCTTCAGAAATATACAATGAATTGTTATTACTGTGTTAGAGTTTCTGTAGGTCTATTATAGACAAATGAGAAATACTTTGTGTTACTGGTGGAAACTTTGTATACGGTTTAAGAAATTTTGCAGTGATTTCTTCTGGAAGTTTATCTTATTGCCTATTTTAGTTGCTTACAACTAGTTGAAGATCTTGTATTTTTACCATTAATGCCAGATACTAATACAAATAGCAAAACCATGAAAATGTAGATAGCCACCTCTTTCTAATTCATCTATCTGCCTTGGGTCTTATTCTGGGTGGCCTTTCTGGAAAACATTTTAACATATTGTAAAATAATCTGCCAAATTTAAAAATTGCAGCAACAGGAATGGTCCAAACATCTGTAATTTGCATGGTACATTGCACAAGTGCCCCTGGTGAAATTACTGCATTTGCTGATTCTCCTCCCTTCATCCCTTTTTTCTTTTTTTTTTCCTTCTATTTTTTAAATGTCCTGTACAAAACTGGAGGCAGTAACTCTTCAAACAAGCCAGTTTTCTTATCTCTGATCAAATGAAAGTGATATAAAAACATACTTAAAATGGTTAACACAGGTATTCCTCAGCTTACTTGAGCGGATTTACATTGGAATAGTGACTCCGTGATACACTCTTAATTCATTTGTCTGGTACTAGAGTTAAGTGAGCTCTAGAAAGGCAACCCTTAAGGTTTATCTGAATGAAACTTTCTCTACACTACTCATTAATTGTTGAAAGGTGCAGTAGCTGATTGCCGAGGTTACTCTGTAAGTAGAAACAATCAATTTGAATACTTTGAATGCTTTTATGCTTTTTTGTTTTCCCGATGTTGCCTGGTATTCATATTTCCTTCCTTTCCCTTTTCTCAAGGGTGTATTATTTTGGGTTTTAAGATTGATATTTAAGTGTAGCAGGATGGATGTAAATACAAAGAGCCTGATACTTTCCTCTCTATCAGTTCTTTTTCTCCTGAAGAATTCAGAAGCACTGGGAGATTCCCCTCCAAACTTCCAGAGATGCTACTGCTTGATAAAGACATCAACGTTCTCATGCCCCTTTGATCCAGTGTGGGCTGAAATCTTCGGCCTGCTCTGTGTTTTCTAATGGATCTTACCTGTGTGCAGGAAGTCATTGTAGGCTAAAAGAAATTATTCACAGTGCTTCAAATATGGAGGAAAGTTGCCCTTCACATCTCCAAGGAGGTTTACTTTAACATATTTTCTGAGCATTTTATTAATAATTTATTAAGAAATTATTCACAGTGCTTCAAAAATGGAGGAAAGTTGCACTTCACATCTGCAAGGAGGTTTACTTTAACGTACTTTCTGAGCATTTATTAAATGATAACCTTTTCAATAGCCTTTTGAGGATACAGCTTGTTTAAAGTGCTAGGTGGAAAACCTAAAGTATCTGTAGTGTTAGGGAGACAGCAAGCTGGAGTATGTTTTCTCACATTTTGGCAATTACTCTGAGAATGCTCACAAAGATTCCCCATCAGAGGTCATAGCTAGTCAGTGTTCAGACACCAAGGATGTACATCATATTGGGGGATTAAGAAGTTAATTTTTTTTTAACAGTTTAATGCTACAGGTCTGCAGTCAGCTTAATCTAGTTTGAGGCTGCTCTGCAGTATTCCTCTTTTCAATACCCCTTCCCTGTACCTGAGTTATTGGCTGTGCAGGTGCAGGGTGAACCACACAGGGAACTGATAAGCAGAAAGCTGATTTTTTAATTTCTCCACCGCTAGACTGTCTCAATGCACAGCTTTATAGAAGGTCATTTGGGGAGGAGGGAAGAGTTGACAATGAGTGGGTGGGCATTAGGGGGGGGTGAGGTTAAATCCAGAGTTTTAGGTTCAGTCATGTAGTCATGGAGCCATGTTGTGAACATAGAAAGTTGACGGGATATATAAGTGCTTCAGTAAAGATAACAAAATTTACTAGCAGCAGAAGGCCTATATGTCCAGATTATTTCTAACTACAGAGTGCATAAAGAGATGACATTTCAATAATGCTGTCTCTTTAAACTGGAAACCCCTTGGCCGATCACCTGTATGAAAAGAAAGGGTTCATTTTCAGCTGGAATCACTTTGAAACATGTAATAAGCATTCTTGTGCTAATTCTTATGTTGAATTCTTCATTGTAGAGAACTTGAGCAGTGAAGTTTGATTTGCCCCAAGCGGTTCTTTCCTGATGAAGATCACAACCTGGTAATCTGTGTGATAGCCTGCAGCAATCTTTTTCCTAACTGCATCTATGGGATAGCTCTTTGCATGGAAAAGTTCTGAGCTATGCTTTGAAGTGGAAATCACAATATTATGTGTCTCTAAACATGTTGGAAACGAGTTATGCAGATAACTATGTACTGAGTTTGAACATACTGTTGTATGTGTGGTTCAACTTCGTTAGAACTTTAAATATTAAACAAATTTTAGTTTTCTTTATATGAAGTTACACTCTTACTTACAATGCATGTACTTAACCTGATGTAACAAATGCTACCAAGTTGTTTGTTTGAAGACTTTCTTTACAAAACATCTAATAGCTAGGGGGGTTGTAACTATTCAGTAGTGATTTTCTGGTTTTGCAATTTTATTTCCTGAGGTTCTGTTTGTTAATTGACAGTTAATTACTAATGCAACGTATCTCACTTTCTCGTTCCTTATGCTGGTGTTTTTTAAATTTAAAAATTCTTAAAGTTCACATAGCAGTTTGTTACTGTAGTCCTATTTCTTTCCATAGTAGCTAAAGGACACATAGTAACTAGAAGACACAGATACATCTTTTGAAGCCAGAAGTTTTCCTAAACAGCAATTTCTCTGCAACTGAGGTCTCCTAAAAATATATTTTAGTAATGTATGAGACACCTAAAACCTCTTTTGTACTCTGTAAGAGTTGCATGTGTGTAGCACCCCTGTGGACAAACACCTAATGTAATTGGCTTAGTATCAGACTTGAAACTGATAAGTTTTAGGCATTTTAAGCATTTTAAAATGTTCTTTTTTGCCCATGAACAGAAACCTGTGAAAAGCAGAGTTGTAGGTGTTTGCGTGGCACCTGGAGTTTTTCTATTTGAACTCCCTCAAAGCATGAGAAAAATTTAAAGAACTAAACCAACATAGTCTGTTTTCTTTATTTTGTGGCTTAATTAGGACTTGTTGCTAAAACAAGTGACCCACATTACAGGATAGGAAAATGGAACAAGGAAAAAATACCCTTAAATTAATGCCAGCATGTTATGTACGGAGATGAGGATTTTCAACCTTATGTAATAGAGTCTTTTTTAAAGGTCACCACCAGCAAAATTTGCATGTTCTAGGCCCAAGTATTTCTTGTATTTCCTCTCCACATTTACCTTCCCTGAACTCTGTTCCGTCCTAAATACAGCCAACTATTTAATTAACCTAGTAATTATGTAGGACTGTTGGCTGCATTAAACCATTCAAATGCAAGATAGGTAGATTGTATAATTTTAGATCTTATTTCCAAATGTTTTGTGGAAGAGAGTTGGTTAATCAAAATAGCAGCCGTTTAAAATCGTTGAGTAATTTGTACAGTTAAAATCGTTATTTTGTCTACTCATTGGAGTTACAGAGATATTGTTCCTATAGCAGGAGGCAAACTAAAATTTCTTTTTAAGCATGTGGTCTTAATCTTGAACCTCTTGGCTTGATGTTTGGCTCAAGTAAGTTTACAAGAGGCACATTCTGCATTCAGTTTTGGACTTTAATTCTATTTTGTGCTTGTATACACATAAAAAAAAAACCTAGAGAAAATTGACCAAAGTATTTGGGAAAAATATGTACTTTCCTGTACAAATCTATTTAGATTAAGTAAATGTATTATAAAATATTTTTATTCTGTCTTTACAGGACTCCTGTGGTTTGGTTTTTTTTCCTCCAGTGCTATCTGTCTGAGCCTGTTATTGTACTATCTTTTAAGTTTGTGGAGAAAAGGTTTAAAAAAAAAGTAATCCAAAGTATTCAGATAGTTATAGATGCATTAAATATTGCTTAAATGTATTCCTGTTGGTAATATTAATTATAAAATTCTTTCAAGTTGTAAGCAATGTTGTTTTTAGTCATTTAAGGTGTGTGCACATCTGTGTGTATTTCTTCCTTGTAATAAATCCTGCTTGAGGAACTACCCAAAAAATAGTCATCCAAATAACCAAAAATTGAAATAAAAAACCAAAACATGGCTTGGACAAAATTTGACTAGGTTTTGGAAGTGATCATATTTCTGTTACATTTAGAAAAGAAGCAGGTACAGATTCAGGATTTTCTCTTATGAATTTACATCTCTGTATTTTCGCCTTCTCTGACTTCAGTAGTTATGCTTGGACAGATAAGACTTGAGAAGAAAGCTGTTAACAGCAGCAGCTCTTATGGGGCAAACAGCTGGTCTCTCCAAACCTCACGGAGAAGTGTGGAGCCAGCACTGCAAGTGGAGTCCACTGCTGTGCTGTATTTAGATCGAGTGCTTTGGACAAGTCTCTTGAAACTGTGCAACCTCCTAGCACAGAATTTCACACTTAATTTCTCGTTTTCTTTCATTTGTGAATGTTTTTCTCTTAGAGACGAATCCTTAGGTTTTTAAAAAGAACCCGAACAACCAGCAACCCTGAAGCTAGTCATTACTGTGATGGGTTTTCTGAGCAGATTTCTTGGGAATACATTTTTGTTTTGTATGTATATCTTAGAAGAATCATGTAAATGGAAAGCAATAGGATTTGTTTATAGTAAGAAAAAATGTAACTACTGAAGAATAATAAATAAATATAAAAAACCCCACCATGGGAATAATGCTTAACTTCAATCAGACAGATGATAATCTTACTCTCGTTTTGGATTTTTTTTTTTCTGAAGAATAATTAATTCTGACTTAGTAACACATCACCTTAGCTTGCAACTAAAAAACTCTTCTAAATATTGTGGTGCTCCCTGTGAGTCAGAAAGCTATCTCTAGGCTTAAAAGTACTTTGAAATATATCAGCTTATATTCAGAAATGGGGTTATTGACCATCTCTTTATAAACTGAATATAAAACAGGTAAAAACCTCTATGTATCTATTTTACTTGAAGCGTATTTTCAGATAATAGGACCACAGATTTGATTCTTGAGGGACTAAAATGGTTTTGTTCTTATACCATTGGGTATACTTAGAAATGTCTTTTAGACCTACGAAGAAGTTCAAACAGTGTTCCCTAGAAGAGGGAACTGAGTCTGACCTTTCACATCCTGACAAAGTGAGCCATTTGAGGAGGTGTTTCAATGCAATCACTTAATCTCTTGAAGGGAGGAGCTTCCTTTCACTAGGGAAGTTCAGCAGGGTGCTTATGATCCTAGAGGTTTTTTACATATTTTGTGATACATCCCTTTTTTTGCCATTTATTTGGTTTTTTCCCCTCCAGTTGGCCATTCCCAGCATCTCCGTGATGAGCCTGCTTTGTTGTCTAATCCTGAATTTACGACTTTGCTCTTGCTTTCCATATTTATGTTCTTTGATTGTTTGTATAGTAGGATATTTTACTGTGAGAAATCTTGTAGGGATTGAAAATTAGGGACCATAAAGGTTTATGTTTGGATTGATTATATGTGTTATAAGGAAAAGTTCCTCAAATACTAATGTAAAAATCTGTTAAGTGTCAGCAGGAGAGCCAAAATTGCATTTCAGTAAGTTAATTTTTATTTCAAATTTACATTCTGGTCTTTGTGAAGTTAGTGCTTTTTCTGTTCCCTCAGTTTCCCTGTTCCCAATCACGAAGTTTCTGGTCTAGATTATTGAAGTCTTTCGGTAGCTTGCAGAGGTATCTTTATAACCATATAGTCTAGATTATACAAAGTTCAGACCAGAGATCTAGTTTTTAATGAGAAAATAATGATTAAAAAAAGCTATTTTTCCCCCCCTCCTAATTTCCCTTAAGGTTGTAGTGCTGAAGAAAATTTAGAAATGAAAAGGAAGAATCAATTTTGTATTGCAAAGAATTTTTATTGAATTTATTGAAAGTAAACCTTTACCTTAAACTTTAGGTCTTACCTCTGAAGACCCTGCTGCTATGATTGTTTGTAAAACAAACATTTCTGAGTATGGATATTTGTGAAAATTTAAAGTTGGAATATTTCATGAACAGTATTGTAAGTATTTTAGTAAAAATCTCTGTTCCATGTGTAAACACAGAAAATAGTAACTCTGTCTCCTTTAAAAAATAAAACAGAGTTCATAAAAGCACAGATTTGTCCACTGAAAGTGTATTATTCTACCCTTGATGTAGAATAACACTGAATAAAAGTAGAAGATGAAGATCATTTTTATTTCAGGATAGCACTCGAAATCATTGTGGTGTAGGGACTTCTTAGAATGCAACAGTTCAATATGTGCTTATTGAGTTAGTTATAAAGTACATATTACAAAAAGAGTGTGTGTGTGTACACTTACATGAGCTGTCTCTCAGCAGTGAGAGACCGAAAAAAAGTATATTTTAATAGAAAGGGGAAAATAGTATCAACAGAGAAGGCTGTGAATTCCCTGAGACACTTTAGTCAAAATACTTGTTACTGACCCAACTCAAAGAAACCCTCTGTGTAAAACCAGTTTAAAATAATTACCTGCAGTTCTGTTACTGGAAATAGCTTGCAACACTTGCTTTATCATTAATCATATTGGACAAGATAATTCGGCAAAAATGTCAAGCAGTAGTAGGCCGTGCTCATAAAATAGAGGTTGCTTTCTGTCTTCGCACTGCTACTAGTTCTACTCTATTGGTGATAAGTTGGTTCTTCTGTACCTTGTTTTAGCTTCTTGATTCTCTCCCATATCTGCTTTTTATCACACTGCATTTTGTTCTTAAAACAACTTGTTCTGAAATCTCCCTGTAATCTAGCTAATTGATAGTTTTTACTTCTGAAATGTGATTTTTAGTTGTTTCTTTGAGGTTAGTGTTTTATTGCTTTTCCTTTTAGTGTGTATTTCTAATTTCTAGTAAGTGCCTGCTTGTGTGCACCCTTATCTTCAAGTGATAAACTGTAATTTCTTCCATATTGCTTCCTAATCACCCTTCTGGGAAATAATTATACACATTACAGAAGCTTAGCTTGATGATTTGAAGCCTGGCATTTTGTGTTCATAATTGATTATTTTTTCCCCTCTAAACTTCTTTGCTTGCACTTTGGTGGTGAGCTAGAGGTTTAACTAATGCTGTTAGTCTTAATTGTCAATTATGCTTCTGTAAAATTAATTAAAGTACATGGGCTGCATAGTTGTGGCACAACTAATTTGAAAGTAGTTTTTAAATTTTGGAATGGTTTTATAAATCAGATGAAGAATAATAACTTTGAGTGTTGGTGAAGCAATTTGAATTGCTTCAAAAAGAACCAGCAGTTACAGCATTTGAACACAGTAGAAATGAGACATTGTAAGGTCTACACTGTTGGCTTAGATATCCCAATCTCAAATTGCGTTGTAAGTAGATATGTATTCAACTTAACCTTTGTCTTTCATAAAACTAACCAAAATGAGATAATTTGGTGTTTTGAGCTAACCTTGGTCCATGTTTCTCTTGGTCCTTTTTCCTTTTGATGGATTTGAAGAGTTTTCCCATTTTAGCTGCTGCCTCCCCTTTCAGGAAGTTTGTCATTCTTGCAGTCAGTTGATTTTTAAAGGGTGCAAGATTAAAGCTGTGGGTACTTGGTTAGAGGTTGACATATATGTGTTAGTTCAGATTTGGAGTGTACATTTGAAATTAATTTCTTGATTATCTCAGCTCACTTTGCTTATAAGCCTTGTGCTTGTCCTTGAATGGAATATGCTCACTTAGGTCTGAGTGAAAGATGCAAGAAGGTGTGCGAAATCATTATGGGCATTCAGCCAGGTAAGTTCTAATTCAGACCAATCCCCCCAAAATATATATTAGTGGACTGCAAGGTTCTCAGCATCAGTTAAATGCTTTATGAATGCACTTGTAGTGAGATCTGGTGTCTGCAAATGCAGGTGCAGCTGAAGTGAAGTTGCAGTGAATTGCCTAATCTGATGGCTGTCAAACACTGTATGGTTTATATACAATAGAGTACATATCATTGCATGTAACATTGTTTTTCTTAATAATTTTGATTTCTCCATGTTTGGTTACTTTCACACTGTGTAAATTTTTCCCCCTGTGCATCAGTTATGTTACTGAAATGTACTAGTCAGGAGGTCTTTCTTAAAGCATCTGATCCGTTTAATGTATTCAAGTGGCTTTGAAGATAGATAAAAGATACACTAGTTATAGAATCAACTGCCTGTAGTTCCTTTTCATCCATTTGAAAAGTCTTAAGCTCTAGTGCTGTTTCTCAATTTTTCTCCCTTGAGCTATTGGGAATTGCATTTGGTAATTAGTTGCTGGATGTTAAAACCACAGGAGGTATGTGTTGTTTTTCAAAGCAGCTGTAGTGTTCTATAGTTCACTCAATCTACCTGATAGGTGTGTTATTTAAAGAAGCATGGGGATAGAAGGACAGAGTGCTAGATCCTAAAGCTTTTATTAGGGTTGTAGTGCATGAGAAATTAGTTTGTTTCTGACTTCCACTTACAAGGAGTTGGCTTTTGTTTGATAAGCAACAGGAAAAGAATAGTTTGCTAACACTGAAGATGTAAAAAAAGTTGAAAAGTGTATTAGTGGGTTTTTCCTCTTTTTCTGGTCCTTAAGAAGAGGGTGTATTGGTGATTAATCATTTATATTAGCTTTAAATTGTACAGGCAGTGTGCATGTTGTCAGAATTTAAGCAGGAGGCGGTGAGTGAGGTGAGTTAGTGTTAGCCCTTTCTGGAAAGGGTCTGCCAGAGGCAAATACAATGTGTACAGTTCTGATATGAAAATTTGGCAAGAATGCGTGAGGTTGGTTTCAAGTAATTCTTTTAGAAGACTCAAAACTACGTTATAGAAATTAGTTGTCTCTTTTTTCTTAGTTAGCAAGTTTCAAATGAGCAGTCTCTGCAGGATACTCAGCGAGCCTGATAGGGGAGTGCCAACATGGAGAAAGTTTCTTGGATGAGAGCCAACTTAACAAATGCAAGCAGGCAAGCTTTGTGTCCAGACTTGTGTTTCAGCTTATGCGCATGGATTTAATGTCCTTAGAGATCAGGCACTGTGGCATAAATTGCAGCAAAAGTACTACAGTACAATGTGCTTGGTCTCATTCGCTGTTGTTTTTGATGCTGGAGGATTAAGGGGAGGGGAAAGGATCAACTACCCAGGATGCTCTGTTTGGAGGAGTAAGTGAATTTCATTGTCGTCAGAACTAGATTGCCATATGAGTTCTGAAAAGCGTTTGGCTCCTGAGGATAGCTGCTCTAAAAATAGATTTGGAGGAGAGGTTTCTCTTGGGTCCAGTTTCGGGTTCCAGCTGAGCTGGCTTTAGGAAACTTGTTTGCTCCTGTTGCAAGACTACAGTGAGGATATTTCTTATTCTGCCTTCAGCATTAATTTTTGGAAATACTGACACACTTGCTCTGTTGGTGGAAGTCGAGCACTAATGTTATGGCTGACGACACAGGTATAATCCTAACCTTTTTTTTTGTGAGCAAATGCAAAATGTGTACTCGCAAATACCAGTTATATCTGATTCTATAATCAGCAAAATAACTGGCTTACTGTTGTATGTTGTCTTGCCAGTTTGCTGTTCTAGTCTGTGTTACAGGCTGCCGCTGTTCTCTGTGATTGCGTGTTCTCAGGACTAGAGATATTCCATGAGTTTATGGCAGGTGGTTGATCGTAAATAATTTTTTGCCTAATAGAGTATACGTTAAAATAAGAGACATTGTTTTGTCTTCAAATATCTGACTTCAAAGTTATTTTTAGAGTATGTAGAATTGCTAGGTGTCTTGGAGGTAAGCTAAAGTAAAAAGGTTTTCATACGTTTTTAGCTAGATGTGGCTTAATGGGGGGTGGGTGAGGTATAGGATTTTATAGATTTGCTGTTGAGCAATAGACCGTGCTTTAAGACTTTCTGATGTCTGCATAAAGACATCTGGTGGTGTAAGCACAGGCTTACCAGATATGGCAAGTGACCTACTTCTGACATGGCTGGCAGCATGTGCAGGGAAAGGGCTTGAGTTGAGAATTAACTGTTTGTAATGAGCTCCGATCCAGCTTCAGTCCTTGCAGTGTTTTGTTCTGACCCTGCATGTAGCATTATTTGTGCAGACCGTAGGTAATTTTTTTGTTACATAACCTCCATTTATATAAAAGTGTTGCATGATCAAGCTGCTGTGGTTCAGTTGTTATTCAAGCGTTCTGTAAACAAATTTGCTATAAGGTGGAAAACCGCAGCATAAAAATATATTTTTGTGAACTACATTCTTATAGCAGAATCTATTTTTGAGGAATTTACATGAAACAGTCTTTTATACGGGAAAAAAATATGAATAGTACTGCTTGATTACTTAAATAAGTTGTCTTTTCCTTCATTTTCCTGTTCTTCTGATAAGTAAAGCTTCTTTCTTCAGAGGCAACTAGCAGTAAACGGTAGAAGACAGTAAGGCAAATGAGTGTGAAAGGCAGTAAGATCCTCTTTCTTGTTTGCTCTAGAACCAAGTTGCAATCTGGAATAATTTAAACTGTTTTTAACCTAAGGGTTTCATTTAAATATATACAAAGCTTTCACTGACTGCCTTGGTACACAGGTGTAGTGAAGCCCTGATGTTACATACTGTAATTGTTTATTTCTCAATATTAATGTTACCAGCTCAAGAGTACTGTAAGTAATTTTCATACAGTCGAGCATATGTCTGAATGTAGCCACTGCTTGTCTGTTCCTCAATTTTCAGGCTACCCATACATTTCGCACAAGAGAGATATTACAATGAGCTGTGTATATGGACCTGGCACATATGTAGTTAGAGGACTGTGCAGTAGCAAATGATATATGCCTGATGTGAGGCTAAGTTGCCTCAGTTTCTCTCTGTGTATTATTGGGCATTTGTGTTTAATGTAGAAAAGAAACTAAATACTTGCTGTTTGATCTTTGAAGGGAGTAGTCTTAATAAAAGAATTCTTTTCTTCAATAAAATGCTGAGCTGAGTAAGAGTTGATGTGGGTCAGTGGTTTTTTTATTGGTCTGAACTCAGTATATAGCACAATTAATGTAATAAAATAGTATTTTATTACGGCTGTAAACCTGATGGCAGGCAGGGTAAGAAAGTACTTATGTATAGTTCCTGTTACAAAAATAAGTCAGTCGCCCATCTCTCATTACTTATCGTTCAGAGCTACCCTATTTTATTCTACAAAACAATTGTGTTGATATTTAGCTGGAGAGTATTTTTTGTCTTTTTCTATGATCAGTGTTGATAAATATATCAAACATTACTTGCAATTAGTATGATAAAGAGAACAACTTACATTATCACAATATTCATGACAAAGTTTCTTGAAACAGTCTTTAAATCATGTAAGAAATAATTTTGCTTGAATAACTGGGACTGCATGTGGCTGAACAGGCAAAAGTTGCTTCTTACGATGGAACGAAGTGGAATAGACTAATGGACATGAAACTGCAGCCAAGTGCCACCCTTGCAGCAGTAATGCCAGGGGGCAGAAGAGCAGACCTTGAGCTTTGGAGGAAGGCCACAGGCAGGCATCTTTTTCAGTACATATTTATTTGCTTATATATATATAAATATATATGTGTCCCTTTTTCACTAAAACAGTCCTAAAACAACAGACCAAGCAATTTATGTCTTCTCTAGTGAGGATGCCCATTTTAAACTTGCCACACATATGCTAGGTCAAGGTCTGTCTTTCTCAGTCATTCATTTACAACTACATGTAATTTTTTATATACATTTACTTTCCATATGCGCAGTTGTAAGTGAAACCGTGATTTGTGTTATGTCTCTGTGTCATCCTTTTACTTGTATGTTCCATAGGATTGAAATTCTAGAGTTATTTAGCATGGAGTGAATCTCTGCATAATTCTAAGCATCAGGGAAGATGGTTTTAGTTGGTAAAGTATTTGAGTTTGAAGTCTTACCCTTAATATAGTTCGGGTTTTAGAGTTTTCTTAGGCTATTTGTATTGTCATGTTGGTTCTGTGAGCTATTTCGACTAGTTTTGAAATTCGATTTAGGAGAAATGCTTCTCTTGCAAAGCTTTTCTGCTGGCCATAGTGTCCTCTGGTGGCAGTCTGGGAACTGCAGGGAACAAATGCAAAGCATCTCAAAAATGTGAAGCTCTGCGTAAATACACATCAAAGGGCATTGAGGCAGAATTTCCAGCTAAGTTGTAAGACAAATTAAATGGGGGCTTTTGGTGTTTGGTTGGTTATGAGGCTTTTGCTTAGATAATCATCAAGCTTCTCACGGTAATTCACCGAAAATGAAATGGAAAACAAGTGAAGGTGGTGAAGTTTAAAAAAAAAAACAACCAAAAAACTCCACAACAACAACAAAACCCACCAAAAAATTGTTGCTCAAATGTCTTGTATTCTGTGTAGTCATAAGCATTAAGTTTTATAATTGTATCCTCAATAATAATTTTCTAACTCTTACATCTTTTTTTTCTTCCTGTTATATTTTAACAGAGACGAAGCATGGAGGAAGCAAGAATGGAAAGAAAGAAGGCCTCTCTGGAAGCTCATTTTTCACCTGGTTTATGGTAATTGCTTTGCTGGGAGTCTGGACCTCAGTAGCAGTTGTCTGGTTTGAACTTGTAGATTATGAAGAAGTTCTAGGTAAGAATTTTAAATCTTAAGATTTTTCTAGTGATACTATCATATGCATTAAATGAACACCATTTTATGTTGTTAGAGAGATGATTTGTCTACTGCAGCATTTGCAAATGACCTACAGGATAATTATAGGCAGTGTAGTTCAAAATGTATGTTTTAATGCTGAACACTTACGATGTTAAAATGGGGTTCTCATAAAAGGGTATTAACATCCTGTAGGATGTCTTTGTAACAGGTTGTAGGGGGTTCACCCTGGCTGGGGTGATACTGTAGTTCATTGGAGAGGTCAGCTGTTTGAATTTAAGCTCTCAGAAACTTGCAGCAGTGGTTGAAAGTGAACAGCTAATGTTAGCTCTGTTCTGGTGGACTGTGATGCATATAGAGTCAGGACAACTAATCAGTCATCCTCTCACGAGTGAGATGCTGAATGACCTCAGTTTTAACCCTATAGCAGTGATAATTGTATCTCCATATGACAATTTTAAGACAGTACTGCTAATATAATATTTAAGGTTTAACAAATTAATGTCTCAGATTTCAAGATGTATGTCCATAGGTACAGCTGTTGTCCCTGATGCTGTAGGATTCAACATGCATTTTTGCACCTGGTGGCTTTACAAAATTTACAAGTCTGTTGGTACATGCTTTTTTTGATCTGGACTGATTTTTTTAAGAGAAACTTCTGATGCTAAACTTAATTGGGTCTAGTGATGCAAATAATGTTTTTTGTATTTTTACCATGCATGCAGCCAAAGCAAAGGATTTCCGTTATAACTTGTCAGAGGTCCTACAAGGTAGGATATTAGAGAAATACACTTGCTTTACAGTCCTTTGGCTGAAAATTTTGTTTTACTTTATTATGGTTTTAATTTTTTTTAAGAATTACTCTTTTTCTGCAATGACATAAAGCTCAGTCATTTCTCATCTGTCTCATTCTTCATGGTTTTGGAGATAATATAATTCTTATTTCTAGAGAGTTACATTTTTGCACCAATCTGCTGTGTTTATCCATAAACAGATACAGCTCCTTTCTAATTGGTTGCTTCCATACAATTGTGATGGTCATATTTTTGTCTGTTCTAGACCCAAGTCTGAATTTTTTCTTCCACAAAACTGTTTCCTAATTTTCTAAGTACCATATTAAGAACTGCATTTCATTTACTTTGATAGCAAGAAGGTTCTACCTCCATTTAGAAAATGACAAGTATAGTAAACTGTCAGACTATAAGGACACAGAGTTCTGCAAACTCTGCAGAGTTTGATCCTGTTGCAAGTTGTGTCTGAATTTTATCAAGCCTATAATTAGATAGCTCTCTACTTGTTTGGTGGTCCCAGCACACTTCAAATCCTGGATACCACAATTCTATGCTGAAAATTCTCTTTAAATAGAAACTGAGTTCTCCCTTTTGCATATATCTAGGGCTGATAAAGCTGCAGTTTCAAGAACAAAAAGTGAGAAAACTGATTTATTAGTCATATATGAAATGATGGACAACTTTTTTTGTCTGCATGGAAGGTTATACTATTGTTGGTAAAATTTATGAATGGTTTTCCTTTGTCTGGGAACTAGGCTGTTTACTTTCTATTAACTTAGCACTAGACATTATATACCTATACACCTATCTCTTCTCCAAGAATTCAGAATTTCAGGAAGCATGTAATCAGAAAACAAATGGCGATTATTTTATGAATTTTTGTTTTATTATTTTTCCTCAAACATGTTGAATGTTTCTTGTGAACTTAAATTTTATTCTGAGTAAAGCATGTCCATGTCAAGTACATAATTACAGACTTGCTTTAAATCTGCAGGCTGCAAAATAAATGTGCAGGAAAAAGACAAACTTGTGTTTGGTCTCAAGTCCAGGAAATACAGAAAGAAACTTGAAATATTTGTAGTATTTCCTAGGAAGTTTAAAATGTGGTTAAAAAGATTACAGCTAAATTGTTAAAAAACATATGGTAGCAACCTGGCATTGACTGTCAACCATTGCATGTTGAAAACTGTGCTGGAAACAAATGGCCAAATCCCTAATTGTCTTTTCTTCCTTGCTTTGCACCTCTAGGCAAGCTTGGGATATATGATGCTGATGGAGATGGAGATTTTGATGTGGAAGATGCTAAAGTATTGCTAGGCAAGTACAAATACAGGTGGAACAATCTATATAATTTAGTTGGCATGTTCATGTTTGGTACTTTTTTTTAAGTCAAAACAGTATTTCTGGCTTGTTTGGTTGGTTTTTTTTTCCTAGTTTGAAAGCTTAAATTGATTTAATTGTGATGGGTTTTTTTCTTAATGCAAGTTGTAGGATTGGGTGTGTACCTCATAGCAATTTTTGTTCTTTTTCTTCTAATTATAGCAATGTTAGTGGAAAGCATTTAATTACTTACAGGATGATTTTGAAATTGGGTGGTTGATGCTACTGTACTGAATGTTGAAAGATGGTTGTGATTGTCACTAAATTTATCAGATGTAGGACCTAGAATGCTTCAGGAGTGAAAACATTGTTTATGTTAACATGTTAAGCCAGGTCCACTTTAAAACTACTTTAAATGGGCCTTTGTACTCCTTAGATGACTATTTGTGTAGTGTATTTTTGTACTGTCTTTCCTCTATTCTGAATTCTCCACAAGTCTGTTCATTTTCTTTGCCCTTCAGAAATAGTACATGACATGAATTTTTCTTTTCTGACACTGAAACATTGGGTTTAGGCTTCTGTTCCTTGTAATTTGTGAGAATGTCTTTCTGCTCACTGTGTATCTTCAAAGGGAAATTTCAATCACTAGACATGCTTTATGATACTGTTCGTTACCTACATCTTTTAAAGCACTGCCTTCTCCAGCTTCACAGTCAAACATTGGGTAGATACTTCTTGCATACCTGATGGTAGAAATTTTACTTAAGTTTACTTTTCTTTAGTTGGTTTGTTCAAATTTAAACCTATGCTGAGCACACAAACCTGTCAAATTAAACAAATGAACAAAACAATGAAACCCCCAGCATAGTAACCAATTGCTTGATCAGAGGACAAAATGGAATGTATCAAAATAGTCAAAGTTAGCAGCAGTACATTAGGATGCTATGGTTTGCTATTTCAAATTCATACTCCATAAAAATCAGCTTATCATAATTTTATTTTTTCTGACTTTCATCTGGAGAAATAAGCAAGAGTTTGGGAGGATGTGTGTTCATTTGTTTAATCCCTTCACCGTTTATAGAATACTCATGTAATCAACTGAATCAGTTTGCAGTGGTGTGAATGTGAGAGTCACTCCAAAGAATCTCCAGCATTCTGAATGGCTTCAGAGCTGTAGATTGGGTGTACATTATAATTGGTGGCTAAAATAAGACTTGCTATGGTTATAATCCTAATCTTTCTCTGTCTATTCTGTAGTGCATAGAAACTGGATATCCCTTTCTTGATGGTCATATACAGCCAGAAACATTGTGCTGCTTTGTTACATCTCTGTTTTAGGCGGCCTGATATAGCTGGGAGTCCTGCCAGTACATGAAAGTGTTTCTATTATAAGCTTGTCTTATCATGCATTTAAACCTTATACTTCAAATGTGACATTAAAAGGTCACAGATCAAAATTATTTTTGCTATTTTTGCAAAGTTGCTTAGAAATAGGATTTAATGTCATTTAAATTTGAGAATAATTTTTGCAGTATGAAAGAAATTATAAATTTTAAGTTTTGTGACACTGAGAAGATTATGAATATAAAAATACATTTTTTCTAATTACTAGCATGTTATATTATTAACTGAACTTCCCTGTAAGTTACTGTGCTTGTTTGCATTTAAAATTTAATACGAAATAAAAAATGAGCACCACAATGCAGACTGAAATTATTTCATTGATGCAGAAACTAGAAGACTGGATTCCCTCTTGAGGAATTTGTCTTCCAGAATTAAGTCTTTGTAGTAAAGGAAACTGTATAGTAAGCCTCTGTTCAACTGCATTAGGGTAACTTTCTCAATATTGAATGCAAAGCTGCTTTCATTTGTGAGGATTTTGTTAGTACATATGTTGTATTTGAAGGCTTATTACTTTCTGGCATTTTGCTCTGGGACAGACTGCCATAACAGCAAGTGGTTTCTGCGGTACAGAAGGAGTTACTTGCAATTTGATGTTTAGTGATAGGAATTCATATGCATTTTTCTCTTCTGTTCCTTAGCTATTACAGCACTAGTATTGTATATTGAAGTTTTGACATGCACAATCGTTTCATGTTGTCCACTTCCATAACCTTTAGTTTTCACTACAAATTGCAAGATTGAATTTCATATTAATGGTAAATATCTTTTAAGTTTAAATTAACTTAATTAACATTTTGAGAAATTCTTCTACTGGCATGAGTTATTTTGTATTTCAAAAAATGGTTTAGTAGTTGATAATTTAATAATATTCTGTACTACTTGGCCATACCTAAATAGAAGAATTAAAATTTATTATTTTATTTCTTGTTTGTAGAAGGTATGATAGGATCTGTTCTTTTTATTTGTTGGAATCAAAGGAGGTTTCATGTTTAAGTTCTCTTGAGGGATTTGTTTAATTTTTAAAAGTGTGTGCGAGAAGTTTGTTCTTCCCCTCTTCCCCCACTCCCCATTTAAGAGAAGTAAAAAAACCAAAAAACCCAAGCCAACTACACCCCTTCCAATCAACCAACCCCAAATATTTATGGAGTATTGTAGCATTTATTAAAGAAATTATCTGTGGTGGAAATGCGAACTTGTTGAAGCTAGTCTGCCATTATCTTGCAGATTTTGTCTTTTTCGTAAGTACTTGTGAGGTTCTGTTTACAGAATTCCTTCTGGTAATGGGAGGAGAGGCTTCGTACCCTGCTCCTTTGGGCGCTGCTGTTTGCAGTACTTTGCTTCCCAGTTTTTGTCCACTTCACTCTGATTGTCCTTTGAAGGGTGTTATTCTTAGGGGGAGTGCTGTACATCTGACCTTGCTTTAGATCAGTACAGAGAAGCAGTGGCTTTAGTGGTATTACCTAAACATGGCGTGTATGGGGTACCAGTGTCAGTTGTAATAGTGACTTTGGAGCCAAGCTGTTTCTTTTGTACTTCAGTCCCTCTTAACAAGCAGTAATATCCTGAAAAATTCTGCTTAAATGGTTGCAGTAGTTAGTACAGTTATGGAACTGCAGCTACAGGAAACAATCCCTTTATTGTTCTTGTGCATTTAGTTCAGAGTAGTCCAGCTATGCAGAAAATGGAAAAACCCCATCCTAGTTTATCAGCAATCAAAGGGTAATAAGCAGTAGAATCCAAGTAAGAAATCTTTTCCCCTGGTTCTCCTACAGTAGAAAAATATGTTTGCAGGCAGTCACCCTGAGATTGCACATTCAAAAAATCTGTAGTGACATAGTAAGCGTTAAAAGAATGCTTTTGCACAGTTCAGCTGTTTAGGATAAGTTTCATGTTCATCCCTGTTTTTCTCATGTTCTACTGTAGCACTTTCAAATATTAAAGGTTGGCTTATGCTCATTCTCATAAAAAGAGGTGTTTACAGAAGAAAGGCTTTGTCTTGTTAAATGCATGTAGGGAAGTCCTGTGCCCTAGTACTTGCGTTAACTATTGAACAGGTAAATATTTTGACTCCTTTGTTCACTTAGTTCAATTTAAATTGTCTTGTTAAAACTTCTCTTGAAATAAAGTAGCTGTATCCTGTGAATCCCTGCTTTAGTAGGGTATGGCTGCCTGCTTGGGCAGCTCTGGTTTTGTCACCGTTTTCAGACACTGGTTACGATGCTTTTGTGAGCTTACCAGTTTTTACTTTGAAAAGCAGTTCTTGATTATGGGCGTGAATGAACATGAAAAGTAGAGTATTAATTAGTTGGGGATTTTTTGTACTCTTTCTTAGAAAAAAAGATAAAACATATGAAATACTCAGGTTGAAATGTTGTCTGAGGGTTTTTTTTTGTTTTGTTCTTGGGGGTTTTTTGTTCAATTCAAAGGCTGTTATCTTGATATTGTATAATTTTTGGAAAGAGTTGTAAAGAAAGGTTTAGGTTTTGTTGTTTGGTGTTTTTTTGACGAAGACTGTAATATGCTTCCAGTTTCTGTGGTTCCCTTTGGTGTCCTAGTATTTTCAAAGAAAATATGCTGCTGTACTCTATTTTATAAAGGTAATTGCCCAAAAGTCTTATTCTTGACTTAGTGCAAGAACAGGGGCATCTGTATGATTCTGCATGTGCATACAGAAATGACTTCTAAAGCCTGAGGTCTTTTGGGAGTGGTATGTTGTTTTGGGGTTTTTTGGTTGGTTTTTTTGGCTGGGTTGGTTTTGTTTGGTTTGGGGTTTTTTTTTTTTTTTGTTTGTTTGTTTTTATATGAGATTCTGACAGACTAGAATGACACAAGTATTATTAATTCTGTATTTATAACTTAGATTGTACTTTAAGGATTTTTGGATTCAAATTTCCATTCTTAAATTGAGATTTCATTCTTCAATGAATACCCTTATTTTAGTATGTCTTTACATCTTTCTTGATCCAAATTTTGAAAACAAATTAGGATGACTGACTACTGTGCATAAAGTTGTTTATAAAATTTAATTTTTATAGAACTAAGCCATGGAAGAAGTTGGAGAGGGATATTTATAATACCTTGATTGCCTCCTGGATTCAATCTGTCATTTTTAAACCTTTGGGCTATCCAGTGAAAAGTTAAGGAGAATGGCTGGTCACTCAAGTAGAGGTTCTGGACATCCAGGTACAAGGATGTGGAATATCATGGATTTGGAAGTTTCCTCAGAATTATCATTGATACTTTCACTATGTGCTGTAAGAAAAACATGTTGAAATGTGTTAAATGTCTCTGCCATGAACTTCTCTATCTTGAATGTTTCATTAACCTGCATCTAATATTGCTTTGTAATCTGCATGTGCAACATGTTCACTTAATTTTATGTTTCAACAACCTGTCTTCACCTTTAGCTCACTTTTCTGCTTGTCCTTTCAACACAAATGAAGGTTTGTTCCGGTTAGAAGTGGGGGAAATTCCTCCTTCTGCAGCTTTAAAGCATACCAGTAATTGTTTGTTGTTGCCTGGTCATTCTGTTGTGCTTTTCCTAGAATGGAAAATTTGAAAAGTTGTTTAGTAACAACTGTAAAACAGTGATTTTAATTTAGAAAAAAAAAAAAACAAGCCAAAAAAAACCCTAAGCAAGACCTCCCCAAAAAACAGGAGGGGAAAAAAGCATTAGCCATGGCTTATTTGTACTTTACAAATGCCAGTTAGATCAGTGGGTCTTGTAACCTAAAGTAGTAACTTCTAATATTAGGGAGTTTAGGAGTGATGAGCTCTTTCTTTCCTGTTCTGGCCATCTCTACTTTAGCTCTTTACCCTGCTTTAGATTTTTTATATAACAAAACTTATACCCTGTATTGGCTACCTACTCATTCTTATCTAGTGTTCTGTGTATCCTCAGGTGTGGAAATAATCCCCGAGGATCAAGTACATTATATAGAATATCTATTGTAGAAAAAAATTATTGAGAAACATGTTAAAAAACCCAAACAAGTAAATAAACTGCAAAACGACACCCCCCCCAGCAATTAGAATCCTCACTTCTAAGCAAAATCAGAATTCTGCATGGTAGAATGTTATCCTTGACAGTGTGTCTGTGACAAGTTTGTTTACATACTCTTTGCTTTTAAATGTTATTCTCAGCCATCAGTTGCAAGCTCTCAAATTTGGACATGATGGTTTAAAAAATAAAAAAGGCAAATTGAGTGATTTTAAAGTAGTAGAAGATTACTGATAAAAAACTGTCTAAAGGTGAATGATGTGGCAAAAAACCTGAATGTAAGTGGTTTAGCTTTAGGACTAGGAAGAAGGGAAAGCAAAGCTACTGCCTTTTTTTTCTTTTTCTTTTTTTTTTTTAGTAAGATTGTGGCATAATGTTTTGCATGTTTATTGCCCGAATTATAGTCTGAATTGGAAAGATTCAACTTTCTTAACATCCTTCTATTTCCTAGTTAGCATTCCTGTAAAGACTTCTGTCTGTGACAAGAGATGTCTTTCACAGATCCTCCTTTTACAGTTTCCTCTTTCCACCTAACTGCTGTCTCTTTTTTCCCCTTCCCTCTCTCTCTCTCTTTCCTCTATTCTTGTATAGGCCTGACCAAAGATGGCAGTAATGAAAATATTGATTCCCTTGAGGAAGTCCTTAATATTTTAGCAGAGGAAAGCTCTGATTGGTTTTATGGCTTTCTCTCATTTCTCTATGATGTATTGACTCCTTTTGAAATACTAGAAGAAGAAGAGAGCGAAGCTGCAGATGATGTTGATGGTACGTCACAGAATGAAGGGGTTCAGGGAAAAAAGACTTGTGTTATTTTGGATTTACAGAACCAGTGACTGAGGGATTAATTTGATTGGCTTTCGAAAATGTCCATGAAATCATCACTCTTAATATAACAAGAATTTATGGCATTGAGGGAAATCTCCCAAATGGACACTATAAAGATTGAACTAAAGTTAGGCATGCAATGCTGTTTCAGTAGTTGAAAGCCTTTCAATAATTTTTCCATTTTTGTGACAGGATGACAAGTATTATGCAGGTGTGTAAATATGTAGAATAAAACATGTATCTGTGGTTGTGTAGTTGGTTTCTGTATGTGCTTCAATTTGTGCATTTTGTGCACAAAACTTACAAAGCTTAAGTGTAATAATCTCTACTGTTAACACTATAACATTTGTCTTTCTGGCAAACATTAACCGAAGCATTTTGTAACAGCCTTGATAATAAAGTGTTCTAGCATGACTGCATTTTGTAAATACATATTTATATGTTAATCCTTAATATAGACATGACAATGATAATTCTCTTGTGAAATATTATTTTAACAAATAACTTATTTTGTGATTCACTGATTTTTCATATAGGTTCTTTTTACTTGTTCAAAGAAAAGCACTTAATTTATAAGTGCTTGAAAATTCTACAGAAACATTTATTTCTAAGTTAGCTAACATCTGTTGTATTCAGAAGCTACTGTCATATGGTTTATTCCCACTGATTTGTCTGTTTTCAAACTAAGTCTTCAGTAATTTCTTTAATATGACGATCATGTCACAAGGGCTGTTCTAAATTTGTTTTAGTTTTTAAGGTGGGCCTTCTATGGAAGTGGGAAGCTGTGATTATGTATTTCTAATGTAATACTGAATATATTAAAGACTAATTGGAAATTAGAATTTAATGTCTGCTATTTCTTGAGAAATTGAAGTATTTAATATAGTTTTGCAAATTCAAATTGTTTTCTTGTGACACTGTTTTATGACAGTTGTTCCAAAACTGCTTTCCATGTATGTGAATTCTGTCTGCTATCATGAAGTTACTGGTATAGAAAGGGCAGTTTATAGTTGTGTCCTGCACTTTGTATGAGGTATCAAAAGCTGAAATTGAGCAGTCCTTTTAAAACATTAATAATGTACTCAAACAAATCTCTATTAAAATTATATCAAATTGTTTTTTTGTAATGCCTGCCTTGTTTAAGTTTGTATTGGTTTCCATATGAAGTTGATACTCAAGTTTTAACACTAGTAGTTGCAGGCTGAAATTGTAACTTCTTTTTAAAATAAATGAATTTTCACTTACTTTGGCATGACAATTTTAAAGAAGTTTGACTTGCCGGTTTCAAAAAAACTTCCTCTACATCATCCAGTTCAGGGTACTATATAATCTTTTAAAAGTAATAAAAATGTGCTAGTGTTAAGCAAGTGAAGTGTTGCGATGGGCTAATACTGCTGCTCAAGGTTTATCACGAGAGATTTTGTCACATTTTCTTCCAAATATTTGGGGATTAAGATAGAAGGAAGTTAACCAGATATAAATTTAATGTTTTTTAAAAAAAGATATGTGAAATGTAAGGCAAAGAAAATAAACAGACCCACAAACATTATAAAAACAATGGCTAGTAGATATCTGGAATATTACTGAGCAGTTTGTTAGCAAGCGCAAGAAACTTGGAGTGTCTGAGATGTAGGAAATAAGTAAGCTTGGGTTGTTTTGTTTTGTTTGAGAATTTCTTTATCTTAATTTCAGAAGCAGATTTGAATTAGAAATAAGAGTTTCATCACTGTTTTCGGATAACAGTACCTCTCAGAGTGAATTAAAAAATTGTTATGGAACATCAAATTCTATTGTAGATGCTTCAGTAATGGAGCTAGATAGCCAAAAAGGGAAGGGAAACATCTGCTGTAAGAATCCCATATAATGAAGTTTATACAAAATAGTTAAAATACGAATTGATAAACTAGAAATTTTTCAAGTGAAATTGAAGTGGATTGCTTGAATCACAAGAAAGCTACAGGCACTGAGATAAGTGATCGGTAAATAATGAATTAATGTGGGCTACAGAGATGAAATGCCAGCCAACAGAGTTCTGCTTTGATATCATCTAACTTCCTTGTTGGTTTTATTAAGTGTGTAGACATTGCTCGAAAACAATTATAGTGGGAATGAAGAATTTGTCAGAGGAGAAGAAGGGGTGAGGGGTGGGTGCAAAGACCTAGGGTAAATAAATAAGTTTGTAGCGTACTTAGTTTCTGGAATATAGTCTTCTTTTTGGAAGTGTTCACTCTTGCCTGGGGTTCTTCCTGTTAACAATTGAACCCTCACCAGTGGTGAGTGGAGCTCTCAAAACTCACTGAAAGTTTGGTATAGAGGAGTTTTGTTTTCATGTATTCTATTAATGGTTGTGATTGCAAGCAGAACTTGGCTAGTAAGGGTGGTAGTAAGGTTTAGTTGAATCTTCAGTTATATCAGCATGGCAGGTTGGTTGGTTTGTTTGTTCAGCTGTTCTAAAAAAAGCATTTAACAGCAAAAAACGTTAAGCTGAGTATGATATGCAAATAAGCAAAGGAAACTGAACAGTATCCCAATTTGCTTGTGAGTTCACACAAATTGTTTGAAATTAGTTGAAGAACTCTAAAACTATGTTTTTAGTTTGATTGTTTGTGACTATAAAAATACCGTCAGTATATTGTTTTTGAAGTATTTTTAAATTATAGGTTGAAAGCCATAGAAGCTTTGCCTTCTGTTATTTCAGAATAATTATTTTAGAAGGGAAGGCTGCTGCTTTCTCCTTCAGTTTCTGGTGTGAGAATTTAAAATAGGAGAAAATTAGTAGCAAACAATGTTTTTTATGTGGAAAATATATTAAATGATGGGAACTTGCTGGGTTTTATGCCTAGCAAGGAATGAAACTTCACTGATTTTATATTAAATTGGCCATGCAGTTTTCGTTAGATACCTTCATATTCCTTGTAGTTAATTTATATTAAATTTTACAGAGCTGCAGAAATAAATGTCTGTGACTAAAATTGTAGTCTTCCAGTTTGTCCAGCATTTTTAGAAATCTGTGGGATGTTTTACTTTGTCATTTGTTGGTAAATGTTTGATATTTTAATTGCCAGTCTTCAAACAAAATACTGCATTAACCTTTGTAGCAAAGCTTTTGTTTGCTTGCTTGTGATACTAATGAAAAGAAATTTATAGGGGAAAAAACCCTTAATACTCATACATCTGAAATGGCTGAAAACTTTTGGAAGCTTTGAACCCCAGATTTCTGTGACCACCTTCAGCAGTATTTAATTTGAAAGTAGAAGAGTGTTCTATATGGCGAAGAGAAATCACAATGCTCATAATGTATAGAATAACTTTGAATTGAAGAGAATAAAGAGAACATTGTTTGCATACCTGTTGAAATTCTTACTGCAAAAATTTTTTTGCCAGTATTTCACCCTTGCCCCCTTTAAAAAATTTTCATTATTAGTTAGTCTCAATTGACTGGCTATAGAAGAAATCAAATTTTCATAACAGTTATTGGTATAGGTTGCATTTAGATGGCAGTATAGAAGAAGAATATATTGAAGCGTTAGAAAGATTTTAATTTTGTTTAATGGTCAGAGCGGAGAGGTAAAACCCACCTGTATTGTAAAGGTAGTTTGAGAGCTGGGGAAAGCTGTTGTGTACAGATCAGTCATTTTGGGCAGATGTGTTACTGTGTTCCCTGTTTGGTTTCCATCAGATAAGCAGCTATCATAATGATGTCACAGCAGAGTGAAATACATTAAATACTGGCTTTCTCATGGTCAGTTAGGATGTATGTCCCAAGATGAGGCTAATAAAGGCAAGATTTCCTTGTTGGTTTCTTGTATCTTCTTGTATAGGATGCAGCATAAGCATCTGTGACTTCAGGAAACAAAAATGCTTTCTACCACGTGTATCTGATCTGGATTTTTCTTCTGACATTAGGCAGATAAATAAGCAAGAGATATTAAAGCAACATATGGAGAATGTACTGAAGTTTGGTGTTTTGTTGTTTGGGGGGTTTTTATGCTGGTTATATGAATTAAAACTCTTGCACTTGGGAGAGTTACAGGCTGTGGTAAGACAAGCGCTCTGAGCTCAGTTTAAGGTAAGTGGGCGCTAGCTTTCCATCAGTAAACTAATTTTGTTTAGCAGATGACCTTGTATATCTAACATAGCATGTTATAAATGCACAATCATAGTAATAATTATGTGCAGGGGGATATGCAAACAGTCATAAATTTTTGACTTGCAGTTCTTCCAGAGAAGGAAAATAAAAGGGAGAGAAAAGAATGTTAATAATAATTTTGGCTTACAGATTTGTATTTCTTCTTGTAGTACTGCAATTTTAACATCTTTTGCTAATTTTCTGTGTGGTTAAAGAGGTTCTTGATGGAACATCATAAATTAAGGCAAGAGTCTGAACACAAGCCCTAATGTTTAAAGCTTGGCGCTATATATTCTGTTATCCAGGTTTAGAACAATTTGCAGAAGGGTAGCAAGTGCTGCCTGTCAGCTGCTTAGTGTTAACCTTGCCCATGTGGTTTCTATGGTAAATGCAAAGTAGCCTCTCCCTTTTTCACATCTAAGTGTATAAACCACCTTAATTAGCTTACATTTGTTTCATGGTGCTGTGGGTTAGACGTGTTTATGCAGGTGGATGTTGTGGACAAATTGACTTAAAGGAATTGTTTCACATGGCAAAGCCTTTTGTCTAGCAAGGCTATTAACGTGTTCAGGATTATTAAGTGAATAAAATAATATTTGCAGATCAGGTTGCTCAATATATTGTTAGATATGAGAATGTTATCTGTCAACATCTGGGAAACTGCTCAAAACCAGTGCTTTTTACCTATTATTTTTGGTTTGCAATGCTTATATTTCTGAATAAAAATAGTATTTATATATTTTTCTTTTGATGCTTAAATTCTAAATCTGTGCTCTTTCTTGGCGGTTGTTTGTGGAGAATGTTCCTGAAGGTTTTTATGGGGAAAAATAGAGGAAATGACTGGACTTTATTGCAGAATAAGAATGCTTTGTAATACTCCTAAGCTTCAAAGAACAAGTTAAGATAGCAAGTTTACCACCTTTAAGCATTATGTGAAAATAACCACTTTGACAGGAGTGTTTAATTTTTAGAATGACTATTTAAAGCAGTTATTTAGAAAATATTGTAAACCTATCCACCTATGTTAATTTTGAATTCAGCTTTTTTTTAACTGACTCCAATAGTACCCATTTCTGACATTCCGTTATACCCACATTTGCTGTTATAAATTGAGTACTTTTTTCTTGTATTGCCAGCATTGGACATTTATAATGTGGGATTGAGTGGAAAAAAGAAGGAACTTTAAAACTAGCTCAAAACAAGTCACTTGAATTGGACCTTAGAATATGAGTCCACAAGTTCAACTACATGATTTATAAAATTCTGGACATTGGTTTGTGTGCTCCCAAGGCTGTAAGAGCCTAAATCTTTGCCATGAATTCCTTTAGGTGCCAGAGTTTGTCATGTGCTCTGGGCATTGCTATCTTGGAAAATCAGGTGTTTTGCACCCTTCTTGCTTCAGGCTAATTGGGGCGGACAAATGAGACTTTCCTGTGTAGGGATTTCCCCTTTTGGGGCTCATGTCCATGTGGAAATCAAGATGCAGCAGGATTTCTGTCTTGTGATTATTGCATAATACTAACATTTTAAAATATATTATTTTACATACTTTTCTTGTAAACAGGTCTATTAATAATATGTTAAAATTTACATGATTTTTGTAATTATGTCGTTAATTGGTAATTTGCTGAGAACCTTAGTGCTATTCATTGCATAAATGCAGATTGCAACAAAATTACTGCTTGTCTGAATATTTAACAAGTGAAATAACAGTAATCAGTGAACAAGGTATTTTGTAATCTTTCAACATAGTGCATATATGTTTATTTTTAAATAATTTGAAATATTTGTGTGATAGTTTTTGTGTATACTGATCCTTGTAAAATTTTGCATTTTTCCTTGTCAACGCATGCTTTTTAGAGTATCTCAAAATATCCAGTAATGTTTAATTTTAATATGAAAAGAGGGGAGGAGCTGGAAATTTAAATATGGCTTTGTGCAGCTTTGCTGAGTACTTTTTATTGTTTATATTTTCATTGATGTTGTAATAAAAGAAATTTAGAGTCTGTTTTTCCTTTTATATGAAAAAATTGTTAACTTATTCTTCCACGCACTGCTTAGAAATAGTAAGACTGAATAATGTTTTTAGTCAAGTTAGAGCTCTGGACTTCAGCAATGGCAGTAATCTTTGAGGGAAGAGCTTGAAAAGACTCATATCCCAGGTATGAGTTTGTAAGGAAAAAAACTGTAAAAACTGTATTTTTACTTGACTAACCCCTTTTAAAACAATTCTGGCCATAATGTCAATGCTTGATATTTTGAAAACGTGTAGTATAGAAATTAGATGCGAAGTGACTACAATGACTTTAATGGCTACATTCTTTATTATGATCTTATTTTTTTAGTATAGGCTATCAGAGTGTTGTTTGTTTATTCAGAGTAAGTGTTGATATATAATGACACAGTTTGGGTAGATATTCTTTTCTGGAAACCTAAACTCAAGTTGTGGATGTTCAGTGTAAGTGTTTTGTATGTCTGAATGAGAAGCCTAATGTTGAGACATGGGAATATCTCTTCTCGTTTAATAAGATTATGTATGAGTTTAAAAATATGTAGTTACTGTATCTTTTCAGCTTTGCTTTACTTTCTAGTTGGCTTTTAGGTAGCAACCTACATGATTTTTGTGGTTAAAATTGCTGTGTTTGTGGGGTTTAAGTCTTAATCCACAGCATCCTGATAGTGATAATCCAGTCTCTTTTATTGGTATTAAAAAGATGAAGCTAATCATTATTTATATTTTTGGAAAGGCTTTTGCCTTATGCTTCTTGTGGTACTAGGTATAAAGCACAATCAAGATGCTGAATGCCCTCAGTTTGTTAGCTACAATGGGAAAAGAAGACAGCACCTGATTTTGGAGAATCATGTTTATTTTTTTAATAGAAATCTTAACAGTCTTAAGTAGTCTGATGTAATGCAGTAAGTATTTTAACTGAAATGAAATAGCAACTGCTCTTTGGATTTGAGCAATACCTTTGCCAAAACATTTATTTTCCATTGGATAAAGAAACATGTTGCAATTTATTGTAAGAAAACAGTCAATTTATATACTCTGCAATACCTATGTACTTGAAGACCTTTTGAGTTAATATGTTTATAAAATATTTATAAAATTTTATAGAAACATAAATTAGTGTGTTTGAGAGGGAACTGACAAGTACTTCACAGAGAAATCAGAGGGGGTGTTGGTCATAATTACGTGGCAGCACTTGTCTGGAGAGAACTGAGGGATCTCCAAGTTAAGAAGCTTCACAAGTAGCATGCATCTGGTAATATGATACTTTTCTTTGATTAGTTAGTCTTTCATATCAGTGCTTGTGATGGTCCTGCAACCGAAGTTGCTTTATTCTTAGTCAGTTAATACTATGTTTTTTTCCATAGCATTGCAGTGTGCTATGTAAAATGCATTTTTTACATAACATGGCAGGTTGGGAAATTTCATGTCAAGTTTGTTAAACATCACAAATATGTTCATAACCTATTTCCATTTTGCAACAAATTAGGTGAGGAGCCAGGAGGGGTAGCCAAGAAAAAAACTAAACTCAAAGGTATTTTTAATGTTCTTTTTCATGTGGAACTTTATGCAGATAATGATGTATGAAATGCATGTGCATTACAAGTATCAGGTCTGGGTTATAATAATGGTTACTAATACCAGCTGTGTTGGCTAAATACTGTGTAATGGTGCAGCAAACTATTGTTCTCGCAATTTTTTTTGTATTTTTTTTTTACTGCTGATTGTAATTTAGTGGCAGTGTGAGTGCTTTGCTAACTAGAGATTATATTTTGTTTGTGTGGATTTTTTTACAGCAGATGTCTTGTTTGGATTGTAAGTAGTTTATGATAACCTGATATTCTGCATGTTTTAAATAAGATTTTGCTCCGTGTGAAATCCTCTTTTAGTTATCTACCATGAATTCGTGATACTATTACTATACTGTAATTGGACTTGAATGCCTTAATTCTTCTAAGGGTGTACTTTTAATAGTTTCATCTATTTACTTTTCCCATGGGAGGAGAAATTTAGGCCAAGTTCAATAACTTCCCCTTTAATATTATTTGCAGGATTGATTGCAACTTTTTCTAAAAGCTTAATGTAGGATAGCTTGCAACCAATTTATGCCATATATTTATTTATAATTACATTGCTGTATGAAGAGCATAATGGTCTGAATGTGTTGAAGACAAAAAAGCTAATTAGCCTCAGCAAACACCAAAGTACCAGATGTAATTCAGGTGCTTAGCTTTTTATATCTGCTCAGTTATCTTCAGGCAGCATGGGGCTGTGTAAACTACAAGCCTCTATGTTTCATTAAAGACACATCGACTTCAAGGTGTTTTTTCTAGCAGTATGTGAAAAATGCATGCTGTTTACCATACAAACCTTCATGAGAAAAAAAGTGTATTTGCTAAGGAAAGCTCTCTGCTCATTTCAATGTGACTTTTCTCAGCATCTTGCATCGAGTTGAAATTTTTAGGATTTGTTCCACATTGTGCTTAGTATAACTTGGTTGCAAACTGTGTGTTTCCGAGAATGTAATAAATGTCTCTTAGCAATTATTTCCTGAGTTTTGGATTATTTTTCAATGTTTGATATGAGAATAAAGAAATGGCATGTTATATTTCAAATGTTTTATGTCAAAAGCCATTTTGAAGGAAATGTGATATCATTCTTTTTAGACTGAGCTATGTAGTTGAATTGTTCACTCCGCAGAAACATTACACAGCAGCTAGAGGTAGACCTGCTTTTTTGCCTCAACAGACTGTAGTTTCTCTCAAAAGTCTGAATAAAAATAGAGCTGTTTATATGTAAAAGTTATTATCGCTTTCTTAATAATGAGGGAGTATTAATTTTAAAATTAAATGCAAACATTGCATACAGATTTAATGAAAAAATTTCCAAATTTTATTGACTTAAAAATTCCTTATTCTGGAGAATTCTGCTGGTACTGACAAATATTTTCAATACTATGGCAGAATGGAAGTAAATATTGAACATTAAACATATTGAACATAAATTTCAAGGATTCTGTTCTGACTGTTTTTATGACATATTATCTGGATACCCCGTCGCAGCTAAATTTGAGTTGAAATAAAGAAGCACAAGAGACACAACTCCAAAAGTAAAACAAAGAAAAAAGTGTTACTGATAACTGAAAAGCAAAGTTGTAAGAACCAATTTACAATTATTGCTGTGGTTTCACTGAGTTTAGTCAAACCCAGTTAACTTTTTTGGACTTGATTTAATTCATCAGGACATTGCTGTTTCTTCTCACTTGAACTTCTCAATACCTACATCAGTTATCTTTTTTAAGTCTTTGCTTAATATGAGGTAGTAATATCAGTAAAACATTTTATTATAAATCTGTGTTATAATGCTTTAACTATAACTTTTACAACTGTTACGCTGTTGTCAAAGGTTCAAGATTTATTGTGATTTTCATGCTCACAGGCAAAAGTGGTTTTAGCAGTCTGCAGAAGTTAGCAGTAAGATAACAGAGGCATGGTTTTGTCTAGATTAACGCTTCATTTGGATGCAGCTGCAGTATAAGCCAAGGTTATTCGCTGGCTGCATGGTGTGAGATGTTGCTAAAAGTCAAAACTAATTTGTTTAAATTGCTTAAAGCTGAGAAGTTAATTATACAAGTTTACATCTAACAAACATTAAATAATAATTTGATCAAAGCTTTTACGGTGTTGTTCATAAGATGTTTTGTGGCCTAAGAATGGTTCTCTTATTGAACATTTCCTCTTTTTTAAATGAAAAAATAAAAAGTAAAAGAAGCTATTAAAGAATCACTCAAGAAATTAAGGGAGAAGCAGGATTCCAAGAAGGAGGAAAATGAAGAAGAAAAAAAGAAAACCAGGAAAGGAAAAGATGCTACTGATCGAAAGGACAAGAAAGCTGTTGATATGAATAAATTAAAGAAAGATTCTGACAAGGCTAAAAGAGACAGAGGAAAGGAAAAAGGCCTAGACAAAAATGTAAAATCCAAGGAGACTACGAAAAAGTCAGCCAGTGAAAAGGATGGCACTGTTCAGGTGGGAAAAGACAAAGAAACAAAAAAGATAGTTAAAAACCAATCCAAGGAAGACAAGAAAGAGAAGAAATAAAGAGACCTCATTCTGCTAATGAGGAACAGACCTCAAGAATGCAAATTGCAGCATATTTATATGAATGTGGTAAATATGGCAATAAGAAAATAATGTTTTCTGGAAATAAGTGTGAACAAAGGCTATATATAATATTTTTTTAAAACTGTTCAGTGTGTACTGGTGTCGTAAACACAAAGCAGAAACATCTGCTGTGAAACTCAAGTATGTACATATGTTAATGTGCCTGGCTACCAATGTGTATTGAAAACATTCAAATGTCAAATGGATGCCAGTTACTTCAAGCCTACTCTAAATATGGATTTAGGTTTTTTCGATTGTGTTTGGTTTTTTCCTTCCTTGTTTACTTGTATTTGCTTGGTGTGGAGATGAAAGTCTAGTGTTCTATATGAAATGCAAGTTTAAAAGCAATATTAACAAGCTTATCTGGACACATGTAGTAGAAACACACATAAAATATTTCTGTTTCACAGAAACAACCAAGAGGAGCATTAATGGACTGTAGTATCATAGGAAGTATGCAAAAGAATGTAACCTATTCTCTGCCAAACTTTGTCGCTGAGGAGACTATTTTTTTCCTGAGAAAGCTATTTTATACACAAATAGTCAAACCAACTTCAGTGTTGCACTTGTTCATGAGACCCCTGGGTGTACTCAACCAAAATGTTCCAACGTTTTTGTCTGTTGATCCCATGAGAATATTTTTCTGCTTTTCTTCCATTCCCTATTTATTTAATTATTTTATTTAGCTATATTTGGGTTGGAAAGCTTGATGCATTATCACTTTTTAGTTAACTGTGTCCTGATTTTTTCCTAAGTTTGCCAACCTTTTGGTAATGAATATTTCTGAAAATTAGGACACCTGTTTCATCATTGATAAGTATTGTTGTATTCCAATTACATTTATGATGTGTTATGCTACTACTACTCTATTCTGGTTGAACATGTTTAGAGAACAGCTTATGTGTTTTTGCAACTATCGATTTCTTCAACACTTTTCAAGTACATGATGCTTCTATAAGCAAGATCTTATATTAGTTTGCTTTTACAGCTTCTGTATTTTTAGCATCAGGCAAGGATTTATCCAGTGGTCTCATTAGAATAAATAAAGTTGCAAAACATTTCTGCAGAGTTAATAAAGAGATTTCAGAATATTATTGAATGTATGGGTGCTTTCAAGTTTATTTAGAAATAAATATTTTCTAAATAAATTTGAAAGCAAGTATATTGCAAGAAATTGCACAATATAATTACACAGGATTCAGAACAAAATTTGTAATGGAAGTATAAGATTTATTCTTGATATACTGCAGCATTAGTTTCAAGAAAACAAAACTAAGGAGTGAAATTGAGAATGAGTGTATATATATGCATGTGGATGGTAATGTAAGATTAAGTCCTGAAGGTTAATTCTGTTTGTGGTTTTGCTAAAATGTTTTGTATAACAGTTAGCAATACACTTATCTCAGCCGTTCCATACGTATGTCTGCAACATGCTTTGATCCCCAGAGTTATAAGATGTGGTAATAAGGTTTAAGATTATTTGATTTTTTTTTGATTTTTTTTTTTTTTGAGAAAATGAAACATTGTTTAAATAGTTATGAAAAATAGTTCAAATTAGATCTATAGAAAACAGTACAGTAGCTTAAGATTCTGGCTGTGATAATTAACAGAGATGATATAATGAGTTATTTTCTAAATATTTTTAAATGTATGAAGAGGGAGGGAAGATACGTGCATTGTGAACATCATAGTGCTTAGCAAAAAATATGAGAGAATGAAGATCTAATAAATGCACTTGCATAATGAACATTCTCTGTTAGGTTTTGGTGATGATAGATGTATTTATTCAGCTTTGCTCTGGTAAGTGTTAAAATGCGTATTTGACCAGAGGAGCACTCAAATCACACTTCTCAAGGATGTATAGTGCACATACCTTTTATTTTCTCCCGTAATGTGACAGAACTTGTAACTGTGTGGGAGTGAAATTTGAAATTAATTGCTGTTCTGATTAATATATTATTGTATCTATGACCCAAAGTTTATCTGGTTCTGAAAAAGTTGGGTTGTTTTATTTTTTTTCTTTCCAAAGAAAATTTTATTTGAGCAGCACTCCAGGCTATACAGATAGCCACAAAATAAAGTATTTTTGCCCCAGAGATCTGTTGTGTTGTTGTATATCTCTGTGAAATATTACTGTCATTAAACTTAATGCAGCAAGTTACCACATAAGCTCAAAAAATGCACCAGACAAGTAAAAGCTAAGTGCAACATAATTTTAATAAACAGAAGAGAGAAAATCATATCTTACAAAAAATAAATGATGTAATATATTACATACTTGACAGGATTGAATAGAAATCAGTGGTAAACGTGGAAGATGTGTATAAAAAACTTGAAGGTCAAGCTGAGAAATGTGCAAGTGAAACAAAGACACACTCTTGCTGGTTCCTTCTTTCCTGTTAAATACCCGTAGTGCTTGTTGGGTGTGGAATATTGGCTGTCTTTTGAAATGCTTTGAATTCATTTATTGTTCATGAAGCAGAGTAAGTGGTTGTCTGGAACTGGACGTGTGGGTTATTGAGGATATGAAGACTTACTTAAAGCAGCGTATGTGTAAGGGAACTGAACTGTGTTTGTGAAAGCAAGGTGGCTGTTTCCATGCTTATGGATTCCGAAGTGTGAGAGAGTGGCTAATATGACTTACTGGTTTTGTCTCCATTGTAAGATGGTTGTTGGAGGAAGTAACTTCTTACTCTTGTAGCCGTTAATATTTCTGCAGCAAAAGATGAATGTCTTAATAATATTTTTTAATATTCTAGGTGGCTATGTTTTTAATGACAGAAGAAAATTGGCCAAAAACTAAGTGTAAATTTGGCATTTTTCTTCTAGCTTTTGACTCCAAAGTGGTGGACTCTTAGATACAGTACTTTTGGATACAGCCTAACTACTTATCTTTAAGTAATGTAAATTTAAATAATATAAAAAGATAGATTTAATTCTGTTATCCTGTAACCATTACTTGAAATAAATACGTTTTTCTCACAATGCATAAAATAATATCTCTCTAATCTACACAAATTTGGTTTGAGACATACTAGCCCAATTTGTATTGACATATGTTTGACTCCAATAGAAATGTGGTAATTACTATTTTTTAAATTGTACTTACTTGGAATATAATATTTATTCCATTTAAGAGTTGCTTTTACAAGATTGCTAGTACTGCAGGAATGTTCATTATAGTTTAGCCTCTGCTTTCTTACGTACTGCCTTTTCTATTGATTTTTGTGTATACAGCTGTTGGAAAACTAGTTTCCTTTGAGCAGTGTGTGTGTGTGTTGAGAAGGGAGTCTTTTCTTAATTGACCTTGCGTGTAGGATTATAGGTGAATATCATTTGGAAGGGACTTTGGGAGATGCTTATTCCAACATCCTGCCCAAAACAGGGTCATTTCAGAGGAATGACCAGGTTGCTCTGGCTGTTATCCAGTGTGGTCTTTAAAACTGCCCAAGGATGGGAATGCACAACCTCTGTGTGCTCTCTTTTCCACTGATTTCACTGCCCTCGTGGTGGGGGAGTGTGGGTGTGTAAGTTTTTCTTATACCCAGTATGAACCTCTTGTGTAAGTCTTGCTTGAACCTTGCAAGGAGAGTTGAGAGGAGAATTAGTCTAATACCAACACATTCTTGAGCATATGGTGTCTTAAGATGTGACATGATCTCTCACAGCTGTATCTTTATCTTCGGCCATGATGATGGTGTTGATCATTGCATTTATTGATTGCTTTCTTTTCATTGTGTTTTGATCTAGAAAGACTCTGTGGTATAGATAGGATCTTAGTGGTAAAATTTCATCAGTCATGCTTTTTCTAAACTCATTTGGTTGTCAAACTAATCTTAATCAGGTCTTCTAAGATGTAACATATGAATTTAAAATACCACTTCTCATTCTGTGCAACTTTTCATGAAGTTCAGATTAGTGCTTCATAGAACCTATAAAACTGATCATATGTTGCACTTTTTGCCCAAATTGAAAACAGAGAAAAATTTGCTGCCTATTTTTTTACTGGATACTAAATAGATGTTGAGAATACCATAGTCATTTGTTCAGTTACTTTGAAATAAAGGCAAGTGCTTAAATTTCTGTCCCTTTTTTCCTCCTCATTGTATGTTTGTCTTCCAGACATCTTTGTTTACTATCTGAATACACTTTAGTCTTTGTATACATCACTGTATATTATGACAGCCCTGTAATTGTTTGAATGCATTTTTGAAAAGTGTAACATCAGTTAATTTAATTGAAAGAACTTTCTTAGTTTATAACTGAATCAGTTCAAAAAAGGCATAAAGTTAACTTTATAACTGAAAAATGCAGGCCTTAAAGAAAGATCTGTCCCAGCACAGCCAGCATCACAAGAATCTGAGGAGTCTCTCCAGCCTGCTGAAAAGTCCTATGTCGAATCAGGTAAGACCATTTGTGAATCATAGGCAAAACAAGACATGATGCTTCGTTTGAATTATAATTCTGTGTCATTAACATGCACACCCCTTTATAGATTTTGTGTTGCTTACCTACTAAAGTTCATTTAACAGGAATCACTGTTTAAAACTTTGTATAAATCACTGACCATGAAAAGCGTAAAATTTCATGGTTACCATTGTAGCCATATCACATCAGAATAACTTTCTGATGATGTATGGTTGTGGTTTAGATACATTTCCAAATGTATATCCAACCAGAATAACAGCAGATTCTTCACCTTAAAAAAAACCAAACAAAACCCCCTCAACAACAAACTTAATAAGATAAGAAAGTACTCACTTTTCCACTAAAACCACTAGTATATAATAAATACAATAAATGGAGCTCCCACTGTTAAAAAAAAATTAAATATTTTTAAAACCCTATACTATTAGTAGAATGTATTAGAATTTAGAGGGATTCAAGAATAAATGTGTTACATGTCACATTTCACGTATGTGATTTGCGTTAGTTTTATTCAGAGAGTACATGTTTTTTGCTGTGTATTGAAGAGGCTTATCCTATGTGATATTTATGTGAACCTAATACATAAACCTACAAATACAGGGCATATGGCCAGTGGAATCTATGGAATATAGGTTTTGTTTTAAAAGACTTGCTTTACTTTTCTTAGGATATCATTTATAAAATATATCAAGTTAAGATATGGTTTCCTGGTTGGGTTTTTTTTGGGTTTTGTGTGTGTGTGTGGTTTTTGTGGGATGGTTTTTCATAACTGGTACCATTTTGGATCCTTATTTGAAAATGCAACTGTTATGTGGTTTAGAGCTTTTTTTGTCAAATGTGTCATTGTAGGGTTTCTCAATGTTAATTTCAGGACATTTATATGAAGACAATGCTTCATACAAATTCCTATTATGTCCTGGGCTGGTGTGTTAGATGCCAATCACTTGTCCATGAAACCAGTTTGTGATTTCTCCTGGCAATTCGTAGCGGAATTGATGTTGTAATGTTAGTATCTATTTTCCCTGTTTATGAAGTTGACAAGACCCTACTTCTGCAACTCACATTTTGTTGTCAAATATTACTTGCTAGTGCTGCTGCCTAAATTCTAGGAACATAATGGATGAAAGTGTTAGTAAATTAATTCCTTAGAAGAGAGTTCTTGGTTTGAATAATTACCTGAAGTCGTTACTACCACTGTGCAAAAAATGCAGTGTAGATAATTTCTTCCAATTCATCTTCAGATGGATGAATCTGATGTGATTGTTGCAATACTTTCTATATTGGAGAGTATGCAAGACAAAATTGTTTTTCTAATTATATGAGCTGCAGAGGTTCACCAGGTCAGTCTCTAGGGAACTTCGTGAAAGGGATTAAGTACATTATGGAGCCTACTAAAAGCTGCAAGCTTTGAGTTAATGTTTAGATGTTGCCTTTTGCACTTACCTTCACTGCAATTTATAATCCTTTTAGAGCACAAGACTGCTGACGTAGAATTGGAAGAGGAAATTCAATCTGTTCTTCATGAAACTCTCCATTCCCAGCCTGGTAATGCATTAACACTTAGAAATCACTGAAGAGTTTATAAATACTGCCACAGGCTAGAGGAATCTCAGAGTCTGGTTTTGGTATGCACTTAAAGTACTTTTGCCTGCACAAAACATCCAGATCAGCTCATTTGTCATTTTCAAGAAAATTCAAAAAGTTCAGTCACCAAATCCTAAAACTGTGTCTTCTTATCCAGACTTGTTTGGCAGCAGTAGCTCAAATCAGTCATTTAACAAAAACTTCCTCAAAATACTGTGTAGAGGGCAGGAATGGATAGAACAGAGATGGCCTTTACTGTGAGCAAGAAGGTCCTGGCAAGTTTGGTTTATAATGCTGGACTGTGTAGATAAATGGTCTGTCACTCCCCATTCCCTTTGAAAAGTAGCTGGAAAACACAAAGGGTGTACTGAAGACTGAATATTGGCTGGTAGTTGAGTAAACCAAAGTAAATTTATTCACTAACAATCGCATTATTGATTAGGAGAGACACATGAAGATGTAGATGAAAGTGTAAGTGACCAGTGGCAAGTAAAGGAAGAAATACATGGAGAAACTTTCGAAGCTCCTGCAGCAGATGACACACTCCGAGAATTTGAGAATGAAATACCAGAAGCATATGAGACACCAGACTCAGTTCAGAAAGGTATCTGAATGTCTAAATACATTTAAAAATAAATTTACAAAAGAAAACCCAACCGAGACAAATGAAAATATGTCTCATTAAAACCTGGATTTGTAATTTCTATTTGAACTAGAGCCTTAGCATTATTTAGCAAATAAATATATTTCAAGTCAAAATGGGGTATTTTAATGCTATGTGTTTTGGCATCCAGGTAACCATATATTATTAATTACTACTCTATCAGCTTTCAACAAAATTAATCTGTGCTCCAGATATGCATATCTCTCCCCAACAGCAGGATGAATATAATCATATAGAATGGTTTTGAATGGTTTGGTTTACAGATCACTTAGTTCCAACCCTTCTGCCATGAAGGACATCTTTCACTCGAAGCCCCATCCAGACTGTCCTTGAACACTCCCAGGGATGAGGCATCCACAGCTTCTCTGGGCAACCTGTTCCAGTGCCTCACCACCCTCACAGTGAAGAATTTTTTCTTTATATCCAATCTAAAGCTGCCCCCTTTCAGTTTAAAGCCAAAATCCCTTGCCTGATCACTACGTGCCCTTGTAAAGGTCCCTCTTCAGCTCCTTTGTAGGCCCCTTAAGATACTGAAAGGCTGCAATTAGATCACCCCAGAACATTTTGTTCTCCAGGCTGAACCCCAGTTCTCAGCCTTTTCTCACACCTCTGGAGAGGTGTTCCATGTCCAGTCTCTCATCTACCAGCACCCCCAAGTGCTTCTTGGCATGGCTGCTCTCAATCTGTTCATCTCCTATCAGTAATACCTGTATGGAGTCTGCTTCTGGACCTTTTGGTTTATTAAATTCAATTTTAAAGTTTATTAACACAGTCTTTTCTAGACTTTATTCTCATTCTTCTTGCATTGAAATATGGCTCCCTAAGAGAATGTAATGCATTAGCTATGTTTAAGTCCTGCAGAGATGAAGACATTGTATAAAGAAGACACTCATATCTTGTCACCTTGAGGCATTGACTGGATGATAAAAAATGTAGTGAAAATATTAAAGCAGAATCATATGATCTAAATCCAGCTAGGGGGAAATTTTTCAGAATGCTTTTTATTTGTACTACTGAAAATGTTATCTATCTCTTAATACCTTTTGATACCTTTTGAAAAAACCCATGTAATGGGTGTCATCTAAAAATTTTGATTGCTGAAAATGTACTGAGATTCTTTCTTCACAACCAAAGTAACTTCAGTCTGGGTCTGTTATACCTCCCTGTTTCTGTATCTCTCTTATTCATCCACAGTGCAAGTCAAAGTAGGAGACTAGAGGAGAAATTAAAATTCAGTTTGCTTTAAATCTTTGCAATTAAGAAGGCAAAGTGAATATATTCTCGTTTCCTCCAATTTATTCAGAAATTTCTGGGGAGAGTCCTCTTATTTTGAGGAAGTGTGTGTAGAGTTTATTCATATAGACACATTTTCAATATTGTATATAAATAAAATTGTACCTCTTTCTCAGTCTCTATACATATCTTGCTGCCATTAGGAGAAATTTGCTTAGAATTTCAGTTTAGAAATATGACTATTCTTACATAATATCTGTTAGAGGGTTTGTAGTGTTGTTTGTTGATTTGCAAAAATTTTAACATTTTTAAACATATTTGTTTCTCAGATGCTGATCCTGTGGCGGATGATGTTGGAGCAGTGGAATCTGAACCACATGAAATTCCAGGTATCATTTTGTTTTTCCATACTCAGTAATAATGGTTTTCTGCCTCAATATAACAAATTATATGAGAAAAAAAAATAGAAAAGGTTAGACTGGTTTAGGAATATATAATTTTGAATTTGTTTTTTTTTCTCCGATAACTATTTGTTACTATCTTGGAGAATTTTACTTTGGGATGACCGTATCATACTTGCTGTTGGAAGGCTATATTACAGATAACAGGTGACAAGTATGGAAACTTTGCTTTCATTGGTGCAAAAACTTTTTATTTACAATGTGTTTCTGGCTGTTGCGTATAATTGGGGACTTGGTAGGAGAGTGATCTGTGGTTTTACAGGCTAAGAAAGTGAGAATGAGATTTATTGCTTATATTGTCTTTGTAGAGTCTATAATACTAAGGTTCTTCTAGACTTATTTTTCTTGGCATTAGGAGCATCCAGTTGTTTGTGCCTTTCCTTCAGGACTGTTTGTTTCTGTGTGGCTGACTCTACTCAGAGAGTGAGTGAACAGCAAGGACATAATTCTGAACTATCCTTGTTCTGTCTTTCTGCGCACCTTAATGCATCTTGAAAGCTTTTTGAAATTTGGCTTGGACTAATCCAATTACCTTATAGTCATCTTCGTGTTGTGCTTGATATCACGTACAGTGGCATTAGCTCATCTTTCCCATTATGAGGAAGCACTAAGTGGATATTGCAGTTTCTCTATTGTCTGATAAGTATTTTCTTTAGGATTCTAACAGAGTTTGTTTATAGTACGGACAGTCTCTTGCATTTACGTTAAAATTCATTTATGTTTGGACTAGGCTTCTTATGTTTAATTCAATGTTAGCTCTGGACCTTGCAATTGTATTTGATGTCACAGATGTGACAGAAAAATAGTTTTATTTGTTTGATGCAGCTAAAGCTGTTTATTCCAAAGGATGTGGGAGATAACTGGTTTAGAATCCAAGCTATTATACTTCTAAAGTAAAAGGATAAGTTACTGTATCTTCAGTGCTGTGTTTTCTCAGATGTGTCATAATGAGTATATTAGCAACATTGAAAAGAATTGTAGTTGTGGAGGAAAATAATCCCCAAATGTAGCTAGGTAATGAAAGGAAGTAAATTTAGAGAAATCTGAGATGACAGAAGTGAAGTACATATTTTGCAAGATTGATTTCTGGTTCATATCTTGTCTTCTATGGATCCATCACCAAGTGAGCCTCCTGCACATTAGCAAAGAAGCTACTTTACAATTTTGAAAATAGACGACGTTCGCATTTTTTATTCATATTAGAAAAATTATTAAAAAATATTGGTGGAGACTAATGGCTCTCATTGCTCTAGTTTTCCTACAGAGAGTAGAGCAGAAGGCTAGAAGAGAGAGTGACCCAACACCTTCCATTAGATTGCCATGTGTCAAGTTGCCAGTGTCAGTTTATAAAGTTTTAGTTTTTCATTTTTCAACTACGGAGCTACATTTAGCCAATGAAAGACTGATTATGGATACAAGTTAAAACAATGAAGTGTTAAACATATTTTGTGTTTTTAATTTCAAGATATTTGTTTGTTCATATTTAATTTACAGCTTTAGATGAGTATGTTGCAGATTTGGAAGAGAGAGTAAGTGATCCAGACACTCCAGGTTTGTAAATTTTCATTACTTCAAATGATAATATACTCACACTTTTTAAAATGTGCTACAAAGTAATGTGTCAGATTGACTGTTTCATCACAGTTTTATTTTCAAACGATTTTTAGATAATTTCAAGTAAGCCTGATTTTTAGGCCACTATGTTACCATTACGTTTGTGAGCATAACACTCCATGAATTCAATCTACAAATACTTACATAAATATTTTGTTCTGTCAGGAATTTCCCAGTCTAATCAATGGATTGATTATCTAACACCTACTTATTCCTAACTTTAAGCCTAAATACAAATATACATAAATTTATTGTACTGTGTTTTATGGTGCAATTCCTGGATGTGTTTTATAATTCAGCAGCCACTTTCAAATAAAACACTGTAGTAAGACAGTATGATTATTTCTGTTATTTTTGAGCTAAATATGTGACCTTTCTAAGTTCTCTTGTGTTATTTAGCTGTCGCGTTAAAATTCAGTTGGAATATAAAATATTAAATATTTCTATTTAAGGTGACACTGAGGTAATGCCAGAAGATGCTACAGAACATTACACAGGTACATTCCAAAGTCTTCTTTCTTTTTATTAAAGCTTCATTGAATTTTGGCCCCAAACCAAGACAGTCACACCCCTCCCCGCTCCAAGCAAACAAACAAAACAAACCACAAAAACACAGAGCACCGAAGACTTTGGCGCTCCTAGATAGTACTTTTTTGGAATGTAAATTGAAAATGTAGACATAATAACTTTCTAAGGAAATGATGGTAAAACCTGCATGAGTACTACTTCTCTGTAATGTCAGCCAAATGGGCAGAATAATATTTTGAGAGTTGAATTTCCGGGAGAATGAATATTGGTATTTTAAACTGTTTAGAAGTGTTCCTGTGGATAAAAAAAGAATTTAAACATGCCAGAGATGTCGCAGTTAGTGTGATGTCAAGAAGAAAGTAGCATCTCTAAATTTTTATTGAAAGCAAGTAAGCCATAACAAGTAGATGCCAAAATTACACTGTAGAAGTTAGCTGTATATAGAAATAATTTATAAATATTTCTATTCCAACTATGGGTAATTTTTAGATGGCTTCATAAACTACATAAGAAAGCCTGCTGATATTGCTTTCTTTTTTAAGTCTAAAAAATCTGTCAGGTATTTTTACAGCATCTTTTAGAAATCTTCACCTTTGCACTCTTACTAATTTTATTACAGTATGAACTACTATAGTTTCAAATATTTTTTTAAATAAACTTGACACTGTATTGTATTATTTGTGTGTATTTATTGTCTTAAAATTCTATGAATTTTCCTACTAATTTCTTTTTCTTTAAACAGAGGATAGAGTTCATGAAGATTATAGTGAAGACCAAGGTATGACAACTTCTACATTTAGTGAAATTACAGTATCAAAATATTTCATTAATATGCAAGTGGAATTACTTAGTTTTAAAATTTTGTATGCTGTCACGTTACTTTGCAAGTTCTCATTTAAGGTTTTGGATTGTTGTCTGTTCAAACCCCCTGTGTTTGTAATCAATCAATCAATCTTTTAACACTGGTGCACGTGTAGAGTATGCATATGCATTATATTCCCATATTGGTCCTCTTTGTCATACTTTGTGTGTATGGCTTTGCATGCCCTTTTCCTTGTGAAACCCTGGCCAGGTCACCTGTGGTTTATTGCATCTGTTTAGCTCAGTATCACCTTGTCATCTTGTCTGCCACTACCAGTTCTTTGGGAATTACTCTTTTTTAGTTTGATTTGGTTGATGATTTGCTAATGATTACTGAGACCGAATCAAAAAGTAAATGAGAAGAATAACAGTCACAGCCTTGAAACAAAGGTGAGTGTTTGTAATTCCCGCTGTGATATCCTTCTGGAGACTCCCATACTTCAGAATAGTCAAACATATCTTTAAGGCACTCTTGTTTATTTCCCAAGTTTGTGTAACCTGAGCAAAGGACAGGGTTTCTTAACTTCCAAATACTTGCAACAGAAAACCTTGAGGTTCATTCTTTGTTATCAGGAGGTAAATTCCAAAATCCATCTTTGGGATAGAAGTCAAAATTCCACTGAAAGACTTTCAGTGGCCCAAAGGTGTATTTAGCCCTTAGCCTGTGTCTTTCTCAGTCTGCAGAAAATAATTATTTGCCTCAGTTATGGTGCCCTTAACAAAATGTCTCAACATTAAAAAGATAGAAAAGCAAGAGACTAGGTTTTTCCCAGAGCTTATTTTTTACTTGCCTTTCCAGGTGATAGTTACTTTATGATCAGTTCCTTATCAAGAATCACTTCTCTTGCTTCTCACACCTAGATATGAAGAAGTGCAGCTTCTAATCTTTCCTTTTCATGCTCCTTCATACGTAGTGGTAACACGAACAGAAAATGCTTCCATGCCCTTGTGAAGAGACATCTATATCTGCTTTTTGACTAAGTTGATCAGGGAGGTTACAAAGTAAATTGCATCAGCTTTTTTAAAATCAGTTCCAAAAGCATTTTATATTCTGCAGTCTGTTCTGGCACCCCGGCACAATAACAGTGAATCACTGTATTTTGTGAGTCATTCGTGTGCTTCAGGAAGCAGTGGTTTCATGTGCAGTTGCCTCTCTGTGCTGCAATGAGAGTTTTAAATAGCATCAGATAAATCCCCCTACTCTTTCTTTGTTCTTGCCAGTCCTCTGATTAGGATGACAAGGAGAATAGGAACTTCCATTCTTCTTCCCAAAAGGAAATTCTAAGGTGGCATGTGACTGTCAAAAAAATTATTATTCTTGGCTATTAAATTGCCAGGCTTCTTTGTGCAGTAAATTATTCCCACAGTTCAACATAGTCCATGGAAAACTGCTTTTCTCTTGATAAAAGTTTGCGTTTTCACAATATAATTTTACCTTGCTTTCAGGTTCCACCTTGAAGACATTCTGGTTGTGAGAGAAAGCACAATGCATCCTTTGTACTTTATAGAGGAATTTAATTTCAGAGCTGCAGCCTGGAGCAGTGTAGAAGAAAAAGACCAGTCAGATGAGGCTGCCTTTCTGTCAGACACGGTTTTTTCCTTCTGAGTTCAGTCTGTGGAGTTTCAGGGCATGTTCGTGTTTATATGCTAGACACCATTTTAGCAGTTGTACCTATTTTTCATCCCTGTTGTCTCTGGGCCCATCTCTCTTGTACCTTTTGACATGGTTTTGGTTGGATTTAAAGTGAAACAGACTTACCTTGTTTTTGGAGAAGAATAATTTTGGCACAGTTTTTCTAAAGTTAAAGAACAGTTGGAGGCCATTGTGGCGATTGAAATTCTCTCTCTCGAATGTAAAGTTTGTGGTTTTGGCATGGGCTCCAAAGCCGCAGTTGAATTCCACAAGAAGATTCACATTAAAGCCTTTATATGCAATTGTCTGTGAAATCGACAGAAGTATAAGCTTTGAGTCAATGTATCTTCCCCATCTCTATTGGATTTGTTTCCCTTCTTCTGGCAAGACCCGCTGGTGAAATATTTTCCCCAGTCCTGGTGCTTTCTCAAAGCTGAAGACAGTGCAAGATGATTGTTGGCCAGAGCAGTCCAGTTTCTTTTGTGACTCTTGCTTTGTGTGGCTTGGTTCTTAATTCGGATCAGGAACTGCTCTAATAGGATTGATGTAATCACATCACTGAGGTTATTGCTAAAGCTAAAAATTCTTAGGTTGAAGTACGTGCCCACAGTGGAGTATGTACATGGATTGATCATAGAACTTGGAATACAAGAACTCAGTTACTGTACATAACTTTCAGTAATTTTATGAAGAGTTTCCTACAGTTTGTCGCCATGAAAGTAGAGAAAGAAAGCAAGTTTGAGATTTTCGTTAGAAATAAAGAGTTCTGGATGTTTTTTTAAGGATATTCTGTAAGAACTTTCTTTTTAAAGAGTGTAGGGAGAGCCACGTGACCATTAGAACCATGTAAGGTACAATAGTATAAAGGTGGGGGGTTTGTTGGTTTTTTTTCAAATGTTATGTAAATAACCTTTTTCAGATGAGGATTAGTACTTGTTAGATGATGAAATTATCCAAAACACTGAATGAACTTTGAACTTTTTTAGTTCTAAAATTCTCAGGAAGTGTATATTGAAAATTCAGACATTGGATAACATTTTGTCTATTTTCAGACATTATCTAAAATTTAAATATTGAATATTCTTAACCTATTTCTTCTTTGGAATTACAAAAATTAGAGTGGCTGTGTGCAAAGATTAAGAATATAGGAGTATCATAACAACTGTACAGAATGGTAGAGTTATTATTGTAATTATTTTCAACATTTCATCTGTGTGGTAGAAAGTCTTGAAATTTCAGCAATATGTACACATATGATATATATTTTTTTTAATGTAGAATTTCTACTATGAGCTCCCGAAAGAGCGCATATATCTATTCAGGCCCCCAAACTAGGGAAGGTTTTTTAAGGACTTTGCATTTATCATTAAAAAAATGAACTGGATGTTTAATAACCAAATTTTTAGGATACTTTGTGCATATCAGCCACCCAGGAACTTTACTTTTTTCTTTCCTTTCAGAACCAAAACATGAAAAGCAGACTGAGACTCGAGATACAGGTATATACTTAGATATATAAATATTTTAGGCAAATTAGCATAAAAATGATAAACTTAATCTTGCTGTTTATATATATTGAAGTACATAATCTGTGTGATCTTCAGTCAAGACATTGTCAGTTATGGCAAAGGTTCATTACAGTCTGTATTGTTCTAAAAGTAGATTTTTAACTATGAAGTTAGAAACTTTCTTTTAATATGCCATCCTTGAGGATTCACCTTTAAGGTCTCAAGTGACACAAAGTGGGGTATCTGAGGCTTTCAGTGGACAGCTGGACCACAGTAATCACAGACATTCAGCCTGCTTCTTGCAATGAACCCTGCTCAGAATCTTACAACCAGTGTTGCAACAACCAGTTGTTGATTTCATTATTGCTCTGAATTGAATGTTTTCTTAGCTGTTGAGGACCTTCCAAAGGAGTTGAATGAAGCCACAGGGCCAGGTATATATTTTGTAATTGGGATCTTAGTGTTTTGATGAAATATATACATTTGAAAATTGGATGTTAAAAAAAAGCAAGCTGATTATATACTTTTTCCTTTTTATACTTATAGAAGAAATTAATGAAGATTTTGATATTGCTAAAGACCTCTCAGGTATTAAATTTTATAGTTTGTAAAAACATTTTTTCTTCCAGTTATATTTGTTAATATAATTAAAAAACAAACAAATGAAAAACACAGCAGAGGATAGAATCGTAGGACAGTTTGGGTTGGAAGGGATATTTAAAGATCATCTGGTTCAATCCCTCTGCCATGTCCAGGGACATCTTTGTCTTAGGCTGCTTGCTCAAAGCTCAGTGCAGCCTGACTTTAAACACTTCCAGGGGTGGAGCATCCACTGCTGCTCTGGGCAACCTGTTCCAGTGTCTCACTACAGTCATCATAAAAAGTTTCCTTCTTACGTCCAGTCTCTATCTACTCTCTTTCACTTTAAAATCCAATGCTGCTGGCATCAGTAAAAAATCTCTGTCTGTCATACAAGATCCCTTATTGAAAGGCTGCAATAAGGTCTCACTGGAGTCTTGTCTTCTCCAGACTGAACAATCCCAAGCCTGCCTTCCTAGGAGAGGTGCTCCAGCCCTCTGATCATCTTCATGGACCTCATCTGAACGTGTTCTAAGAGATCCATGCCTGTCCTATACTAGAAACTCCGGAGCTGGATGCAGCACTCCACAGGGGTTCTCATGAGAGACTCCTCTTTAGGTGCAGCCATGGGTGCAGGCAGTTGCCCTTCTGGGCTGGGAGTGCACACTGTTGGCTCATGTCCAGTGTTTTATCCACCAGAATAACCCAAGTCATTCTCCACTGGGATGCTCTCAATCCCTCCTTCCCCCAACGTTTATTGATATTGGAGGTTGCCCTGACCCTGGTGCAGGAGCTTGTACTTGGCCTTGTTGAGCCTCTTGTTGAGGCTTGTTGACGTTCTTATGAAGTCCTTATTCCATTGCTCAGACTGGAGCTCTGTGGTAATTTCCCATATTGCTACTCAGAAAGATTGCATTGTAAATTTTTGTTGGCTGTATTGTTCTTGAGGAATTTTAAATGAGTACTGTGTTAAATGTAATTTAAAGATATCCTCTAAGAAGTTAAAAATTTTGTTAAAGAACTTTTTCTCAAACATGGTGTTGATTGAGTCAGCTAGAGCAAAGTGATCTAAGCAGTTTAGCCTGAGCACTGTGTGTAGGATTTGATGCTATCTTTATTTAGATTTTCTATTTGAAAACATATTCTTCTATAGTTAAAAGGGGTAACATACATTGTTTCACTTAACAATTATAGCTAAAATCCTTCTGGTGTGTGCAGTAGAAGTCCTACTCCTAGTAGCTAAACTTTTGGATGTGGAATGCATTCAGTACCCCTTTTCCTACTCTTCAGTTAACGAAATTGGTTAGTTTATGATTTAAGTCTTCCTTTTTGTTTGATACTAATTCAATTGTGTTGCTGCTGGGAAATAAAAACAAAATTTTGAATGTCATGGGAATAACTTTCAACACTTTTTTTCTGTCTAGGAGTAGAAAGTAAGCAAACAGAAGATGATGTGGCCGTTGAACCAGAGGAATCAGGTTTGTATATTGTGTTTTCCATGTGTTTGCTACTTAAAAAAATTAATAATTGAGAATGACAAATATTATGGAATAGAATTTCTATGCTGCAGTAAAAATGCATTAATAACTTTTTCTGCAGCTGTTTTCTCTCAAGGACAAACACATCTGTGTTTCTGGAATCTAGCATCTTGGGATTTTTAATGACAATATTTAATGGCTTAGAAAGCAGTCTTCAGTTTTAGAAGCTGAGAGTGCTCCCAGTTCAGGAAAACTTATATCGATAAAAATGGCCATATTTGGTCATATGATGGAACTGAAAATTTCTTTTCCATGCTGTGTTTCCCACCAGCCAGTCAGGAGTGCATACTTAGAAAAGAGGATATATGTAAGGAATAAAGTGGAATGTCCCCCCAGCTTTGAGGTCCTCATTTATGGGCTTCCCAAATCAGAGAATGTATTTCCCTCTCTCCAATTCTTCCTGGTATCCACAGCCAGCATCCTGGCTATTGTGAAGTTTTTTCTGGTGAGCCTGACTCCCTCCAAGCATGAACAGGGACTGTGGACAGCCTTCAGTCTATTAGCAGTAATAGCACTAGGTGATGTGTGACATGTCTAATTTTAACATACATATAGAAATAAAAGTAATTGAATTTTGAAGTCAAGTATTTCAGTTACAGCTGGGAACATAATAGGTATATATGGATGTTTTCTAAGCCCATACTATAGTTGCATGTGAAATTGGAATATGTGTGCTTTGGATAACATAGTTTCAGAACTTTGAAGTATCATTTTTGAAATTGTGCAATCCTACAATATACTCACTAGCCTACTGGTATGAGTCTTTCCCTTGGAAAAATTCAGCTGAGGAGGAAGTTTGCATCCCACTTCTGCATAAGTAGTATTACAGAGCAGTCTTGATAGGTCACTGCTTGGAATATAAGTGAAAAAAAGAAAAGAGGCTTTTTGTAAATATTTAGGGAGCAGTCCAGTTTGAATTACTTTTGTATTTTTTATTTACAGAAAAACCTGTTAAAGCTGAAGATTATTCAAATGATGTTCAAGTGGGTAAGTCAATCTTGAGTGCTTGTGTTTTTTTCTAAAAAAATGAAGCTGTAGCTACATGGAAATTAGTAATCAAATTACTTTGTGGAGTGGCATGAAGGGATACCATTATTGTCAAAGTTGCTTCTTGGTTTAGAAGCAATAATTTTTTTGTTGTACTTGATAAATGCCAATAGTAGTTACTGGGTTATATGAAAGCATTCCAAATAAACTGAGTAGTTTTAATTTAAAACCTTAATTTTAATGATTTCAGGTAGAGCTGAATATTTTTGAAAGGGAAATACCACAATTTCAGGTCTTGATATATGTGTGTGCGTCCTCTCCAGAGCAACTGTTGTGGACAATGATAGTGTTACTTCTCTGTGTGTCAGTCGGATCTATCGGAGTCTGACTGTGGCACATTCTTTGGGCACTGGTTTGGCAACAGGAGCTGTTTTTCATGCCATCACATTTTTCTTGGCATAACTGTTTTTAAGAACAAGATCACTTCCAGTTCTTCCATCTGTTGCCTGACAGTAGCAGACATAGCTTATACCAAAACAGTTTTAGAGTGGTTAAGTGGCTTCTAAATTCAAGGACTGCATATCGTTACATTTCTTGCAGTTAGCTATTACAATTTGCTAGTTTGTTCGTTGTACCAAACTAGTTGTGTTGAGTGAAACACAGAGTTCTATCTCAGGGCAATATATCAGAGAAGCTGCAATCCAAGACCTCTAACAGCTGTGTTTTTGTTTTGTGCTGATTAGCCTGACCACCTTTCTGGGTTAGTTAATCTTTGTACTGTGCAGAAGGTCTTACAAGATGTGGTGCCCAGAGAGTTCTGGGTTGGTGGGTTTTTTTTTTCCTTACAGTATTTGTATTTGGTTCTTAGTCATGCTGAAAGTAGCCAGAGAAGTGAAGAAGACACAGGGGGCCTTTTGTGCTTGCCCAGTACAGATTGGTTTAGTTCATGTTTGAGTTTGTATGCTGAACCAGAGCTGAGGTGGTTTGAAATGCTCATATTGGTGCATAACTGTGTTGTCTGCGAGGTCTTTCCAACCTGTTTATCACAACAGCCACGTGGTGTGTTGAAATGTTTGAAGCCATAGCTGTCAATTAATAACTGCATTAGCTGACAGTGTTCTGTTTCATAATGAGTATGAAGTATTCTCAACCAAAGCTTATAATCAGTGTAGAAGAAACAGTAGTTATCTTTGACAGCATGGGCAAGAAGTTCAGCAAAGGTAGTCTTCACTCGGTTTGTTGTGCATTAAGTTGGAACTGGAGAAGAGGAAAAGATGCTTTCTCTCAGAAAAGATTTCTGTTTAAAGTTAAAATAACAAAAGGGCCCTTACAGAACTTACAAAATTTTCGCAGTAGATAATTCTACTCCACAATGGCAGTTGACGATATTGAGATGATGTCTTGACTTACATATACTATTTTAAAATTAAATTCAGAATAGAAGTGCCAACTTGAAATCTTGGGGTTTTGGACCGTATTTCTATCAGTTTTTGTGTTGTAATTTATGGCTCAGTCTTGCAGCAGTAAATTAATTTTCCTAGCTTCACCAAAAAAAAAATCTTAGGTGTTTTATATAGTAGTGATAGATTTTGAAATACGCCATTTCAACCTATAGCATCATTTAGGTTGGAAAAGACTCTTAAAGTCAAGTCCAGCTATAGACCTAACACTGCCAAGTCCACCACTAAACCATGTCCCCAAATGTCACATCTACACACCCTTTAAATACCTCTAGGGTGCGGACTCCACCTCTTCCTTGGGCAGCCTGATCCAATGCTTGACCACCCTTTTGGGGAAGAAATTCTTCCTCACACCCAATCTAAACCTCCCCCTGTGCAACTCAAGGCTGCTTCCTCGAACTACCTCTTGCTACTTGGCACAAGAGACAACCCCCAACCTGGCTACAACCTTGTTTCAGACATTTATGGGGAGTGATAAGGTTCCTCCTGAGCCTCCTTGACTCCAGACTAAACAACCCCAGCTCCCTCAGCTGCTCCTTATGAGACTTGTGCTCCAGCCCCAGCCCCAGCTCTGTCCTTCTCTGGCCACGCTCCAGCACCTCAGTGTCCTTCTTGCAGTGAGGGGCCCAAAACCAAACACAGGATTTGAGATACAGCCTCACCTAGTGCCAACTAGAGGGGAATGATCACTCCTCTAATTGCAGATTTATTTGCAAATAAGATGGTGGAATTTAACCTAGTTATCCACTCTCCTTTTGTTGTATTGTGATACTAAGAGACTCTTTCCCATTTTCAAACACTGTTAGAATGAGAAATAGCTTGTTCTACTTTGAAATGGTATGTATTTCTGAATAAATCTTTTAGATTTATTCTTTTTTTTACCCGTGGTTGTTTTCAAAATTAGTGCAGCACACTATTGAAACCACTAGATTTCCTTGACATCTATCCTGGCACATCTTTTGGAAACACATAATAGCAGCAGCACTAGAAGGAATTAATTATTTTCTTTTTCCCTTCACAGGGAAAAAGTGAGAGAATCAATCAAAATGTGTTTTAAAGACAGTTATTAAAGACACAAGTAATTATTAGATGTAGTATAATGTACATGATCTTTTGTTTAGGAAGTAGAAAATGAAAATAATTTGATCAGCACAGAATCTGAGCCTGCACTAACTTAAGAATCCTTATAATTTGTGTGGTTATGTGGGAACCACTCTGAAGGCAGGAGAACCAGTATTTCTAACTTTTTCTAAAAATCTTGTTGTTTCAGCACATAAAGTAAAATTCAAGTAGCATCTTGGGAAACTGACAAAAGAAACATAGGACATAAACTAAGGGCAATGAATAAAAATTTAATTAAATTATTAGTTCTTCCTGCTATTAAGTATACTTACTTGTCCTTTTTGAATGTGAATATTTCAATTTGAAAGAAACATTACTCTTAAATATTCCTCTCAGATTATGACATTCGTGTTTACCAGGTTTGTTTTTTTTTTATATCTTCTTTGTGATGGAGGATTCAGTATGTGGAATTTTGTCAGAAGTCTTTCTTCTTTGTTTATGTGATTTAATTTCGTCAGTTGTTCAAAGCTAATATTTCCTGTTCTTTCGGCAGTAATAAACATAATTTCAGGCAGTGTAAAAGAAATTCAGAAATGTCTCTATACATTCCTTATTCTTTGGTAGTTTAAATTCAGGCAACTGCATTTGAAGGATGGTGGCACCAGTTTGTATTAGGTTTGGAGCAGTTGTTTGGTTTTTTGGAAAGAAAACAGGAGATAGCTCAGAGGTTGAATTTAGCTGTGAGGAACATTCTCACATCACCAGGGAAGAGACTGGGCGTGGGATTTGAATATGCTGGAGTTCAAGTCAAAAATGTTTTGCTGACTTCAGGGCACATCACAAAAAAGGTCATACTAGTCAAGTCCATCTTTAGGTATCTGTAAGTACTGTTTTCCAGTTCTCTGGGTTTGCTTCTGGAATTATTGCCAATATTCTTTTCCAGATGTAGGCTTCTTTAGCTGCAGTTATAATCTGCATTTTTATAAACTAATGGACTTGGGTGGTTTGATAAACTAGCTTGAAATATTACTGATTCAGGTTTTCTGGCTAATCCTGCTTTACACTGGCACATAAGTTGCAGTGGTTGTGATAGAGTGATACTTGTTGGACACATATTTAAGGGAAACATTGTGGGTTTAGGGGGTACCATTACTCTCTGTATATGGATTTTGATCCCTCTTGTATGTGTTTAGATTTAAATAGATATCTACGTGTTGTTCCACTCCTCCCCTTCACCTTGTATTCCTGACATTTTTATAACCCTACATTTATTTTACCAACTGCTGAAATCCCTTATGTGTAGAGAAGTTTCCACTTTAGAACTCTGATCCTTCCTCATTCCCTGGCTCCTCTTTTCTGGTTGTCTTTGACTTGAACAAATACAACCCAAAATCAAACCAGTACAAAAAACCAAACCAAAACCAAAATCAAAATGTTTAAATGGATTTGTGGCATGGCCTAGATATCCTTTACAAGGTAAATGAAGTGCCGTATGGTAATAAAAAAATTACTGTCTAGAAAAATATTTAAAAGTTTGTTTCCCACCTTATACAGCAACTTTGTGTATATTCATTAAGGTAGCTCTTAGAAATTATAGCTTTTTCATATTAACTAGTCTGATACAAAGTTGCATTTTTTAGCATTTAAGATTTTTTTGTTGTTGTTTTAGAGGAAGTTGTGTTTTGGTTGGTCCTTTAATATAGATTTCCCCTTATTTTTTCAGATACTTAAAGCTTCAAAAGAAAAGTCCCTACATCAGGAGGACCAGTCCTAACCATACGCTACAAAAGGGGAGCAGATGGTTGTAATAGACCTTATGATGTAATTACCAAGCAGTTCAGGGTTTGGGGAATGAACACTAAGATGTTGTAAATGGGTTTTAGCCAACTGTCATTTTAGTAAGCATTTTTAACACTTGGATGTTTAGTTTACATTCCTGTCTGATATTTTTTTTCCCTTGGTCAAGTTTAGTGAATTCATTATTTTTCTTCTGTGTTTGTGACAGAGTTACAACTTAGAGCTGCATTTCATGTACTGTTTAAGCAATTGTTAATATTCTATTTATAACATAGCAGAAAGTACATTTTGTTTCAGATTTTAATATATATCTTTTGTTGTGGATTCATGCAGTATGTACAGAGCAGTTTGGTCAAATGAAACATACGATGTTACGAATTTTTAAATGTTTCATAACTGCTGATATAGCATACAGCCTAATTACATTTTATTAAAAAACACTAATCAGGCACACACTATGCTGTGAAGTTTGACTTATATCTCTTTGCACTGATGTTATGTCAACAGTTAGCTACATGAATTTCAGGTGATTTTTAGAATACCCTAAGAAGATATGAAATGTGTGTTTAATTTATACTAGTAAAAGGCCAGATTACAAAATAACAATTTTCAAAAACTCTTTATGTATGAATTAGCGCTTTTTATTTATGCCCATTTGAGTTTTCAAGCAAAAATGTCTAGAGACTAGATGCTAGCCTGACAGGGAGTCAGTGGAGATTGCAACAAGACCGAGTTGCTGGAATCAGATTGAATTCAGTAAAATTATTCCATTTTGGTTTGCCTTCCAATATAATGATCTCAAAGCTGGCTTTAATAGGCTTTATGTTCAGTAAATTATTTTAAAAGTCAAATTTGCAGAAACACTTGATTTGCAAATTTTATTTAAAAAAAAAACCTTTGGAAATTCAACCTTAAGAAAAATATGATATCAAAGTTTAAGACCTACATTTATGAATGCTCTTAAAAGTGGTACATCTGAAATTTAGGTACTGTGAGTGATTTAGAATTTTTATATAACAGGTGTGCTTTTTACCTGTTCTGTGCTGCTGTTCCACAATTACGAAGACATATTTTATTCTTTGGTATTTTGCATGTGTTCCTTTTTGGCTCAGGAATAATTGCTGTGATTTTAGGAAGTTGCCAAGCCTGTTACAGGAGCTTAGGAGAAATAAAGTAAGATAAATTTATAAAAAGAGAAATCAATTTGGTAACCCTAACAGTTGGTTGCCTTTTGGTTTACAGGGAGACTTTCAATTTCTGTAACACTGTTTTGAAGTCAGGGTTTTAAATGCTTACATTTGTAGTGAAAGGGGCATCATATATGCTTGCCCTTTTTTTGGGTTTGGGATGTCAGTAAGACTCCACGTGAGCGTTACATCTGATCAACAAATACAGATGTCCCAAAGTGATTTCTTTGGACTTTTCAGGAAAGCAATAATACTCTTAGACTGTGATGTGTTTTGGGATGGAATGTTCTAGTAAAATTACCTGTGATTGTGAATTGCAGAGCAATAATTTTTACAAAGCCATATTTTGTGAGGAATCTTGGGAATTATTTTAGGATGGTGAATGGAGGACTTTTTATATAACAGTGGCAGCCTATTTGTAGAATTATGGGACTGTGAGAGTATATTATGCTGTGATTGAATTTTAAGTATTTTGTAACTGGGTATGTGATTTTACGTGCTTCATGTTTACAAAAATATGCCAAGCTGAGCAAGGTCAAGTGGACTATTAAAAATATGTATATTTAATCCATTTTAATGTTTGGCTGCAATAAAACACAGAAGAATATCTTTGTCTTTCTAGTGTCATTATTTATTCCCAAATGTGGTAGATATTAGCTGTAGGGATAAATATTTGACTCATCCACTAATTAATTTTTTTTTAATTGTGAATTTGAATATTAAAAAATATAATTGAAAGTATTATTTACAAGGAGGAAGTAGCAAGTAAAATAAATTAATTTTATTTCTAGCTGGTGCTATGTGAAGGAAATGGGCAGTACACTAAGGTCTGTGTTTTCTGTAATTGTGTTGTGATTGTCCTTTTGGAGTATTAACATTCTGCAACCAGTTTGGCTTGAATTTTTCTTGTGAAACATCATTTCTGTTTGTAATTTAAAATGGATGAGATAGCACTCTTCAACAAACACAAATGTCTGTTTATGTTTCATGCAGAATATTGTGGTTATGGCCCATAGTTTAAATCAGACATCTAGTAAGGTGCATGCACTTCTGTGAAAGCAAAAATCTTCCTTGACCTTTTCAGTTTTCAAACACCTCTATAGCTTTAATGGTCTGGTATTGCTGAATAGTACTTTAAGAAAAAGTCAGAAGATTACCTTTTTCTTTATATTTTCACATGGCTACATAGCCTCTTGTTACATGTCAGTGAATCTATGAAATCTTGGATTCAGTTGCTTTTTTGGAAATCACAGGAAGAAACACCAGTAAGCAAAGAGTAGAATACTAAAGTTGTATTTTAATACTGACAATTTACTACAATTTAAGTGACTTTCTAACATTCTCTGTAATTGAAAATGTACCATATCATGGCACTTCTTTCTAAGAAGTAAAGAAAATGGCTAAGATTTGATATAGGAAAAATACTGAAAAATGTAATGATTTTACTGAACATAATTTGTAATTTTACATGTTTCAAAAATTATGTATCTGTAAATAAATTGTATTGTACATTTATAGTGTTGATTGAGATTCATGTAAAATCTACAAGGTCTGAAACACATTTTTAATTGTGGCTTGGGTCATTCTCATATGCCGTCAAATATTTAGTTGTATTGTAATATGAAAAATAAATTTATTCTTCCTGGTAGAAACCTTCTTGGGAATCCCTTGTGCATTCATTATGTAGTGAAAACAGTCCTGGCCTATAGAGATAAGCTAAAGCTGTTTTGTCAGTGATTTTCATCTTGATTTATTTTGCTGGAAATAGAGAAATTGAGTAAAGGATGGGAGAGGTGTGAAGAAGTAAGATTTTTTTGCTTGTTTGCTTGAGCTACAATTGGTTTAAGTTGATGAAAAAATAGTCTCAAGATTTATTATCATATCCCTGTCTTTGAGAGAGCACATTTTTAAGCCTTTGTCAGAAATAGTGTAATTAAAACCTTTTGCACCATTGAAATATGCTAGGGATCAATGTGGAAGGAACAAAGCAATATGTGCTGAATATGATGCTGAAGTGAATTCTTAGTGAAGTGTGGTGGGACCTTTAAAGCTAACAAGATCAAGCTGTGATGAATTTCAAAAGCAGCTACCTAGAAGGAGAAGCTGGAGTATTTAAAGATCGTTGGAGAGACTTTGGTGTAGTCAATGGCAACTCATTTAGCAGAATACTGACTGAAAAAAGTCTGAGAGCTTGGAGAACTGATTCTAGTGCATAAATAGGTATAGAGAGCTGTAGGTTACGTGTTGCATGAGTCTCAGGAACGAAGAAATGTGAAGCCAGACAAGAAGTGGGAGATAGGAGCAGGCTTTAGACTGAGGAGGTTATACACTTTTCTTCCTGTGATGGCAAAGAAGTTGCAGAAATAACATCAATGTCCAAGATGTGTGGAAGCAGGTTATCGAGTGAGCTAGAAAGAAGTAGAGAGAAGAGGCCAGGGGAGAATTCCAAGTGTTGCTGGTAAAGGAGAGGATTTTCCACCCAGGGAAAATGGGTTGCTAAACTAGCATGATGTGTCATGGTAATGGGAGGTGGTAAGGATAGAAATACGGATATATAAACTGGTTTGTGTGAAAACTCTAAAAATAAACTATTATTTCATCTGGGGCTGCATTATTGCTCTTTTTAAAATGTCGTATTTCGGATGACGTACAACCATTTTATTGATAGTGTGATATGTGCAAAAAAAAACCAGAAGCTAGGGTTTTAGAAAGTACTGCACAATGCTTTCATTAATATACTGCTACAGTAATAATTATCCTTAATATGTTATTGACTCTATAGATCTTTTGTCCTTTCTTTCAATTTAATTGACAATCTAGATCTCATGATGTAATTGAAGAGATGAATGACTTTCAGTGTGACCATATTTATTTAATTTACCATATAATCAAGTTAATGCTCATTCTGCCTTGTACTGAATATAAATTAGAGTTACAGTGTCCATATATTCAGTAATAGCAGTTTTCAGCCTGTAGTAAAGGGAGAAATTAGGATGTTAAAAAATTTGATTTCATGTGTGTGCATAATCCAGTTTCTTCATGAAAAAATGCAATGTTTTTCAGCATTTTTAAATGTTGTGTTCACACTGTAATGCTTCTGAGCAGTCAGTTTATAAAACAGTGAAGACTGAGTATTCCGACAAGGTGTGTCTAAATTGCTTGGAAATTAAATAAAATGTTTTTTATATATACAAGGATACCTCAAAATTGAACAGTAAATGTTAAAGAGGACAGTAACTAGCTAAAAAGGCAACAGACCTCCCTGTTGAGTGTTCTCTGAGTTTATTAGGAGGGAATATTGGAAGCTTATTGTGAAAAAACTGGAATTGGAAACAGAATAACAGTGTTAGAATTGTGGGGCAAGATCCTTTATATGTTATAGGGTCAGGCAGGATCAAAAAGGGTTTAGAGGGGGTGAAAAGATCTTTATGTATCTACCACCTTCATGAAATACACATACATGATTTTTCTACAGGATTTAGTTTGCCTTTGCTACAGACTGTCTTAATGCTTAGTTAACGTCTACCTCTGCAGTCGTATGTTTGCAAAACACCTGTTAGATTATTTTAAAAGTGAAAGAAAGACAAAAGCTTCCAAGTGCCCAAGTCACTTCTAAAAATGTCGCTTAGGTTGCCAATTGATTTTGTTTTTCACATTTTAATAAAATGTTTGTGTTAAGATAGTGTTCCCAATAAATTTTAATTAACGAACAGATTTTCTTTCTTGCAAAATAGCTTGCACACTTGTAAGTGTATATCAACAAAATATATTAAATATCTGAAGGGGAAATTCTCTGAAATGTTTTGTGATGGAAGCAATAAGGTAATATTTGAAGCATCTGCAGGGAAAGACCTTTTAGGTAACTATATAGTCTGGAAAATAATCTATGGTTATTTTAAAAAATAAAAATGAAACAAAAAGTCCTGTTGACTCAATTACGTTTTGAGTATAAATTTTAATTTTCTTGTATCTCTTTCTTATCATAAAATGTTAACATAAATTTATTTCAATTAAATTATGTTTTTAACGTTCTAGGGAAAAGTGAAAAAGAAACTGAACAAGACAAAACAGAAAAAGGTAAGTCTGAAAATAACATTCTGTTCTGAAATTCAGAACCCTGCTTTCTGGGAGGATTGATTTAAATCAGATTAGTGAAGCTTAGCTCCTGTACGTCTTATGTAGATAAACTGCAGTTGAATAAACATCCAGAGAGCATGTGCTTTTGTAGGTAAACACTTGGTTGTTTCCAAGGCTGGCATCCATGTACGCCAATCAGTCTTACCTGGTCACAGAACAGAATGATAGAATCGTTTCACTTCGAAGAGTCCTTTAAGGTCATCAAGTCCAACTCATAACCTAACACTGAACCATGTCCCTGAGTAACACATCTTTTAAATACCATCAGGACAGCCTGGCAACCCTTTCAGTGAAGAAATTTTTCCTAATGTCCAATCTAAACCTCCCCATGAGCAACTTGAGGCCATTGCGTCTTGTTCAATCACTTGTTACCTGGGGAAAGAGACCAACCCCCCCTTCACTACAACCTCCTTTCAGGGAACTGTAGAGAGCAAAAAGGTCCCTCCTCAGCCTCCTTTTCTCCAAGCTAAACACCCCCAAACACTCCCAGCTCCCTCATCATACTTGTGCTCCAGACCCTTCACCAGCTTCTTTGCTGTTCTCTCGACACACTCCAGCACCTCAAAATGTCTTTCTTGTAGTGAGGGGCCCAGAACTGAACACAGGATTCGAGTGCAGCCACACTAGTGCTGCGTACAGGGGAAGAATCACTGCCCTGGTCGTGCTGGCCACACTACTGCTGATACAAGCCAGGATGCAGTGGCCTTCTTGGCCACCTGGGCACAGGCTGGCTCGTGTTCAGCTGCTGTTGACCAGGTGCTTTTCTGAAGGGCAGCTTTCCAGCCACTCTTCCCCAAGCCTTAGCATTGCACTGAGTCATGGGATGGTTGTGACAACTCCTGATGTTTCAGGACTAAAATGTTCAGTGTCACACTCCTAGTTTGGTATTCTGGAGGTCAGAGTTTCACCAAACTCCTTCTGCACCTGAGGGCAAGAGGCAACCTGGGCTGCCTGGCCCCTGGAGCTGGGTTCAGCACTGCCAGCTAAGTGTGAAGAGACAGGTGACATGCAAATCAGTCCTTGTCGACACCGTGATTACCTGTCTGGCTCAGTTTAGGCAGGAAGATGCAGCCAGATTAGATGGAAAAGAAGTGAGGTTTTGCTGAAGAGCACTGTGAATCTGGTCTCCCTATGATGACATTTGTTCTGTCCCCATGCGTTCCCTGTCACTGTACAAAGCTTGCACAACCTCCTTCACTGGGCTTCGTGGCTGGTTGCTGACAGTGCCCAGAAACCTCAGGGCCTGTGCCAAGGGATTCAGTGGCTCTACTCCTTTTTCATTCTATTTCCGTTTTCTGATATTTTGTATTTGAATGCTTAGGAATTCTGCTTTTTCCGATGTTTTGGTATGGTTTATTTGGTTTGGTTTTGTATATTGGTATTTTAAACATAAATTTCTAGGACTGACAAACTTTAAACATTTTATCTAAGTATTAAATATGTCACATGTAAGCATTACATATAAAAAGTAAAAAAACCAGCCAAAACAACATGGAAAGCTTGGCAAGTATTCCTACATTTCCATTTATTGGCAGGAAATGTCTTACCGCAATGGACTTACATACTTGATAGTAGGAAAAAACTCACCATTATGTGCTGCTTTTATTGACCTGTTAGAACAGTATAATAAAATGCCATACAAGAGCCATCCAGTATAGGTAAAAAGCAGTCATAGGTAAAAATGCCAGCTTGTGTAAGAAACTTAACTATTATGCAACGTTTTTAATCAAAGCCTGTACAAGAACTTTAGGACATGAAAGTATGACAAAGTGGAGCTACTTTCCTTTTTTACCCTAAGTGCTTTGTGGTTTTGTTTCTTTTTAAACAGCAACTAAATAAATGCTACTGCAGATTACAAGATTTCTATAAGGGTGGAAAAAGAGATGGTTTTGTTTTCCAGTTTAAATTGATAAAAATTTACATCCTACGGGGAAAAGCAACCCTGCATTTTTTTAATGAACTTTTTTTATAGCTACACTGCTTGTGTGATTTTCATACAATATAAATATTTTATTGGACTTCTTTTCATAATTTGAACTGTTTTAAGTTTCCACCTTCATTAAAAGTGGGTAGCTATAGACGTGGTAGTCACAAGAAGTGCTATAAGGTACTAATGATTTGGTTTATTTTAAACTACCCTAAGAAGATGCAGAAATAAATTAATGAGAGATGTATTATAAAATATACTGTACTGTGACTGGTATATGTAGAAAAGTTGGAAATCTAAGCAGTTGGGAATTTGAGAACTCATGTTTGGCTTGGGTTTAGGGTTTGCATCTGATTCTGACAGTGCATTCTGATGTGCAAGTCTGCATTTCTTTTGTGGTATTTGGATATACAAACTCCAAAGAGCCTTCTGTGCAGAAAATATTTGTAGCTTTGAGTAGCTCTTACAACATTCATATTTTTTACTGCTGCAGCCCTCATAGTACTAGATTACCAAAGTGTCCTAATAATTATGTCAATTTCAGTATTCAACAGTATTTCATCAAGTTTATTAGAAGTCTTACTGAAAATTCTTTGGTATTAACAAAATCGCCCTCTGGAAAGTCCTCTAAAGAAACAAAAATGAAAATAAACTTGTTTCTCACATACAGTTGTTTCAATGTTTCTCTGTTATATTTAATTGAGGTGGATTCGTCTTCTCCATAAGGATGAAATCAGACTTTATATTTAAACAAGTAACTGAAATAGGATGAGTATTCCAGATGAAGCTGAGAAATAATTCTTTAAAAGGTTTCACAGGTAGTACAATGCAGGACATAAATGCCACGTCCATAAGGTGTCTTTCCATCGGAGGTGGTTTTAATCACATAGACTAAAAAAAAATAATTTTAAGTAAGAAGCTTAATTTTTCTACTTTGATTTATATTGGACGTATATTAAATATTGATTTATATTGGTGAACAGATATAAAAACTGAAAAAATAATTTTCAGCTATGAACACGTTTGTTTCATACAGTGAACTTCAGCATAGGTGCTATTATTATAAATAATAATTTTCCCTTTTCAAAACTGATAAAGCATGACAGTAAAAATGAATGCTATTTGGCTGGAACACTCAGTTGTATTGCATTAGGGACAGAAGTTCAAATAAGCCAGGCTTAGGACAATGTCATTCCACAAGTGGCCCTGCCACTTGGTGTCATTTTGATAACAAGTCAGCATTCACCACTGTTTACTCTAGGTATTTACCTCTGAAGATATGTAGGATTCCACTGTGATATCAGTAGACATCTAATCTGAGGAGGCTGAAGTTCTTCTGACTAAATGTAGGGGTTTGCTTTGGGGTAACATCAATTATCCCCTGAATTCCATCGGGAACCTTCACCAGAGCTCTATTGTCTGGAGAAAGAGCTTACACGGTGAGCTCATCTCCAGCATTGTCACCTCAAGTTAGGTGGGCTGAGTTCCACCCTTGCAAGCTCTACTTAGAAGAGTAAACATAGTACCTCTTGGTTTGCAAATTTGATACAGGCTACAGTTAAATATCTGTGAGCTGTGTGCAGAATGACCAACACAGAAGTGTGGTTGTCCAAGTCCAAAACTGCTGCATAACGCCATTCTGAAGTACATGTATAGGACATTAGAATATTACAGTGTGTTTTTGAATAGAAAGTCATTGCAGAAATTTCTTTCTGGTTTTGTCAAAGGATTGCTTGAGTCTTGCCTTTGAGTTAAGCCAAAAGTCTTAATGGTGAAAGTGAGGGGAATGATGGAAATACATGCCAAGAATAAAATTATCATTCTGCAGTTGTTTCTTATGATCAACATCTAACCAACCTACCAACAATAATTTCACACAGCAACCTCTATAGAATACTTTTTACTGCAGGGGAAATTGTTCTGGAATAACTGCAGCTAAAGATTTATTATAGTCATTAGATTCCAGCTTTATTAGTCCCTAAAACGCCTCAGTTTTTATTGTCTGATTACTTCCCCAGATAAGTTGATTATAGTGGTTTTGCCTGTTCTACCAGTACAGTTTAGAAAGCTCTTTTAATTATTGTAGTGCTCCTGGCTTTAAATTGTCTAGATGCAGTTACTTGGTTTTATACCTTCTAAGTTATCATTTATAGAAGCTCATAAAACAAGTAGATCACTTACACTCTCTGTATCTCACCTAACGAGCTTCCCAACAACAGGACAATGACAGGAGTTTTTCATCATCATCAAATTCTCATTCAAGTGCCCACTGAGAGGCAGCGGAATTTCCAAAACTAATTTGGGTAATGATATGGAGCTAGTATCAGGAGGGAGGACAATTACTTGAGCAAGTTTTGAATTCCAAGTAAAAGTCTACTAATATATGTGTATGTTTGTCAGAACATAATTGAAACTTTGAAACTTGGACTGGGAAGGTGTAGTATTGGTGGTGGGTGGCAAAGGGAATTAGTAAAACAAAAGGTCACAAAATAAGTTGGAAAGCAACTATGGACCATGGTCATTGGTATCTACTTGTCATTGTCCCACACTCAGAAGTTGACATTCACAGGTTGCCAAGAGCATTATTACTGAATTTGTATCACAGCAGGGATGGGAGGGTGTTTAGAAAACAAAGCCAATGACCCGCCTGGAAATTGCTTCCTTAGTTTTTCAGAGTTTAAGATAGAGAACTGATAGGAGGAGCCTTTGCTAAAAGTGACTTACGAGACTATACCACATGAAGGGGTTTTTATTTCAGATTAGCTTTAGAGATCATGTAACATAAGGAGACATAACTATGTAGTTATAGCCTCTACGGTTCAATAATTATAACTTTTATTAAAACTTTATTTAAGATTCAAATCAAAGAATTATAGAGTAGTTTGGGTCGGAAAGGACCTTTAAAGGCCATTTTGTCCAACCCCTGCATTGAGCTCTTTCAATTTTCTGGCTAGCGGTAAGCACAACATAGAGTCAGTGCAGCAGGATTATTCCAGTGTACTTTTTATTTTGAAAACTGGGGACCATGTGTTCAAGGTAAAGACCAGCCTTTATCTTGAATCAGTTATACCTTATAGAGTGATTAAAACTGGAGTCCTAACTCCTCTCTGTTTTGCATGCGAGGAATAGCAGATGTAAGATCAAGGAAGCCACCAGGAATGCTCCCTTAACATTAAAATGACAATACGAATGAATCAATAAGTGAATGAAAAAATCTAATTACAAGAGCCAAACCACATTTATGAGGTGGTTTGTTAGATAGGGAGTAGTGTCTTTCTATCCTCACGTTTTCTCCCCAAGTCCACAGAGAGATTGTAATGTTATTGTCCTGCCATTTCTGAGGAACTAGAAATTTCATTAGAAGACATGTTTAACAAGAAATACTTATGCTAATATGTAACATAGACTCTCATAATTACAGAGCAGGTCCCTCTCAATTGACTGTAAATCCTACAGCATTAGTTTCCAAACACTGAAGCAAGACTTTTTATCGTGTGTGGAAGGCAACCTTCCCCCCAAAACTCCAAGTTGGACCAGCCAGGCTGTCAGTCACTGCTCTCAGTGAACAGGCCAGGTTCAAAATGTCAGCTCCAGCACCAGAGGTAAGCCTGCCCTCCAACCCCACCAGTTTTCCTGGGCTCTGAACATAAGAAAGGGAACAGAAGGCTTAGGAAAGGAATCATTAGTACTGAGAGCAAAAGAGAGAGGAGGAGAAAAGGGCAGCAAGATTGGGTGGAAAACTGCCTGAGCTAGTCCCAGTTGAGATTTCCTCCTGGCCATGGTTACACATCAGCTAACAAGCTCTCTGTTTGCAGTGTCCTTCCTGGCATGTCTGTTGGGTCAGAATAAAACCACAGAATTGTAGAATATCTCCTCCCAGGATTTTACAAGACACAGGAGTGAGAGATGATTTGGCTTAAGTGTATGGAAGTGCACAGTGGTTTTTAGATACAAACACTAATTGTTCTGGAAGTTTTAAAAGCAGAGTGATGTTATCTCCTACTTACTTTGCTCAGGAAGAAAACTGTACATGTATCCTTTGATCAGAGGCTCAGAGTATGCCAGCAAGGACAGAACACTTCATGCTATGTCTTGTGGTAAAGATACCCCATCTTTTAAATTATCTTTTCAGGAAGCAACAAGTTGAAGCCTTTAGAGTGTAGAAAATACCTTTGCCCACTTAAAAGTTGCTATCTGTTAAAATGCCAAGTGTGTGGCATCTCTCTAGGATAAAAAAAGTGTGTTAATTGTGAAAGATAATCATGATAGTATTCAATATTTTTGTCCAGTTCTGGCTAATGATGTTAACTGTTTTGATATCTACTCAGGCAGGTCATCAGTGTTTTCTCTTTTAGGAGAAGGAGATTTTCCGTAGCCTGGATGATATTGTTATATTTCAGATGAAAATGTGAAATGGAGAGATTTCACACACACAACCCTTCCCACTTCTCTGGAGGCTAGAGAGGATTCATTTATTCCATTATAGAAGTAGTATTACTAGTTATTTGTGACATTTCTATGAGTTTTTTCTCTATTGCTTTGGACTTAGGGTCATATGTAATCAATTTTTTTTGCCATGTACTCGTTATCTCTTTTTGTTTTCCTTGTTACTCTGTGTAATTGGTTCAGATGCACTTACTGCTTTAACATCATTGTCTACCTGGCATTTTATACCGATTTCAAACCTCGGGTTCTGCTCAGTTACACAGGAATTTACAGGCATTTGATCATTTGGGGATGTTTGTCTAGAAATTCTAGAAAAGTTTTAATCCCTTGATTATTGTATCTTCGGGCAGCTTTTCCCATTAAAAGCTGTCAAGTATCAAGAAATATAATTCTGTGAATAAATCAACAGTTTGCAAAATTATTTTTCTGATGTTATTTGGACAGTTACTTAAGGTAAAAAGATAGATCTGCTTCAGATGAAGATTTACAGAACTTGATTTTTTGAATGTTATTAGTATTTTATTTTCACAGAAAAAGCTAATAATAGCAGTGGTAATTGAGATTGCTTTCTGTCTCATGACAGTGTTTCTAATCACTTATGGCTTTTCTGAAATCATAGCACTGAGGTGAAATTTTACATTGGGAAAAGTTTTGGAGCTTCAGTATTTTATTACTGGCATAGGGCTAGGAGGAATCTCAGCTCCTGTGATGACAGGCACAGTGAGATGCTGTGGGAGTTTCTTGGGTTGTCAAATGAGAGAATGGAAGTTATGTGTTTAATTACAGTGTTGCCACTAAAGCACATTGACGTATAATAGTATATTACAGGAATTGTGGGACATATGACTAGGTGGGGCCCTAAAGCTTACTTTGTTTCTTTAGTTGACTGAAGGCCCTATCAGCTGCGTGCATTGTTCCTGGCAGATGCTTGCCAGTAACATCTTGTTACTGCAAATTTTCAGTAATTAGAATTCCACAACTGCCCTCAGCAACCTGTTCTACTGTGCTTGCTCAGAGATTGTAGTTCCAGATGTTCAAGCCAAATTTTCTGTTATAGCCATTTTAAGCCTTGTCTTCTTTATCCTATGATGACTCAGAAAATAATTTATTCTTTTCATCTCTGTACCTACGTTTTACAGAGCAGCGTGTACCCCTCTTCCCATGGCAAACTCTTTATTTCACCCTTTTTTACCGTTTGTTCTTGGTTATTATTTATCCCTTCCCCACCCCAATTAAAGACAAAATATTTTTAAACCATTCTTCAAGAGCAAGTGATTCAAGTATCTTTAACAATTTGGTTACTTTTCCTTAATTTTGATGTGATTCTCTTGTGGTCTGAAGAGTATCTAGCAGTGTGTTCATTATTATTCAAAAATAATTTCTCTGTCCCTTGTAGAAGTAAGACTGTCACTGCTTTTGGTGATGACAAGGTGCTTTTCAACATAAAACCAAAATAGGCCTGGTATTTTAGTTTTCATATGCTGAAACAGTTACATGAAGTATTTCATCAACTTTCATTGGATGATATGACAGGTTATTAAGTTTACTGCACATTTAATGTGCTACATTGCTACTTCTGAGATATTCTCCTTTTTTTTTTTTTAAATTCTGTATCTTAGTAAGTGGGATATGAGATTGCTTGTCATCTCTGGTGATTATTTATTCTCCAACACAAGAACTAGCATACAGTTTCTTATAAGACTTCTTCCTAGCTTGCTGTTTTTCAGTGGAAACTGTTTTGTCTAAGGGAGCCTTCAGGAATCCTATGACATCATCCTAGATAAAATGCCTATTCTTACATCCAAGGTTATTACTGAAAATCCTCAGTAGTATTCTCGAAAGTCCATGGTATACGTAAAAGGATTATTACCATTTTAATGCTCAACCTGATTTGGACTGCAAACCACCCACCCAAGCAGTTGTGTGATCATGCACGACTTTAGTGACACGGTGAAATTTGTCATTGAAGAAAAATTACATATATTTTCCTCTGAAAATAGATAAGTTAACTTCTTTGTATCATTGAATTTAATATATTGGGTCACATCTGCTAAAAGATTATTGCGCTAGAAGGAGGCAATGGATAATTTATTAAAATACCCCTGCAGGGAGATAGCAGGCTATCTGGTTAATATAGAGGAATGCTTGATGGTTACACTGAAAGCTCCCTGGTGAATCCTTTAACATAGGAATAGAATGGGAGATGAAAATGATTGCTCGTTATATAATGTTTACTGTGTTATATTGGTGCCTAGCAGATGAATAATATTTATGTTAACAGCTCCTTTCCAGCTTTTTATATTGATCTCCTGCTGGTCTAGGGCTGATATATAATTGTACCGAAAATAGGAAGATAATTTTTTTTTTTTTTTTTGTAATGGAGGCAAAAGGGTTCTTCCAATGCTTCACCCAAGTTGGATATGAAGGGAAAGATATCATATATTTGTGTCTTTGCTACAGACTTGTAAGATTTTAATTTACTTTTTTATCTACTTTTTTTTTCTGAACTGTCTCTCATCTCCTTGTAAACTCAAATGAACTGCAGAGATGGTGTCCCACAGGCAGTGTGAGTTTCTTGGTGGGTGGGAAAGCTTCTTTCCTTTGCCTCAAAGGAACCTCACTGTTGCCATGCTTACTGAGTTTGAGAAGGACCAAATGACTCCGCCTTTCCATGAATGCTGAAAGCTAAGAAGCTGACAAATAGCTGTCCTGTCTCACTGAAATACAGTTTTTTTGTAGCTGGGCAGCCTTAGATAAAGATTTTCATTCATGCCCTACGAACTGAGAATTAACATTTTAGTTGCAGTTTATGTTACTTAGAAAACAGAAACTAAAGCAAGTGTTTGGTGGCAATATCCAGTTGGAAGCTCCCCAGATACTGTACCCACAGGAACTGACATGCCTCAGTTTTCTTGCTAGCAACAAAAGACAGTTTCACATGGCAGCTAAGAGCAAAATGAACCTAAAAATCCCCAAGGTCACTTACTTTCATTGGTTCCTCGGGCTGATGTTTCTGGGTTCTTCCACTCCTGCTGTTCAGCAAGCCAGGCCTTAGAAATACCAATGGTTTCTTGAAAAACTGAGCTGGTGTATTTTTTAAAAAGAAGAAAACAAACACAAAACCCAACAAACCTTTTGCATGTTATGGATTGTTCTTTTCAGGCCCAATGAGGTTATGTGAGAAACTCCTCACCATACCTGTTGTCACTGTGGACTGAAGGGTTGGGGTGGAGGGATCCTTGCACTTGTAATAAGAGCTGGTTCTTTGAATTTTACTGGATTCAAGGCGTGTGAACACTTGGAAGAGAGCCAGTGCTGTGCTCCTTAACCATTATTATCATTAAATGCATGAAAAGGCAGTAAAGACATTGCTTTCCTATGAAATGGAGGATAGTGAAGTAAGTCAGAGAAAGACTGGCATCAGTGGCAGATTGGAAAGCATTTCTCCTACATCATCTATGGGGAATAGACAGAAGACATTAAAAATATCTATATTATTAAGAAAAATGCAACACTTCTCTTTAGTCTTTGCAGTTCCATGATAACTACATTCCTTAAGAGCATTACTGTGTACTTCAGTATAAATGCTTGATTTCAAATCAGGTTACAATAAAAAACTTGGAAGTGTTTAGGGAAGCAAAACCAACATATTAAACTATGCTATTTTTTAGTTTATCCTGTAAAAGGAGTAAACTCCTAAATGTCAGACAGTTCTGTTTTGTTTTTTTTCTTCTTCTTGGTAGCTAATGTAATGGAAAATTACAGTCCCTACTATTATAAGAGGAATCAACAGAGATATAATAATTCTAGTGCACTGCTGCTTTAGTACCTTTCGTTTATACATCTTTAAACATATTTTTATATTTAAAGCTTTATACAACCTTTGTGAATAAATAAATGGAATTTAGTAGGATAAGTTCTGTTCCCCTCCTGCTCCTGAAAAGCAATAGCATCTGTTCAACTGTGCATACCAATACTGCAGAAGAGTTTAAAAAGGTGACATAAGAAAAACTCCTACATAGAGTTGTCAGAGTTGAGCCTTGAACAGAACAGTAAAAGTCTTACACAGGAAAAAGCAGAAGTAGTCAAGGGTGTTTATCTTTCATTACATACAGAAGAACTTCAGACTTATTACATCCTCTAATGATTGGATGGACTTACTATTGGTTTAGCATTAACCATGGGATTGGTCTCTCTCTGAGGTTTAACACAGATGACGTGATTTGTCTGCCTAAAACTCTGTGTAGGATCACAGTCTCAGAGAGACCGTGTCATTTAACAAATCACGAGCACAGCTTCCAGTAGCATGTGGTGGCTCTTGTCATTCCTGAGCAGTGCACCCGAGGACTTGGGAAGCAGAATAAAGCATGGCTAGTTACAGTAACTTGTTATCCAAAATACTTGCTACAGCATGGCAGCAGTCTTGTGATGTTAAACTGTAAGATGTTTGCTTTAAACTTTACACATACCAGGTACAGCATTTCCTATTTAAATTTCTACAAAGAAAATAGTAATTTTATTTTTTTTCCTGCTATTAATGACTTGCTTTCCATAGAGGGGGAAAAAGCAGTAATGCATAATTAAAACAAAAAAATATACTACTAATTACAGATATACATAACTAGTAGTGACTTCTATCAGACAATACATATTTCCCCTACTTGTGTCAGAAAAGGTGGAATCTTTTTTCTAATGAAGTGTAAGTGCAGAGTTAAGCTGTAGCAAATGTGGAGGAAACCAGCTACCTGCTGTCGTATCCTTTCAGTAGCATACTTGCATTTTTTTAACAATGGGTATACTTAATGCAACCAAGTAGACATTGTTTAGGAGTAGACTGCTATGAGGTAAATATCTGTTTAAATTGACACCATTTACTTATATTTGCTTCAAATACAGTTTACACAATTTGTTTCAAGGCTAGTTTGCTCTACTGCTGTGTGACAGCTTACTAGGCTGTAGAAACTTGATCACGTAAAGGGGTCTTAACCTGACATTTCAGCGTTAAACTTGTTTTCATCGGGAAGTTCAAGTACTCGACTTTTGGGGTCTGTCCTAACCTGAGTAACTATGATTTCTATGAGCTCCTCTAATCACAGAATGGGTAAAGTTTGAGGAGACCACAGTGGGTCATCTGGTCCAACCTTCCTGCTCAAGCAGGGTCACCCTACAGCACATGGCACAGGATTGCCTCCAGACAGTTCTTGAATATCTCCACTGAGGGAGATTCCACAACCTCTCTGGGCAAACTCTTCCAGTGCTTGGTGACCTGCACAGTAAAGAAGTTCTTCCTCATGTTCAGGTGGAACTTCCCATGCATTAGTTTCTGCCCATTGCCTCTTGTCCTATTGCTTGGCAGCACTGAGAAGAGCCTGGATCCATCCTCTTGACACCTGCTCTTAAGATATTTATACACACTGATGAGGTCCCCTCTCAGTTGTCTCTTCTCAAGGCTGAACAGGCCCAGCTCCCTCAGCCTTTCCTCACAAGAGAGATACTCCAGTCCCTTAATTATCTTCATTGCCCTCCACTGGACCCACTCCAGGAGCTCCATGTCTCTCTTGTCCTGAACTGTACACAGCACTCCAGATGCAGCCTCAGAAATTGCTCTAGACAAAGAAGTAGACATATATAGTCACAACTTCCAGAAATGACTAGTATGCCCTGATAATCATGTTTTTTGTAATACCATAAATGTGGAAAAATAATAGTTCCCTTTGCTCTTCCACGTCAATTGAACCATTTGGAAAAAAAATCCTTGACTGTAATGTGTTGAAAAATGCTTTATTCTAAACTTAACTGCTGATTTACTCAATTTGAATGACTCAATTTGCTTTCTCATATAGGAGTTTGTGATTGTACTAAGTAAGAAATCAGTTTCTTTTCAGTGTAATTTGAAACTGCCTTACTTGAAAATTATGCACTTTGCCAGTATGGTCTCTAGCTAAGTGTTACTCCAGACAATTGCAATATAAAAGAAGTAATGAACTGTGTGTTTGTTAAATCTTCTAGCTAAAAAGAAGAAGCCAAAGCTCTTAAACAAGTTTGATAAGACCATTAAAGCTGAACTAGATGCTGCAGAAAAACTACGCAAAAAAGTAAGTTTTGAATATTTCACTTGGGACTTTACGCAGTGGACAAAAATGAATAAATTAAAAACTTGGAAAAAGGGAGAAGGAATTTTAGATTACTTTTTGTGAAATTAGTGTTTTGAAATATTCAGTGCATATTTGTCCTTCAAGTTTAATTTCTACTGGATGGTTTATCTTAATTTTTTTAAAATCAGAAGTGCGTGTCTGTTCATGTGTGTTTGCTCACTGTTAACCTTGAAAATATGTAGCTTAATCATTGAATTTCTGCTTTTCTTGGATGACATGGAACAGAGTTAGTTCTGTCCTATCACTCTTGTCCAGCTGACTACTGAAGTGAAGTGTTACCAGAGACCTTTGTGTGTGTTAGCAGGGATCTCTCAGTAAGTGTTCTGATGCCTCGTGAGCGTTAGGTGCAGATCACTGAAGTAGGTGTTGTTTCTGTTGAGATTCTGTGTCCTGGGAGTGCCTCTGCTGCTGTACAGCTGTTTAGAGCATGAAACAGATGTTCCTGCTTCTCACCAGCAAAAGCAAGACCTTAACATCAGTCAGTCAGTTTGGGTAGTTCTGAATTTAATAACTTGACTGTGAAAAGCAAACAAAAAACTCCCTAACAGCAAACAAGCTCTGCAGTCATGTCCCCTTATGCTTCCAATTTTATACTTTTATCTGAGTATTTCAGAAAACAAGACCTTTGCAGAGATGTCCCTTTTCCAGATGTGAGATATTAAATAGTGAAGCAAGACTATGGCTGTTAAAAATAAGAGACTTTAAGTCTTCTGAATGTAGTTCTTAAAACTCTGATATGCCTCACAGACAGTCCTAGCACATAAAGAACAACTGCAGGTCTTTGTTGTACCCTAGATTTGAGGTGGATGAGCAGATACACTGTTTTCAGTACAGTACAATAAAAACCAATTTGGTCATTGCAGGTGTGGGATTATTCTTGATTTTAAGTACACACTGTGCAGTTTTGAGTTTATCAGGCCATCTATGCAGCCCCAGAGTTCTGGTAGATCTGTGATGGGACTGGAGGGCTATTGCATAGAGAGCACTAACCTCCGGCTGCCACTGCTGCTGTTCCTCACCAGAAGCCTTCTTTACATGTTAGAATACAAAAACAAAAGGAATTTTCACTCTTCTTGCTACTTAAGCAATTGGTTAATGAGAAAAAGGTGTAATAGAAATTTTGGTGAGCCTGTAGGGTCAGTTTATTGACTCTTTTCCTGGTGTGTCTCTTGGTTAGTTAGATAGTCATGCATGTCATGTAGAAATCAGGATAAATTTAGGAACAAATAAGACATGTATAATATTTGAAGTTAGCAAGGAAGTTGTGTATAATAGCCCACTCATATTTGTAAAGGTGTAAAAAGGTGGAAGTGGCAGCAAGGTCTATTGCCAAGTGTTGCCAAGCAGTGCTTGGCTTAGCACCTGTGTAACAGTGGCGCTGGTTCTTCTCAACTTCCATCTGTACTTGCTAGTCAACATCCATCATGAGATCAGCATCCATCATGAGAATACCACAGTTCCATTCAGACTTGTGTGAGATGTCCTCACGGACGTTGTTATGCAAAAAAATTGGAGGGAACAGCCATACACTATGGATGAGTCTACAGAATTTCCCCTAGAAGAACTGTAGTTATGACACTGTTCATCGTGAGAGGTATGCAGAGGGAAAAAATCCACCTTTGTCTAGAATTTTCTGCCTGTTCTCTATTATATCTGGTCTGGAATTTGTTATTAGCAGTAGGATCTTTACATTTTCATATAGACAGGTTGTTTCCATCTCAGAATTTTATCCAGTCAACAAAGGGAAAGTGAGTAAAATAGGAAAAACCAAGCTATTAATTTTAACCATGGAAAGTAGATTATATTGTTTCATAAATTAATTTATGAATTATTAATTAATTTCTCTTAAATAAGAAGGCAATCCCAACCAAAGTATGAGTGAAAGCTGTTGATTCAGTCTGCATTGTTTTGTGTTTGTTCTTTAATTGTGAAACTAATGTGTTATTAGGTCCTGCATCCTTCAGCATTTTTATTAGAGAGAATGGCTGATAAACATCTCTACTTTTCAGGGAAAAGTTGAGGAAGCTCTAAGGGCCTTTGAAGCATTAGTGAATCAATATCCACAAAGTCCTCGAGCAAGATACGGGAAAGCACAGGTACTTAGAAAAAAAAGTGATAGATGTTGAAAAAAGCTAAAATAAACATTTTGTTTTACCAATAGAGTTATAAACATCAGTCATAATTAATTTATAAATTTATGGAGGTTTCCTAGGTTAAAAAAGGATCGTGTGATCTGTCATATTGTATCTCTTTCAGTCAACTATCCTTCCCCAATTACTTTGTCAGCTTTTGTGGAACTTCAGTGGGAAGTATTGTAAATAACAAAAAAATAAGGTATGTCCTGTAGATCTCAGGAGAACTCTCAGGTGAATGGGAAGAGATAAATACCAACTAATGCCCCAGTGCAGGAATAACAGGCAGGACTTAGCTGTTACGTACTATTTGCTGTAGCTGGTAAATCGACACGTCGGTCAGCCTGGGATAAATGCTGCTTTTTGCTCTAGTGGGAATAGAGAAGAGGATTTGGAGTTTTTAGAGAGAGAGTGTTAAAGGATAAAGAACACAAATTCTTAGGCAAGGAGGCTTAATTAGCTTTACTTGTGGAGTGAGTTATGTTTCAGGTGTTTCCCTTAAAAAAAAAACCACCAAAAACGCAAAACCCAGAAGGCATCAGAAAATAATCTCTTCATTCATAATACTTTTAGGCTGTGTTGGGATGTCTCAAAAGGGAATAATCTTTGAATTTCCTAAGTAGTAGGATAATTCTGCTGCACCAGGAGTAATAACAGACTCCCTGGACTCATGTTAATCAAGATGAACAAAGTGAAGCCCTCACTTAGGAAGGAATGGTGCTGTTAGACAGCTGATGAGGACCTTGGAGTCACAACCAGTTTTCAATTGGTTAATAAGAGTCATGCTAAAATCAAAACCGTTATAATTCAAAAATCTGTCACACAAGAACTTGATACACACTGGACCAAATTCTTCAGTGCTCTCTGTGGTGACCGTCTGCTGAACTCTTTGCCTCTTTACAGTAGGAGACCACTTTTTTCATACATGTGATGGACTTACCTCTGTTAAGTTACACTTTTAATATTTACCATTTTTTACAAATCTACTCATTATATCTAATGGAATATGCTTCCTGCCTCCTCAGTGGTTTTAGGGAGAAGGGCAGGTCACTGCAGCCAGTTGTGAAGTTTATTCTCATTCAGAATTCCCATCTCAGTGACCCTTCATTTGTCCATTTACAGCAGTTTGTAGTCACCCACTACTACTTTAGTAATCCATGAAAGGTCAATACAGACCAAGATCTGAAGTAATAATAAACTCCCACTTTCTGGGAGTATATAAAAACAATGATGATTTCATTTTCTGTAGCCTTTGAAGGATCATACTAGTCATTTTACTGAACAATCATATTAATATTACCCATGACAATTGTATTGAATCCAGTATGTGCAAGTTCAAGCTGTTTGAAGGAATAGGAAAACCATGGGGTTCAGATGATGAATTGTTCTTAAGATTTGCATTGTAACACAGTATTATTTTTAAATGGGTATTCATATCGACAAAATTCATTTGAATTTGCTATTTCTCATCACTAACTAAAAGTAAAACTGCAGAGAAGGATAAGGTTAAAGGCCTTGAAGGTTAAAGGTAAAGAAGGTCAAGAATTCACCACAGAAGTGTACTTCTCCATTTCTGCGAAGCATGAACCAACATTACATGCTAATTTCGTAGATTCGGTTTTTAATAAGACCTGAAGATGCATTTTTTTCTGGATCTCTTAATAGCTTTAAAAGGCAACTGTTTTCCCAAAAAAATCTGCAAAAGGTTTCATTATTGGTGTGTTTTTCAGAAATATGAGCAATTCTTTAATTGATGTCTGAATTACACGTGAGCCAGATAAAATAATACTCTACAGAATTCATTAACATCTTTACAGCTGAAAAGAACAACAGATGGGTTTTTAACCTCCTTATATGATTTATACTGCTGAAGTTATGCAGATTTTATGCTGACAATTTTTGCTCCTTCATTATGTATCTTTAATATTCTTTGCTGTCCAATTCCTGTGAAAAAAAGGAGAAATTTATTTCCTAGTGAATGTACATCAGAAGACGTAAGTTACTGCTTAAAACTGATTTCTGAAGTTGTCTCTAAAAGATTCTTGATGAACTGTTTGCTTCTTGATGAATAACCATATTTTTTGGTATTTCCAATACTAAGTTTTAAAGTAACTCAAAGAAAAAATTAAAGGACGGAAGTGCAAAAAGATTTCAGATACCTGCTGTAACATATACAGTTAAAGCAATTAACATAGTTGAAGCAATTTCATTTAATGTGTGTGTTTGATGCAACAGTGAATTTAAATAGAACAACAAGAGCTTCTGCACCATCATGCTTGTGATGCATCTCCCCTGGCTCTTGTCTTAAGAAAGAACATAAGCCAATATATATAGAAGTATTTGGGAAGAATGCATTAAACACGTGAAAATGCATGCATTTATATAAACAATTCAAAGTAAAGATTCTGCAAAAATTCTGCATTTGAGACATAGTCTTTTTCAGCTATGGAAGCAAATGAACATACTTTACCATAGGTGAGATCAGTCATAGCTTCTGTTAGATTCACTGAAGTTGTAATTTCACTGTAGAGAGCTCATATATCCTTTGGTCTGCTTCTGAATTTGATGAACAAGTTTCAGTTTTGAAGGAGTTGTAGGGTACATATTCTATCAACCTATGCAAGGCAAAGGGCAATTCCTAATTCATTTTACAAGAAAGAATGTAAATAAATTTGTGTCAGAATAGATGAAAATGTTGGTGTGTTTTGATCTTTGTGTTGCTTCCCAAGTGAGGCATGGTGTACAAGTAGTCCATAGGCAAAATTTGCATTTCTTCCGTGTTAAAACAGATTGCTTCATCTGCTTTTGAAAGCAGAAATTATGAATTCTACAAATATTAATCAAAAATCTGTGTTAATGTATGTTTTAGGTGCAAATTTTCTCGTACTTTTAAACAGTTTGTCTGTAACAAAATTTAATGGTAATTCTAGTGTGCTTTCCCATAAAGCACAATCCCTAGTCTAACAATTGCATAGTTTGCCTGGTAAGAAAACAGTCGGGTTTAAGTCTAACGGATTATTGTCTCTTAATAATGGTTTTGTGATTCTTTCTAGTCTGAAGATGACTTAGCTGAGAAAATGAGAAGCAATGAGATGCTGCAACAAGCTATCAACACCTATGATGAGGTGGTTAGTCTGCCAAATGTCCCTTCAGACCTGATAAAACTGAGCTTGAAGCGAGAAGCAGACAGGCAGCAGTTCCTTGGTAAGTTTTGAGGATGGTATAAAAATTACAGAACTGTAAGCAAGGATTTTAAGAGATCACTAAGGATTTAGAAGTGCCAATTCTATTGAATTTTTAGTAGGACTTGTCTTCCTAGTGTCTTAAATGAAAACCATTTTTACATTATTTAAACTTTTTCTAGGGAGTTAGTGTCTATAATTTATGATAATAGAGCCTGTAGAAAGCTGCAGCAGATGCCATGAGAAGCTATGATGAGAGGTCAAAAATTTTTATTGGCAGACCAAGAAGAAACTTTTCTTTTTCTACTGAAGCTGAAGAAACTCAAGAGGACATTACTGGCATAAGCAGAGCAAACATACTCAGAATAAACTTCCAGGAAACATAGAGAGGAATTAACACAGGGATAACATCACCAAGATTTAGGTTTAGATTCTAGTTCTAGATCTCAGTTCTGTGATGTATGAGAAGTGGTGATTAGAATATGAGGCACAATCAAGAGTTCTGTTCCCATGGGTTGGGAATAATCAAGTTAGTATCAAGTTGTTTTGTTCTTGGTGTTTCTTAGCAAGACCTCATTTAGGAAGTCAAGGAACATACTTAATTCTAAGCACATAAAGCATGATAAATTTCGTAATGGAAGTAGACTAGAACAATTACTTAACACTAGAAATTAATTTAATTACTTAATTAAGGTGAAGTTTATTATTATATGTTTACTTAGTTTTGTCCAGTGCTTTGCATTCTGTGTATGATAGAGCACCAAAAGCTGAAATAATGTTACTTCTGCACTGTGAGGGGTTCTCCACAAGAGGCTGCCGTAACACTGTGTGATTGCAGTGATGCCCTGAAATATTCCTGGTGCAGCTACACCCCCAGTGACAGCCAGCTGAATGTGCTCCTGTCTGCACAAGTTTTTCCAGGTTCTCCTTCTTGATCGTCAGCGAAAGTGGAGCACTTGCCTCTGATTTGTGTTTCCTTAGATGTTGTGTAAATGTTTTTCTACTGTTTTTTATATCTGCACTTGTCATTAAGTCTTGTTCAATCAAATCAGGTCGCATGAGGGGTTCCCTGGTTACTCTCCAGAAATTAGTTCAGCTGTTTCCCAGTGAGACTTCATTCAAGAATGACCTTGGTGTTGGTTACCTCTTGATAGGGGATAACAGCAATGCGAAGAAAGTATATGAAGAGGTGAGTTTCCATTCCAGCCAAGGAAAATTATTATTTACATTCCTATGTGCATTTGAAAGGTTGATTGATTTATTTTTTTTTAGTTGTTAAACATGTCACATTTGAGATTTTGAAGAGTTAATACAGATACAATTTTTTTTCTAGTGCAGTCATCTTCTAATTTTAATTCATATTTTCTGATACTGTCATGCTAAGTTTTTCCTCATTGACAGAGGAATGCAGATTATTTCCATATGCTTAATAATAATTGAAATCTTTTACCTTCTGGTAGTCAGGTTTGGAATGTATTGACAACACATCTAGAAGTGTTGTATGTAATGTGTAATATGTAATGCATACCATAAAAAAAGATAACCAATCTTCAAGACAAGGAAAGCAGAAGTAAGCCAGTTTCTCTACAGGAACAGCATCTCTAACCATGTGATCAAGTAGATCAGTACTCACAAAGCTATTTAACCTTAGTTTTTTCATGTTTTTATAGGCAGCTTAAAATCTGTTATTCTTCCGTGATGTTTGTAGTGTGGACAATTCATTGGATTTGTATTTCTGTCTTATACTATGGTTATCTGGCTGGGGAAACTTCACTGCCAGGAAAGGCCACTCTGCTCCTGTGATCTAGAAACCCTGTTAACATCTGGAAACTGTCTGACAGATGTGGAGTCTGACATCATTGGTAGAGCACAAACTGTCACACCTGACCAGAAATGGTCTTATTGATGTTGGCACACTTGTGGTGCTTGTGTAGGACAGGCTTGGTAATTGTCTGGTTATGAGGCTGGAGAGGGATCAGCAGGATTACTGCCACCTCCTGAGAATAAAGGCCCAGTTTTCCATCCCCCACATCCGGGAGTCAGAAGAGATTCTCATCTCTGGTAGCTTCTCAAAGAGAAGGAGGATGTTCAACCACATTCCTGTGTTGGAAGCAGGAGCCAAACACTAGGAATACCATTTTTTTTTCTCAAACTCCTGTGGTAGTCTCAGATGTTGCCAGAATAATGTTTGCTTTGCTACTTTGGCTACTTTTTAGGTCCCTCCATAAAACACTTCTGTCCGATAATTTTTGGCTTGCTGTCAAAGTTTCTCAGAGGATTGGAAACATTGGCTTTTAAAGGCAGAATTTATTAAACAAACCTGCTACTCAAGCTGCAAGGAATTTGAGAAAACAAAAACATGCTCCTTTTGGGAAAGACTTTTCAATTATTCAGTGTTTTGCTGCAAACAACATAGTTGTTAGAATTTCTCCATAATCACAGGGATTTTTATACATGGACGAAAGTCATGAATTTGTTGTATAATTACTTTGATACCAAGTTTTATACACTTCAGAAGAAATTTATAGGGCTCCGATTAAGAACAGATATGCAACTGGTGTGCTTTTAATGTATTGTTTTCCATTCTTCTTTATCCAGTGTAATTACTCTGTCTTGCAGCTCACTAACACTGAAATAGAATAGAGCACAGTGATGTTCTGTCCTTATAAAAGGTGGACAAGTAATTTTTTTAAAGGACTTGGATTTTTTTTTTTTTTAATTACAGTGGGTTTGTCCATCTTTAGGTATTCCTCAGGCTGAATTCCAACACAGTAATGCAATTTTTTTGTTGTAATTCAGGATAAATTTATACTAAGGATTTTAAGAAAGAATATATACCCAAAGAAAGAGGGATAATCTCTTTGTGCCTGCTTTGGTTCCTGGTTCTACTGAAAGCTTCTTGCATGATTTGGGGCAGATTTCTTAAGGGCTACATGGCCTGCTCTGGAGTGCTTTGCTCAGCTGTTTCAATGCATATTTAGAAAGTGCTTGGCATATGGTTTTGAGCTCCTACCATAGGTGCTCATGTTCTCTGCATGGTAGAGAAAGGGGCAAAATGAATAGTGATTCTGAGGGCCTCAAGGAGACTTCTTGCTCTTCCCTTGATTTTTGAAAAAACTGGGAAACTTCTGAAGTGTGACTAAGTCCTTCTCACTTGTGTAATCTTTTGATAGAAAAATGTTAAGAGAGTATAGACAAGAGCGCGAACTCAGTGCTGCAAAGTAGATACCTCCAATATTTATGAATCCTGGGTTCTGTTTCCCACTGTAAGGATGTTCATACATTTTATTCAAGTGTTCTTTAATGCAGAAAGCACAGGCATCTTAGAGTTCAGGACACATCCTCAAGAGAACTTACTCAACTTAAAGTCTCAGCTTTTTGTTGATATCCCTCTAGTCTTATTCATGGTTGTCTTAATTTCCTGTGTATGTGGTACTTGTTTCTCTTGCTCAGGAAAATTCCCAAGCAGTTAAATGCTCTTCTCTGTGGAGGAACTTAAACTCCAAATTTCCCATTTCCGGGGAATCTGCTAGATTCGTGGACAAAAGGTACCTCTACTTCCTGCTGTAACATTTCAGTCTCAATTCAATGTTACTGATCTGTGTTAAGCATGGACTGAGCACATGCAACCAGATGAACCCCTCACAGGCACTGTTCCCTACATGGGATCACAGTACATACCAGTTCAGACCAGACTAACCTCAGCTTGCATCATCTCCAAGGAATTGAATGGAAGCCCAGGAAATCCTAGTGGATGAAAACTTTCTGCTTTTGCTTTACATTTAATAATCAGTTTACTTATTTTCCAGTCAATCCTATTTTTCTTTCCAAATTTGTTACATCTTAGCAGCTTATTTTAAAAGTCTTTAATATGTTTCTTCTTTTAGCTACAGAAGCAATGTTTTATAAACACTGAGCTTCAGACCAAGAGAGGTTTTTGCTTCCAACTGTGGTGTGGTATAGTATAACTTGCCCAAAATACACTTTACTAGTTTGTGTTTGCCAGAATTTTTGCTGAACCACAGATGGAAAATGGTGTCCAACTGGAAAGGATTTCAGTTTTGCCTCTAATATTAAATCATTTTCTTTTGAATATTGCACTTAGGGCCATGGAAACATAATGTTGTGGGTAATCCTAGTAGAATTCAGAGCTATTTGTATTTTCGAAGAAAACATAACTTTAAAAGTAGTCCTGGTAGAATTTAGAACTATTTTTGGTTGAAACATCTACAGACTATAAAAAAAATAGAGCAAAAGAGCTTTGTAAGACTGGTTACTCAGCTAATAGCACTTTTTCTGCCTCCATGCTGAGGCATGTGTGCATGGTTCAGTGCAGCGTTATACAGGCACGCATAAGCCAGCTCTGATTGAGCTGTCTCAGGTACCAAAACCAGAATATCCACGTTAACACAGTACTCTGCCCTGGCTAATTAGCCACTGATAGCCCCAGAGGTTAATTTCTATATTCATGATTAATATTTAATGGGCTATGAGCAGTTTAGTAAAACTTATTTCTAAACATAATTAATATTGCATGCAGCAACAGCAACAAAGTAATACAATTTACATTAAATACTTCCAGTGTAATTTCTGCTGACTGTATCTCTTCGCTTCTCTTTAGGGGTTCTGAATGTAGATCATTCCTTAATGCAACTCGGCATAGTTTAAATGAACCGTAATACAGAAAATTCTATTCTGTCTTAATTAATCAGATAGCTTTATCCTATAGTTAAAGAAACTGTAACGAAATTATGTGGCTAATAAATATTTCTGTCAGTCATTTCATTTCACCCCGCAGGTACAGATTCTTGGATCAAAATAATTATACACAGAATGCTGTAGTCAAAAGGCATAAGATGCAGAAGGTGGTAGTGTACTCTTATACTAGGGATCCAGCTCATCCTTACTGTGGTACCTTTTCCTAATAATATCTCTTACTATGGACTTCAGATAGACTCTCAAATTGTTTGTTCCTTCATAATAACTCTTTTCTGTGAAAAGAAGTGAAAGGCTGCTATTTTTAACTCATAACATTTTATGCCCTCGTTGCTGTGATTTTTGGTTTTGCTTGGAAGTAGTTGGTGTGCATAAGATTCGGGAAGAGAGAAATTGGTCCAGACAACTTCTTATGATTTTGCTTGTAATTATTTTGATTGAAAAATTATGTCAGACGGTGACTGGAAAAGGCAGAGGAAAATAACTATAATGTATGCAGGCATTTTATCCATGGCATAAGTTTAGTAGCTTCAGACATGGATTTAGGCAAGAGAAAATGCTCATCTGTCTGTTGTTTCGTATTTAGCAGCTGTCTAGACATTGAGAGGGTATCAGCCTCTGTAATTCCACTGACTGCCAGGCTCCTGTGATGATCCTCACAGACTAAGGGTCTAACCTGATAAGGCTGTCCACCCTTATTTTAAGGAGAGAAGAGGTGTAAAAACAGATTAACTTGACCATGTAATTGATATTGCATAGAGCTACAAATTATATTGAATATATACATCATAGAAATGCAGAGCTGAAAAGTAGATCAAGACATTCTCGCTAATTTTCCCCTTGCCTGAGGCAGACCAAATGCACTTAAATTATCTGACTTGTGTTGGGGATGCATGTTTCAGAATTCAGGTTGGCCAGCTTCATGCCTCCTTCCACTGAAACACTGCCCCATACACTGATCTTTTCCTACAGCTGTCCCTGTACTCACGAATCTTTCTCTTGCACAGTCCTCATGAAATATCCATCTCTTCACACTTACCCATGAGTTTTTCTATTCTGCAAAATTAAGCCAGTTTGTAACTCAGATATTATCTGAATCTTGTTGATGATACGAAATCTTTTAGCTGCATTTAGCATGCTTGGTCTTGGTCAAAGAGTGCAGTACACAACTATAGAAGAATAATTTATCCATCACCTTCTAGTGTGAAAGCACATTGAGTCACTACTGCAGTAGACTTCTTATTACCTTCTTTCTCATGACCAGAAAAGTGCACACTGTTCCAGAGAGTGCTCCAGTTTACCACTGTGCTGAGAGTGCCCTTGGTGTTCCAGAGTTTGCACATCCCCATCACACAATGCTGGCATTACTGTACAGCTTCTTTCTAAATTGTAGTCACTATGGTTCACATATTTTCTCTTGAAAAAAATAGTTTGCCCCCAGTGGAAACGTATCTAATTTAAAACTGTTTCAGGTGTGTTTCTGCTGCAGCCTTTTCCAGAGTAGCTGCTTTCCTTCAGATTAGTCAAACTTAGAATAAGTAACTTAACTGTTAGTGGTGGGTTTAATTCTCTAATGTAGCATGCTGTACCTCAAGAGAGAAGTATAGAAAAGGATGAACAACTGAAAAACAAAGCAGCTGGTGTTGAAATAAATTTTACTTCTGAGACATCAAAGTTTGGCTTGTCTGGAGAAAGCACAAAACTAAATGCGGAAAAGAAAGTAAAGAGAAGCCAAGGGTTTACCTGAGAGTCAGTAATGGAAGAAAATACCATTGTGTTACTAACTAGTAGTATGTACACAGGTTTGTTAATTTGCATAGATTCATACAGGTGTATTTAATTCATTTGCTCTCAAACAGGTTCTACGTCTGGCTCCAAATGATGGCTTTGCCAAAGTACATTATGGCTTCATCCTGAAGGCAGAAAACAAGATAGCAGAGAGCATACCTTATCTACAGGTACTTTCTCACCCACAGTAAATGTTTTACCAGCAAAAAGTAGAATTGGAATGTATAAAATGTGTCAAACTAGAAGTGTACTAATTACAAATCACTGCTTAAGCTATTTGTTGGAGTTATACTGGTTGATCACTGCTTGTGAACTGGAACAGATTTGTACATTGAAACTCTTCAATTCTTAAACATCAAGTATTTGTTTTATTAATGGTTAACCTGAAGTACAGAGCTGTGAGCCTCAAATTTTTGGGGGGTTGGTCTTATGCTGCAAACCTAATGTTCTTGAAAGATTCTGAGAAGGCTTATATATACTTCTGAATGGGAAGAAATTCTACAAAATAAAACCTTGATCCAGCTTTATAAAATGCTTGTGAATATGTTTATAGGGTCAGGGGCAAGTATCCATCTCTGAATATGCCTCTGTTTTGGAGGGACTGAGGGGAGAGGCTGTGGAATTTGGAAAGCGGGTAACATTTCTCAGTGACTTTTGCTGACATATTGTATCCATTCAGTTTAAGTTCCAGATTACTGTGGTGGTTATATTTTCTACCTAATTTCATGCCTGTCTCTTACAGAGAATTGACAGCCTATTTACAACCAGCAAATGAACACTTTTAGAACTCCTATTGGGGTTCTTGTGCCTTTCATTTTTATTTATTTATTTACTTAATTTTTAGGAAGGACTGGAGTCTGGTGACCCTGGCACAGATGATGGACGTTTTTATTTTCATCTGGGTGATGCCTTACAGAGAATGGGAGACAAAGAGGTACATGTTTAACATGTTCTTGCTTTAAAATCTAAACCTCTGAGGGACTGTGGAATCCAGAAAAAACTTTTAATAATGTGTTTAATGTTGAAAATATGGAGAGTCCTATTGCAACAGAAATCCAGCATATGTGTGTAGAAGTCAAGACGATCAACAGCAAAAAATCTGTCGCTAGCATTACAATACAATCTCTTAGTATCCCTTGATTTAGACTTAGCTTAAACTGTTGAAGCTGTCATAGGGCAGCTTGAATCAAGGGACTAAAAATTTACAAGAATTTTAAATGTTCCTAGAATCTGTTTTCTGCTTATATCACTTACAACACAGATTTTAATGAGAGTTAAAAGAATTGGTTACGTGTACATTACTCTATAGAAGTTCTTGTATAACAGTGTTTTGAAATCTTCACTTCTTTCCCAGGAAAAAGCACCAATGAGTATGTGATAAAAGAGGGTCATGAGAGGACTGAATGTGTGGGCTGAGTTATGAAATTTTTTCAATAACTAAATTAGCAAGTCAATCAGGAAAACTGAAATTTGTACAACTTATCTGTTGAGTGCCCAACAAAAACAAACGTATGACACTGCAAGCCATAAGACTTTCTTGTTTGTTTATTTGAAATGAAATTATACTTAAAAGCCAAATTTAAATGTATGAATTAGCACTGCTTTCATGGTAGGGGAGCAAAGGGCCTCTTTTGAAGATTGTAATTAGTAATGAACTTTAATACAGGCATGAATTTAAAAACAACAGCAAAAAAACCCAAAAACCAACAATCATTCCAATTCATAGGTGGGAAATATGAAAAGAATAAGCATTAAAAAGTAGAGTAGAAATAGCCATGAGAATCACTGCTTTTTAATTACTTACCTAGTAATGTCTGTGATATTAATATCTAAAATACCGTAAAAAATGCTGAGCTCTTTAGTACTGTGGCCAAGGCATAGGTGGTTCTCCAGTATGAACTGTAGACAAGTGGGCTGTGATGAAGCCTCTGTATATTATCTTTCTCAAGCCTAGTTCATCAGCTTTCATCAAGCTTAGTTCATTAGCTTTTTTTTTTAATAACTCATGGAACTTTTATTACCATACTTTATACATACAGTAGATCTAGAACACCAAAATGTAATATCAGAATTTTAGATTAGATTGCCTTCCCTGCAATCCTCTTCCAATGAGATTTTTTTTAGTTGTTTGTAAGTGAGAATTAGTTTACCTCATTTTACTTAGAAATACATGCACACACTCACAGACACACACACAGAGTCTGCTTTCACACTCTCTCCACTAACTCTGTCTCCTTCTCTCAAATCCCTGTACATTTCCATAGGTTGAGTAGCTGAGCCTAGGACATCCCATTGCAGTATTTGACTAAAGATACCACACAGCTGTAATTAATGTACATCATTTCTAACCCCAGGATAATTATGTGTTAATGTTTATGGAGTTAATGGCCAAATCTGCTGTAGAAAAAGTTTAATTAATGACAAATGAACTTTTTGGTATAGAGGAGACTTCTAAATTTATCAGTGGAAAGTCCATTGTTCAGCTAAATTTTTCTCACTGACCTTGCTAGACTTGCTGAATTTCAAGATTTAATCAAGGAAACAGATCAATATTTAAGTTACATGTGAAATTGCTATCACTGAAGGTTTGTTGAAGGGAGATATTAATCTATTAGAGCTAAATTAGGAGTTATGAATGTGGCCTTGGGAAGTGTTAGGGAAACAGTATTGAGTATGCCCTTTCCAACTATAATTTGATAAAATGCCAAATTGGCTTAAGAAAAGATAAATTAAAACCGTGGAAGTTATTACAGAACAAAGCAGTCTTCACGTATAATGTATAAACTGAGTGCATCTGAAACAATTTTTGTCCTGGAAAGAGACCTGCACTATTGTAGCTCTCCTGAATAATACTATGTTCCACTGCCAAGACCTGCATGAGAAAAGAAATGTTTCTTACAGAGTCTTGGGAATGGAAAGGATGAGAGAGGCAGCCTAACCCTCCTCCATCCTGGTAAAGGCAACTTCCATAGCACAATTCTTCTAATAAATAAAGATTAACTGTATTATACATCGTGATTATAGCTGATGTATCTTGAAAAGCAGCAGCAGTCATACTCACCACTCAGTGGCTGAAACAAGTAATTCGTTCCCCTTATCATTTGGGCTAACTCCAGACATTGCAAATGAATGCAGGCAGTCAGCATGAACAATCTGTTGATATCTCTCTGGTATTACAACTTTGGGGAACAAATGTTATAAATCTCAATTCTTCCATTTCAGAGAATTAACCAAGATAACGACAAAATTTAAAGATATACTGTGTACTACCCAACGGTAACACATGGTATTTTTTTGGCCCATGAACCATTTACTGAGCTTCTCTAGGGAGAAAAAGATGACAGTTTATATATGATCTGATGTTCATCCATCTGATTCTGTTCATCCACACTACTTTTGTGTACTTCAAATAAGTACTGTAAGGCAACATTGTATTGCAGACTTTCCTCCATACTTTGGGAGATTTATAAAGATCAGAGTACCACATTTTTAAAAAACAGACTTTTTACAGACTCTCAATGAGGACTTTGGCCAGTTTCTGTTCAAGGCAGGGATTGCTGCCTGTTTCAGTCCCTCTGCTCTGGAATTCTTGTTCTCCTATTTCCCTACTTAGCTGTCCTGGTTTTTTTTTGTTTATTTTTTTTTTTTAGTTTGTGGTCGTTTTGGGGGTTTTGTTTGTTTGACTTTTTTTTATTTTTTTATTTTGTTGTCTGAAATATTGCAGCTGTAGCAGCAATGGACAGGAAGGAGGCAGCCCTGTATAAGCTTCTCTGCATATGGTTTGTCACAGTACTGCAAATGCTGGATCTTTTCTTTCCAAGCATCTCATTTTTTTTCCTTGCAGGACTTGTTTTGCTGCTATGCAGGGGTAAAACAAGTTGTGTAAAGTGAGAGTAAAGACAAGAAAAGGTCTAGTATTAACTTCAATAGGTTTTACTATATGATCAGTTTTGGTGTGGCAACAAATATTTGAAGAAACTCAAGTGCATATAAGTATTAGATAACTAACAGTTTAGATCCACAAAGTCATCAGTGTTTTCATCATCACAGCATCTCCATTGGCAGCAGAAGGCAGTCATCTTTAATTTGTATGTAGAGGATTGAAACAGGGAAAATGAGGTTGACCAAGATGAGAAATAATTGGATCTTTTAAGTCCAAGGACAGGGCATGAATTACTGGCCCATATTTGATGTGAATGGTTGTGAGAAGATTATCCTATTTTGTTAGTGTTGGATTGGGCTCGCTTGGCCAACTGATCTATTTTGTTATTTGGGTTTTTTTCGTTTGTGGGGTTTTTTTTCTTTAAAGTATTCATTAGTATTTAATTAAAAGAATAACTCCAACATCCAAAGAGACAGTCTCCTATCTTGCCAGAAAGTGTTACTTTTTCCTGTAGGAGCTTGGCTGATATGAATTTGGTTGTTAACCACTACAATGTTTTAGGCATACAAGTGGTATGAACTTGGATACCAAAGAGGTCACTTTGCATCAGTTTGGCAGCGCTCCCTCTACAACGTCAAGGGACTGAAGGCTCAGCCTTGGTGGACAGCAAGGGAAACTGGATATACAGAACTGGTGAAGGTAAGGTTTCATTATACTTCCATTTTTAATACAATTTCAACTATAATCTAAGTTATTAAACAGAGAAAGTGCTAATCAATAAGGTCAGAACTACCAACTGTGAATTCCAGACACCACTGTCAGACTGAGAACAAGACTTAAGCAAGATACTATAAAATAAGCTCAGACATTTTCTAACTTGAGAATGGGGACAGGATGGCTGAAATGATTAATAAATACAAAATTTGCATTGTAGACAAATGTAACATTTCAAGTGGAAAATGACAGCACACTTTAGTAATGTCTGGAACACCCATTGGGAATTTTTAATTAGGCAGGAAAGGCTGTGCTTTTGAGCCCTTGTGTAATATTTAGTGACTTTGTAAGCTTTTAATTGCATAAGAGAAACAAGTGTAGAGTTCCGGTGATGGATTTAACAAAAGATAATAACACAGAATTTAAATTCTTTAACAGGTTTTTTATTTAATGCAAGGCAAGTAGTGTGGTTATTGTTCATAACAACAGCTTTTATTTCCAAAATTGCATTGTTTTTATTAATTTACTATAATTCTAATAACAATTCCTAAAAAAATAAAAAATTAGGGAGAGCCTTTTTTCCCCTGTATATTTCAATTATTGGTGTGTGCTTTAGAGAAACCATTATGGGTAAATAATTTAAACCAAAAATGTATATTTGTAAGGAACAAATTCCTTCAGAGTGGTTGTTTCTTTATACTTAGTTACATAGCATGCTGTAAAAGAACCACTATGGAAGGATGATTTTATTAAAAAAAAAAAAAAGTAGTTTAAAAAAGAAGATTACTCTTTGTTACGGTTTTGATGGCAACGTAAATAAGGCTAGAAATTTAGATTAAAGTGTGATTCGCCAATGAAATCTCAGCCACACCAAAAAGCAGGGAGCTTTATGGACTAGCACATGAAATATGCTAATATTAAATTAATTCTTGAGGTGTGTGTGGGAATGGATGCTTCTTGCCATAAAAGATATGGAGAAACTGGGAGCTTCTTAACATGTTTCTGTTGAACAAAAAAGGAAACATACATATTATTTCATTGGTGTTCTAGAGCTATGTGCAGTGTTGTTCTACAGTTTCTTGCATGTAAACCTTTAAATTCCTGGGTCACAGAAGGTAATAATCCATTCACCCTCAGCATGAGTCAGCTTTGAAGGGTGAAATAATTCAGTTGATGTTATTAAATGGCCAGAGCTCCACTTTGAAGGGTTTTTTTTCAGATGAATCTGGCCGTATATGGAGGCCTTGGTTTGGATCAGCATCTTGAGTGGCTCCTAGAACAGCACACTCAGAAAACAAGCAAGGATAGAAATTCTCCCCTGACCTCCACAGTACAATTGCCTCTCTGGAATTCAGTAATACCTCTTCATTCCAATCATTTGGTGGTATATGTTTTAGCTGTTTTATTAGCAATATGTCAGTGAATGTAAATAAATTGTGACTGGTAATTTACTTGCACAGGTATCATAATTTGGAAGTGGTAAGGTTTACATTCTTTAAGATAGCACTCACAGTTTAAAGTATGAAGCCAAAATGTAGTTATATGCATCAGGACAATTGTATTGTTTTTTTTTTTTTTGTAACTCAAGAAAGTACTTGAAGTTCTGAAAGAAAGCAGGTTTGATTCTAATAACATACAATGCTGCAAGCAAGACTAGAAATAGTATTCTTCAGGAAGTGGCAAAAAATTATTGATGACATTAATTTTACTAATTTCTGAAGTATTCCAACTTCTGTACGTGGTTTAGTTAAAAAAAATTATTTCCCCTTCTCACAGAGCAAAAACCAATCAACAGTTATTTCTTATTGCTTCATTTCATTACGTTCCTCTTACATCTTATGTGGGAAATGCTTCCAGATCACAATGGCAGAATTCAGTAGGGATATCTGCTGTACACAGCACTGGAGGCCCTGACCCTCTCTCTCGAGTTTCACTGCTTGTTAAATGGGAATGAACTATTTTCAATAAGCTGGTAGCTTAATAATGCTAACTGAGCATTTATTTGTGGCTGAGGCAGTAGTAAAGCTGCACTCTCTTTGGTTCATTCCATTAACCAGCACAGCTGTGGTCAGTGGCATCTTATAGCACAGACCTGGCTTGATTTTCTTATAAAGGGTGGTCTAGTTTCTTGGGCCTAGAGATGGAGATGTGAATTTTGACAGTGCCTTGCTTTTTCCACAAAAAACCTAAAGATAAAATTGTCTTTTTTCAGTATTCTCAGTTTAATAACTTCCTTTTGAGGGGCATTCAGCTCAATTAGCTGTAGTCATACAGATGTGAGATATACTCTCCATGCTAGTGGCCTTGTTTACAAGTCAAAAAAAGGGGTATTTCCACAAGATGATTCATTTTTACCATGTTAAATAACTGCCTAAGCATGGCATGTCTCCTTTCCTACTGCTTTACTTAAAAAATGGGGCCTGATGCTTAACTTCCTAATGGGTAAGGTTAAAAAAAGTCTCATACTTTATCTATTTTAATATTACCTGCTTGGATGTCTTAAGGAAGAGGGTTTTGGGCTGGGTTTATTTTGTGGGGGAGGCAGGGAAGACTGAGAATATCTCAGTAACACTTATCGGGACACAGTAAATCTTAATTAGTGGAACTGTGCTGAAGGGGAGTGGATTTTTGAATCTCTCTGCAGCTCATTGAGGCTTAATGTTTTTCCTTGAAAGGATAGGAAGAGGCACCTGATTTCTCAGGGAGAAGAAAATATAAACCTTTTTATTAGGAAGGGTGTGGCGAGTGATTTATGTAGGGATGCTCTGCTAATGTTTCTGATTTATTTTAGGCCTTTGGATCTGGGAATTCAAGAAACTGTCTTTCTCTTTTGATCTCAGCTGAAAGGAAATCTTACTTTCATCTTTGAAAACCCATCCTTTTCCCCTTGGGACAATTAGCTTTCCTCAGCCAGTCCTACTGAGTCATTGCATCTTTCTCCAGTACCTTCTGTAGAACCTCAGTTATAGCATTATTCTATTCTGGTGATCATTTGAGAAATAATAAAAGAAATACAATTGTGTTGGATCCTAGAGACTTTTCACTGGTCTGAAATTAAATAATAGGCAATGACTTAAGTAACTTTGTCCTTTCTGCGTATTGTGTCCTTTGACTTTTGGAAAGGACCCAGAGGATGCTTTGCCAATAATTTACTCCAGTGAATAGCTAATTGATTAAAGTAGATCTTGTATTGTTGGTTTTCTCTGATGGCTTAGATTTTATTAATTAAAGTTTCAAGTGCAGCAAGAAAAGTGCAGAAAGACAATGAAAGTATTGGCAACAGCACATATCTTTATAGTTTTCCATAGGCTGACAGTTGGTAATGGTTTAGCTAATAATAGCTAAACATTCATAGTTAAGGAAGAAATTAAATTGAAATGTGTATTTAAAGTGTGGTTGGATGCTTAAGGGGAGACTTGTGTTGAAAAGAGCAAAGATGATGCATACAAGTGCTGATGTTTAAGCACTGTGAGTGATTGAATGGGTGCAAGGAATCTATTTTGAATGGTTTAAAACACTGTCCCTTGCTTGGAGGTTATCAGCACTACCCAGTGGAGATGTGGTAACTGATTGTGAATGCTTTCCTGTTCTGTTTCAGTAACAAAGTGAAGTACATTAAACTCTTCACCATGGTTTTGTTTTATAGTTCAGTGGATTAAAATGGATGTGTGGTCAGTAGTTATGCCTCACGTGAGGGGTAGCAACCTCTTAATCTCTTCCTCTGTCATTTATAACCATGCATTGAAAGGGTTTGACAGCACAGAGTAAGGATAATTTCAATATAATGGTTTCACATAAAAATAAACCAATATTAAAAATTCCCTATTTAAATAAAATCTACATTACTGCCAGATGTACAGCAACTGCAAACTTCTATTGTTGTTAGGAACTGTATTTAAAAAGCCATATGGAGGTTTATGGGAATCAGCTGCTAGCAAACAAGTACATATGCTCCCAGTTCTGGTTGCCTACTGATTTTTCACTTGTAATCAGGACACTGCACCAAATAAAATATGAATTTTTTGCTCTAACCTGGAGCTTGAATCCTTAAATATCATAGTGCCTTCAGTATATTTAACTTTTTTCCTGTAGATACCAGCTCTTGGATCAGGAGCTCTAAGTCCAAGTCCTGGGCTTAGTCATTATTCTTTAATGGTGTTTTGTGTTCTTATTATTCAAGATATCCCTAAAAGTCTGTAATATCAGGGAGACCAAGGCTGAGTGGTGTTTGAACTCCTCACTTTGTTTCTCCCTAGGAGTTGTCTGTTGCTCATTATAAAGCACTATCAATGTGCCTTACAGATGGGGTCCAGGTTTTTAGGACAGAAACCCTATTGATTTCTGGGCAATTTATGTCTAAAACCATTGAGGATTTAGTTCAAAATTGATGAGATGTATTCAAATAAATTTGTATCCAACACGCTGGGGAAGGAGCCTTTAGACACAAGGACAAACACTTAGCTTTATGAGTTCGCCTTCAACCTGTGGCACTTGAGGCAGAGTAGAGGTGACACAGCAGCTGTTGCCTACAATGCCTTGCACCACCAGTGCTCTTCAGGCATCATCTTGTCCACGTGGATAAATGCTCCCTCTTACCTTATTTCAGCTGAGCGAGTAGGAGGAGTTTGAGGAAGCCCAGAAGAACTTGTAATATCTTTTAAAGTTTTCCAGTTTTGTTGCTCTGTATCACTTTAAATTGAGGCTGGTATGACTGTAGATTATTCTTTTCTTTCTCTTCTCCAGCCAGTGCAAAGCCAGGTACTCAAGCTGGCGTTTCCTTTTGTAGATAAGATAGTGCTGAATAAGTAGCATCAGTGTTCTGGTATTCATCTCTGATTAGGAGGAAATTTTCAATCTGTTTTTGTACCCTACATTTTGGAAAAGTCAGTTTTCCAAAGATATTCTAAAAAAAACCCCAACCCCAAAACAACTCTCTACATTTTTACTTAATGCTTATTGTTAAATGAGTGTTATAGAAACCATCAATGAGGGAGAATAATGTGAATGCACCGGGAAAATTAAGTGTTCTTCCCCATTTTTTGACAGGTGAGAGAAAAAAACAATTTGTTATGATAGAGATTACTGTAATAACAGAAGCGAAATCCACATTTTCATATGTTTTAGCCTAGCTAAAATTGTTCTAGTGGGAGAAAGTATTATAAACAACACATTCTAGCCATAGTTTGCTTTGTTGAGCCTTTTATGATCTAGCAATATAAACCTATTTTGTCAGATCAACTTGTCTTTTAAGTAAAAAATACTCAAGTGGAAAATGCAAGTGTTTAATTTAAATGGGGAAGGCTAATAATCATATGAAGTTTTAAGACTAAAAGGGAGGAGGTTATATCACCTAGCCTGCTTTGTGTTATAGAGACTTTTGAGTTTTACTCATCATATAAGGAGGTAGTGTGGGAACATACCGTAGCTTATTTCAGTGTGAAATGGATTAAAAATGTCTTACAGAAATGCTTTTTTCAAGAGCACAAAGGAAAAATGAAAACTATTCACCCAAAATAAGGTTTAGTGAGAAAAGTAAGCCGCTGGGAAATTGAAGTTAGTTTTATCCAGATCCATTGTTATGCTGTGGGTTTTCCATTTATATTGCTATAACATTAAAATGACTTATTATTGGTAGAATAAAAGGTTTTCTAAGCTATCTGATTTCTCCAAATATAATGTCCTAAGGCAGCAGAGAACAGAAATTTTAATTCTGCTATTTTGTGGGTTTGTATGTATGAAGTGTAAGGCGGTTCACACATTCTTAATGGTTGTGTCCATAAATGATCACCTGGCATTTCAAGTTGTATATGATTTTTCCAATAGCATCAACACGTGCACATGAATCTCTGCAAGCCTTTTTGAAGGCTTAAATCATAAATTTCAACTCAAGTGATGTGTTTAAATTTGTCCTCTTTGGTCTGTAATGTTCTGCAGTACCTGGAATTGCAGGTTACGTGAGTGGTTTTCCAGTTGCAGGAATGATTCCATGTCACATGTGCAGCATTTAGGAAGGTCAATACATTTAGCTTGCAATACAAAATGATCACTTAAGGAGCCCTTAGGCTCATCAAATAGCAAGTCAAAGTGAGGCCTCATCTGCAAGGAGGCTGGCTATTGTTGAAATCTCACAATCCCAATGTGATTGAATCTGAAGAATGGTGTGAAAGTAATTTTTCCTGCCTTAACATGTCAGAAGGGAATAGAATATAAAGCAACTTGATAATAATGATGAACACTTCTTTTAGTGCTTTTAAGTAAAAAAAATAAAATTCATAATGGCAAGGAAAAATAAAAATTGTACTAAAACCAAACACAGTAACTTCTCAGTGCAGTAACATGGCTCTCACAACAGTCCTTAGAGAAAAACTGGAAGCTTATTCGGGATGAGGGTCTTGCTGTGATGGATAAGAAAAGAAGCCTCTTCCTGCCTGAAGATGAGAACCTACGGGAAAAAGGAGACTGGAGCCAGTTTACCTTATGGCAACAAGGTAAAACATCCTGTATTTCTTTTCTTACCCCAATTTCACGACCTCAGATTAATGTAGTGTAATAAGGAGTAGCAACACAGTTTTTTCTATGCAGCTTTTGTAATCACAATGTACAGAGGAAGGGAACTGATAAAACAGTGTTCAGGACCCCTGTGACAAAGAACAGAGGGTTCTTTATTCTAAACCATGTTGTCCTGAAATACTTCTAAGAGTCCCTTGAGTGTGGTAACTGTTAAATGAGTGTATTCCTCTTCTGGCAAGGCTGCCAACACTTCACCTGGTGATGCATAGTACAGATCAGCCTGAGGGAAGATGAGGACATGGGAGAAGGCACATCCTCAATACTGTGTTGCCAGCTAGGGGAGATCTGTCATTCAGAAATGGTATGAGCAAAAGAATATGACTTTAATAAGCCTGCTGCCCTGCCCCTGAGCTGGACACTGGGAGGCCCAACTCTTGGAATGACCTTAAATTCTTATAAAACCCTGCATATGAAAGGGTACTGTAAAATAAAATACTAAAAGCAATTTATATCAAAATGTAATCCGGTTTTGAAATGGTATGATATTTGTGACATTTTTAATCTTTTCTTTCTATGCAGCCATGTTAGGGCTTATACTTTTAAAATGATACTTTTTGAATGGTAGAAAGCCTGGTGTTCACAAATAGTTTAAATGCAAAATGCAGGTTGTTATGATATTACAACATGGAGGTACTTCAGTTGCACAGTCTGTAAAATGGGAATAGTAATATTCACCTGTCTCTGTGTCAGGTCTTTGGCAGCTTTGTTGCTCTTCTTTTCTGCAAAGGAGAAAATGGAAATGTTCATTCGTTGCTCTTACCAATGATCTATCCATTATTTTCACTAGGAAGAAAAAATGAGAATGCTTGTAAAAGTGTTCCGAAAACATGTGCTTTATTGGAAAGATTCCCGGAAGCTACTGGCTGCAGAAGAGGGCAGGTACCTGACAAACTTCTTCATTTTTGCAAATCCTTAATGCTGGGAGCAGGTGATTTTGAGGAATAGAGGGACACATATAGAGGAATGCAGGATTTTGGTATGTTTAATGATGCCTCAAGCACACGATAAACTTAACAACAAAAAAATGCCCTATTTTAGCTGTCAGCAAATACCAGGTGAAATATGTTAGCTGAAGCCTTTCTATGGACTCTTTAGTTGAGCCATTTTACCTGGTGTTTCCTGGGAGCTCGTGGTAGGTAAGTAGTTATTTGCCATGGGTCACAATTACAATAAGTAATGCCTTACTAAACCTCAGCCTGAAGTGACCTGATCTGACTCATAGCCTAACTCTGCTTTGAGCAGCAGGTTGGATTAGGTCCTTTCTAACCGGAGCTTTTTTTTTTTCCCCTGATCTGAACCTGACTTTATATGACTAATTCAGTGAGCCAGATTCTCCCTGTGATATACTTCACCTGTCTACCCCAGCCTGGCTGCATTAGACAGAGGGAGAATCTCCTTGTGGAAGCCAAATAGTACTGCCACATGCTTCTTTCCTGGAGGTAAAGAAAGAAATTTTACATCCATGAGCTGTGGGTGCCAACAAAATTTATTTCAAGTGCCTGCAATGCATATACAGCTATCAGTTAACCTCATTTAATCATGAAGTAGACCTGTATGGATCAATACACATGCAGCTGAGTGAATGGGCTAACACAGCTATCAAGTGGTTCTGTAGGACACAAGTTTTCATTTTTTTCCAAATTCCTTTATTTTGTCTATAATGAGAGAGGGAGATAATACGCGAGAATAACCTTCACATGGCAAAATTAAGGATGCAAAAGTTGAAAAGCACAGTGCTAATGTAATCCCAATTCAGAGCCTTGAGTATGTGTTCATCTTTTGACCAGTCCCTTGCTTTTGATGTGCAGAACTACACTGGATGGCTGCTGCTGTGGGAATGAGCAAGGCGGGTGTTTCATTGATTGGTTGCAAAGGCTGGTTATAGTGAATGTAACTGATGAGAATTCATCCCACTCGATGTGCCTAACAACAAGAAAACTGCTCTCTGTGGCATCCATAGCCAAAGCAGATCTGTCCCTCAGAGCAAAATTCTCTTTGAGAGCTATTATTCTGTTCATCATTTCTTGGTGCCCTACACGTTATCACCAGGATATAGTTTGCAGAAATGTTGTGTATTTACAGCTGTAGCTGTAGTCACGTGTTTTGTACATATAAATGTACAATAATCTGAAAAGTGGTGCTCTAGAAGTCTTCAGTTTTACATCAACTATTACGAGATGCCTAGGGCAGTTCTAGTTTTATGCTACCCATGACTCAAATGTTACTGCTAAAATAAACTTAAAATATCAACTGATCCCTATTCACATACTGAAGCACTGGTAAGCAGTGGGAACAAACACAATCAGGAAAAAAGGAAATAAGAAATTTTGTGGTAGACAAACCAACTGGATGCTTTGGGCACCTCATATAGTGATAAAGATAAAAGAAATGTAAAATAATCAACCACCTGCTCAGTGCTGCTGTGTAGAACAATAGGAAGTGATCATATTCTTTAAAACTGTAAGATTCTTCTTAAAAATAGCAGTAAACTATAAGTATCATAGCTAGTTTTAATTCTGGACATTTCTTACATTGCAATCATAGTACAACTCATTGGTAGTTTGGAACAATTTCTCTATAGCACTGTGAGCACAGCACATGGATATAATTCACAGACATACCCAGACTGATCTGCATGGGCAGATAATGTACGTGACAGAAATCAATCTTCAGTGCTGCTATGTTAGCATTACAGAAATTGTTTATCTCAGATATTAGTGAGTATCCTGCATAGCCAGTTGTTTGCAGTGCATTAGGGTCTAACACATCACGGTGTAGCAGAGTTGGGTGGGAGGGTTTGTGTTCACCAGGGCCACTGGAGCTTATCACTTGCTGTCATAAGAAACTGCCAGTAGCTGAAACCTCAGATGGCAAGGATGGCTGAGGCAAGAGGCACACACTGTCTTCTGCTGGTTTTCTTAACAGTTGGAGAGCATGCAGCACCTTAATGTGTAAGATTTATCAGAGCTACTCTGTCCCAGCCAAATGTGCAGATTTCTCAGTTGAAAAGGTGCTTCTCACCACTGTCATGCATTATTCACACTTCCTGTTCATTGAGTTGATATAAAATGAATCAGAAAGGTTGAGGTGAGAAGGGACATCTGGAGATTACTCAGTCCAAGCCCTTGCTCAAAGTATGATGGATTAGAGGAGGTTGCTCAGGATTGTGTCCAGCCAGGTTTTGAATGCCTCTAAGGATAGAGACTACAGCCTCTCTGGGCAACCTGCTCCTGTGTACAGTAAAAAAAGTGTTTTCTTCTGCTTAAATGGCATTTCGTGTGTTTCAATCTGTGTTCATTGCCTCTGCCTTTCACTGGATGACACTGAGAAGAGCCTGCCCTCTGCCTTCTTCACTCCTCTCATCAGGTATTTATATGCATTGATAAGATCCTTCCTTGAACCTTATGTTCTCCAAGCTGTACAGTCCCAGCTACTTCAGCTTCCCCTTGTATTTTAGGTTTTCCCATCCCTTAATCACCTTTATACCCTTTCACCTGCTCCAGTGTGTCCATGTCTCTCTCACAGTAGGCAGCACAGAACTGGGTCCGGCATTTAAGACATCTCACCAGCTCTGAGGGGATGGATAATCTCCCTCAACCTGCTGCCAGAGCTCTCCACAATGCAGCCCTGGAAGCTGTTGGTGGCTTTGCTGCAATGCTGGCTCCTGTTTAATTTGGGCACTATTGTCCCCCTGTGAGGACCCCACAGTCTCTTTTTAGAAAGTTGCTTTCCAGACAGTTGTCCATCAGCCTGTATGAGTGCATGCCTGCCTAGTGCAGAATTTTACACTTCTTTTTGTCAAATATTTCAAGATTTCTGTTTCCTACTTTTCTCCATCCTGCCAAGGACTTCATGACAGGCAGTAAAAAAAAAAAAAAAAAAGTACTGTATCAGCCATTCCTCTTCAATTTTCTATCATCTGCGGACTTGCTGAGGGGGATGCACTCTGTCCCATCTTCTGAGTCACTGTGAAGCTCTTCAACAGTGCTGGACCCAATACTGAGCCCTGGGATGCACTGTTGATGAGTGGCCTTCAGCTGGACTTTGTGCCTCTGGTCGCAACTTGTTGAGCCTGGCTTAAATGCCCGGTTTCAATCCTCTTCACTGGGAACTTATAGATCCCATTTCCTCACTTTGTTGATTAGGATGTTTATGGCAGACTGTTCAAGGACTTAACATTGAGATAAACAATATCCACCAAGCTAGAAACCTCACCATAGAAAGCTGGTAAAGTACAGGATCCCCTTCATTCCCCTTCCCCATACTGACTACACCCAGGTATGTTCTTTTCCTTCGTGTGTTTGAAAATTGTTTCCAGGATTACTTTCTCCATGACCTTTCCAAGGACTGAGGTGAGGCTGACTAGACAGTAGTTCCTCAGATCATCCTACTTGCCCTTCTTGAAGATAGGAAGAATTTTTCCTTTCTATCAGTTCTCATGGACCTCTGCTGCTAGCAGTGACCTCTCAAAGACTGTGTGGATTGTGTATGGATTCACATCATCCATCTCCCTCAGGCCTCATGGGTGGATCCCACCAGGACCCATGAACCAGGTTGTTGAGCTTGTTTAAATGTTCCCTAACCTGTTCCTTCTCCACAGAAGATAAGTCACCTGTGCTCCAGTCTATTTCACTGGTCTCAGGTGCCTGGCACTCCTGAAAGTCAGTCATGCCAGTAGAGATTGAGGCAAAGAAGACATGTAGTGCCCCAGCCTTTTTCATGTCCTTTGTTGTCAGATTCTGTCACATTTAGTAGCTGGTCATGTTTTCCCTAGGATTCATTTTATTGCTGAGGTATTTGTAGGAATCTCTCTTGTTACCCTTCAATTCCATCTCCAGATTCAGCACCAGGAGAGCTTTGACTTTCCTAACCTCATCCCTGCACATGCAGAGAGTGTCTCTACAGTCTTTGTGGGTGACCTCACCCTGCTTCCACTTCCTGTATGCTTCCTTTTTGTGTTTCAATTTTGTCTGGGTTGCCATGCTTCCTGCACATAGGGATTATTGAGTTTGACAAGGTGCTACTTAAAAATCAACCAGCTGTCCTAGACCCCTCTTCTCTCATGGGATTTTTCCCAACAGATCCCTGAATAAGATCTGACCAAGTCTGCTCTCCTGAAGCTGTGGGTAGTAATTCTGCTTTTTGACTTTCTCCATCCTCTCATGATCTTGAACTCCACCTTCTCATGGTTGCTACAGCCAAGGCTGACAGGAACCTTCACAGACATGTCACCTGAGAGGGGCTGGCCACTCTGATGAACACAAGCCTTGTGTCTCCTGTTGTCTATCCTTTTAAGTCTTCCCATAGGAAAGAAGGTATTTTTTTCTGACTGTAGACAGAAGGTAATTAATTTCAGCTTAAAATGTGCAATACTGGTTATTTTAAGTATAATTAAAACTATGTACTTTTACACACAAACACACCCCTGGTTTCATACACACACCACAAGACATATGCTTTATAGTCTTTAGGATATGAGAAAGAATTGCTGCTAAAACTCGAACAAAAGATGGCATTACATTTTTCACCCATCGCCAAGGATGAGGCTAAATGAAGTCCAGAACTCCCAGCAGCATGGGTGTGACATGGAATGTGTTGAAAAATGTGCCTTTCTCTTCTTGCAGATCAAATATTCTATCATGCACCCAGGAACTCATGTCTGGCCCCACACAGGGCCCACCAATTGTCGGCTGAGGATGCATTTGGGCTTGGTGATCCCTAAGGAAGGCTGCAGAATACGGTGTGCCCAAGAGAACAGGTATGGTTGCAGTGTTTGGTTGGGGTTTTTTTGTTGCTTTGGGGAGAGGGGGGATTCACTTGCTTGCTTGATTGTTTTCTTGGGGTTTTTATTTCCACTCTCCTCAAGACTGAAGAAGGGATGGGACTGCTTGTAGTTAAAAAAAGAAAAAAAAAAGGGGGTATTTTGTTGACCAAGATGTGTAATGTATTTCATTAAACAGGCGGTTTGCACCCAAACTCATGGTACAAACTTATAACTATCAGTTCTGAAACAGTGCCAGGAGAAGCTTTGGAGACAAACCTGATCTTCTCTGCTATGACATGGAAATAACAGTGGGTTTGGTCAATGGGGTCTCTGTGTTTATTTTTAAAATGCCAGCTTAATATTGCTGCCAGCAGAGTTCCTGTATTTACTTTGATTTTGGAAAGACTTAGAATTTGTTGCTTCTTTGGCAGAAGCTAAGACTTGTATCTATCTACATTTTCACTACTGTGACAGAATACCATGGTGCTTCTGGCAGAAGCCTCCGTGTTAGCTGGTATTATTTGTTATAATTCAGTTAAAATATTCCAGTTGAAGTTGATCTCAGGATGAAGACATCTATGAAGTTTTTGGCCCAGTGACTTACACAGGTGGCAATTTTTTTAAAGTGCTTTTTAAGTGAAATTGCTTACCCGTTATGGAAAAAATTATACTGAATTTTAAGTCAGTTTTATCTCTGTTTGCTCAGTCCAAACCCCAAAATTAGATGCAATAGCTTATACATTTACAATCAGGGCATGTACTCCCCTTAAAAATGAAATGGGAAAATGTGCTAAGTTTTTGGCGTTATATTATCAAACACAGAAAAAAGCAGTATTAACTATACTGCTTGTTGCTTACAGGCTTAATTTGCTGAGACTTAAATGAAATTCTCATGATGCTTAATATCTAGCTGTATATTTTGAAAGATTCTTGTATTGTCTGCAGCTTCTGAGGGTAACAAGTGTTAATTTTGAATTATTTTCTCTGTAATAATGTCATTAATGGTAGTAATGTAATTAATTTAATATTGAGAAATAAAATGTTACTCCTGTCTGCATGACTGCAATACATAGCAAAGGGGTTTTTCCCTAACATTTGAAAATGACTACAACTGGACATCTTCGGAATTTTTGAGGATAGAAGTATCCAGCTGTTAATAACCAAAAATGTTGTTACTATGCACTCCTGCCAACATATAACTTATTTAATTATTTGTCATAGTGTTACAACTGACACTACTTACCTCTAGGAAGTGATGGACATTTTCTTCCAGCATTCCAATCCAATACCCAAAATAAGTTGGGTGGAAGGAGAGGTAGCTAATTGCCTTAGAGGACTGATATAGAGGCACGGAGTATTTTCACTTTTAGGACATTACTGTGACTTCAGATCAGTGGTGACTGGATGGCATTACCATTAGGTGGCTGTTTAGTAGCTGGTGTGAACGAAGTAGTGGTTTTGCTGTGCTGCCAAGAGAGCAGGTGTCCACAGCTCACCACCTGTTACAAGGCTGGCACCCTTCTTTGCCTTAACCTGGGCAGAAGGGATAGTCCTGTGGAGGATGAACTTAATCACCTCCTTGGTAGCAACCCTCCCTCAAAGTCAAGAGTAGAAAAATGCCTGTTGCTGCAGACAGAGCACAGAGCATGTCAGTGTCCAGGTTCCAGACCGGGGTCAGTCTTATGCATCAGACATCTTCATTTCAAATGTAAAACCCTCAAGATCTGACTACAACTTATGGCGGAATGTGTTAAGATCAGTTGCTTACAGCAAGAGCTGTACATTCAGAAACAAGGGTGAGATTTTCCTTGGAAGCACTCAAAGTGTGTCTAGTGCTGGCAGTGAAAGGGCTTATATATATCCCTTCCCCTATGGCAGAGGAGGTGTGTGAGCTACTGTGAAAGGGAATGGTGCCAGGAAGAAGATCCACCTTGGGCAATTTCCAGTCCTTCCCTCCTGGTGGTTCAGAGCAGTGGTAAACTGTTGGTTACCAATAGGAGAGCTGGCTGGAATAGGAAGCATCATGCCTTTCCTGACCTCCTGTGCCACTGCTGTGTGCATGAGAGAGTGAACAGAAACAATGAGAATTTCATGCTTGGTTTCCTCTGTGCCACCCAGCGTGGTTGTTTAGAGGGGCAAAGTTACAATGGAACTCATCCTTCGATGGACAGGCAAATCGGCACTGTCTAGTGCTGTGTTTTACTCCTTCACCTGCAGAAGAGTTTTTTGCAGCTGTTTGGGTTTGGTAAACCTTGTGGTTGAGGGCCACAAAGATGATCAGAGGGATGAAACACCTTTGCTATGAGGAAAGGCTGAGAGAGCTGGGGTTGTTCGGCTTTGAGAAGAAAAGGCTCCAGAGAGATCTCATGATGGCCTTTCAGTACTTAAAGGGAACTTTTAAGAAAGATTGGGACAGTTTTTATCAGATAGGTTGCAACAGGACAAGGAGTAATTGTTTTAAACTAAAAGAGGATCAGTTTAGATCAGATACAAGAAAGAAGTGTTTTGTAGAGAGGGTGGTGAGACACTGAAACAGGGTGCCCACAGAGACCACAGATGTCCCATCCCTGGAAGCATTCAAGGTCAGGCTGGACAGGGCTCTGAGCAACCTGAATGAGTTGAAGATGTCCCTCTTATTGCAGGTTTTGCCTTTAAAGATTTTTTCAACCCAAACTGTTCTGATTGTATGTTTCTTGTTCTGTATAGCATTGGTCATTTTAGGTCGCTGGGCCATTTTGAAGTCCCAGCTCTGTAAAGTGCAGGGTATAATGCACAAAAGTGGTAGGTAAATAATATCTAGTTATCGTAATCCAACATCACTGTCAGGCAAGGTGACCTTATCTTGAAATGAAGATGAAGAGTTACAGCCATTATGCAGAAGCCAGTCTGAGATCTCACCTTTAACAGGTGACACTAGAGCTCATATGGAGAATGATACAGAAACTACCCCAACGTGGCTCAGCACCAGACCAGAAGAATATGGTCCCTGTGTTACCACTGAGAAGTGTTTCTCACACCATCAGGCTTCTAGAAAATATTTATTTGCATGCTAATGGAGAGGTTTGTAGCCTTTTCAAAAGGGGCTAATAGTTCCGTCAACTTTATGACTTTTTCTTTGTTGTGCAAAACAGCCGATCCCATTATGATGCAAATGATAGATCCTGGGTTTTAACCTCTGAAGCTACTTCATCTGCGTGCCTGGGTTTTTATTGTCCTTAACTGAGCTGCACTTTCAGGCTATTTAGAGCAGTTCTTTTCAGGCTTGATTTAATTAAAAAAAAAAAACAAAAAACAATCCAAAACCAGAAACAAAAAAACTGAAAAAACCCCTAAACCAACCAAAAACCCAGCTACTCCCCCCAACAAGAAAAGCAACACTAGACCTCAATTGCTTCAGACAAAGCAAAACCAAAT